>OZ014489.1:6467181-6957315 GCA_963965965.1 Trididemnum nubilum | reverse complement strand
TGAGCAATAAGATTGTAATTGATAAGAATAGATCCCAGGGTTTTAGGTTTTTTATAAGTGATAGATGCCATGGGAGCAAGATGTTTTTTCCTTTGGTCCAATTTTGATCAAATTAGACCAAAGGAAAAACATTCTTACCAATTACAACCTTATTGCTCACCGAGACGTACAACACGACAAAAAACCTTTCCAATACTGGCTCCTCTGCACCTTGTGGGAAATTCACTCTATGCGGACACAGAGGAAATCATAACACTATGGTACCTTTCACCTACAAGATCGTTAGTAGTAGTGGCAGGACTTTCTCGTTGAAGCAAATTTGACATGCACTGATTACGGTGTATACGTAGCGACTTGCAAGCTGTGTTCAGAACAATATGTTGGACAACTGTTACTAAATTTTTGAAAAGGTGGACCACCCACCGTAGCCAATGGAAAGCCAATACTCAACAAAAAAATGATAACGCTACTCTCCGTCTCCATTTTGCTAACTTTCACCAGGATCAAATTAACCCTCAGCTTTCAGAGTGCTACAAAATTGCTTATGTATTTAACCCGGTAATTTAGACATTTATGAGAGTCAGTGGATCCATAAACTCCAAGCGAAAATTAACGCAAACAAAACCATATTTTCTGTAATGTAGTTTCCTTCTTGTAATGTACACCGCTACATCTTTTGGTCTTTTACTGTTCAGTCTTTACTACTGCTCTTCTCTGATGCACTGTCCTGCACGTTTATTTATACTTGTTTTACTTGCTTTTTCTACGCAGTGACGTCTTTTTTATGCACCACAGTTTTTGCAGTAGCTGTTGCAGTCCGTTTGCCCTGTCTTTGTATTTCTAAATTTTTGCTTTTTTCAGGTACTGATGATGGTCCTTTGAGACCGAAATCGAATTTAGCATTTTAGTTTTTAATATATTGATTTTAAATGTATTGACTGATTTTGTGTTAGTTCAGATTGTTGTTACCGTCTATGAAAGTTATCCACAAAATCGTCATCTGGTACTTTTTTGGTCTGGGTTTGATTCTCAGTGTCCTCTCATGGATAATTAAGTTGCGTAACAACAGTACCATATGATAGTTTTTTTTTTAATTTTAGGATTTAGTTTGTTTAAAAATTTAAATAAGTTGCACCTGTAATTGATGCTGATGTGAGGGAAAAAATCCAAACGAACAAAAGCCAGCAATAAACAGTTGCTTTGGTTTGTTGTCGATAAAGAAGTGGCTTTCTGATTGCATAAATTCGTTGCATTCCGATGAAGAGCAAATGATGAATTGAAGATGTGTAGCCCAGCAAATACAAAAACGAACCAAAAAATGCCTCCACTGAGTTTCGAGAGGCCAGCTGGGCAGAGTCGAGTTCCTTGACAGTTAATCGCATCCACCAATTGTAGTTGTAAACAACAATCACCAGCAGTTGAATGCCTAAAAATTCACAATTAAAATTTACTTGATTTTGGTTTGCAAATTGTAGATTTCCTAGCTAAAAGAAGATCCAGGCAAAATCAAACGGACTTCCAGAATTACGAAGTGCGGGCTGCTATTATGTGTTATATGTGAGTCAACTCCGTTTTTTAACCAACCGTTCCAGAGATAGTCTATTCTTTACAGCTGCTTTTACTTCAGACTTCAAACTATATTCTTGAAGAGTACACGATTTTTGACAGCAAATTTCCGGGACCTTGGTACCGGCTGTGATGGAAAGAACATCAAACAAACTTTCCGGTTCCAAATTTTCAGAAATCGCAGCAAAAAGAACGCTTAAATATTCAGAATCAAAATTATGAAATTTATTTCTCAATGAAATTACTTTTTGACTTACATTAAGTTTGGTAAGGAACACCAATAACAATTAATTTTTTGCTGCACCTCCACTTGCAACTTATAGCGCATCTTCATTTTTTGTCTGCAGTGTATGCTTAGTTTGCTTACTCTCATAATATCATATTATTCTGGTCATGTAACAATAAAAGAGATTATTTCACCGAAAATTGTTATCTATACTTTTTTTTATTATTTATGACCAAGCTCAAGTCTTTACTATCTCTAAAACTATTCCTTATTTTGGTTTTATTCTCTTTAATTTAAATTTTTTCCGGGAAAAAATCACTCCCAATGGAGTGAAACATAAACCAAAGCTAAAACTGTACTCGGCAATACCTTTATGATGGTAATATACGATGGTTAATGTCAGTGTTGCCTACTAAAATTACTAATGTTGCGCAAACGTCGCTGACCATTGCAATATGTTTGTAGAATATTTTTATTAAACCAGCTGCAAAAAGTATTTACCTTTTCCAAACATTCAAAAGTATTTTTGAATTTAATTGATTTATTTTTAGCTCTGTTTTATACGGCAAAGTTTTTATTTTTTTGTAATGCTGCGTTCTTGCTTATACTAACCAGTTAGAATATCGGCGAAGGCCAAAGAATTTCTGCATATATCCAATTTACTCTCTTTTGCTTTTTTGTGACGCTTGTATCCAACTGTAAGTATCAAAGAGTTTCCAACAAAAATTGCCAAACCCAAACACACGGCAAAAATGATAAAAGCTGATGATGCTACTACACTACATTCAGAGCAGTTTCTCAGAGTCGTGTTGTAGCAAGTGTCAAATGCAGTTTGGCTACAGAATCCTGGAAGTCCGCAGATTCTAGTTTGTTCTGTGGTTAAGTTATTCATGCCATTTCTCAGCATTTTGTGTGTGGAATTGTCCACAACATCAATTGAATCATTTTGGCGATGTTCCAAATTTCTTTGAGGACCTGGCCCTTTTTGAGAAATTTGTGTTTTCACATATCGATCCGGTAATGATGATGAAACAAACGGTGTTTCGTAACGTTGAACCTCAATTGGGTATGACAAGATTTGAACAGCTACAAATTCTGGAGTGACTTGGACGTCATTTATTGAAGTATTTATTGATATTGCTTTAAATAGAAGCAAAGATGTCACATTTGAAAAATCATATTCTCCAGACATTATAATACAATTTTATCCTATAGAGACTAATACCCGTCACTGAACATAAAACGTGAAAAACATTATGCATTTTACGGAATGAGCTCAAGGGGGCAGCCGAAGTGTGGGGAGACCAAGAGCAATAAATCTAAATCAGCATCATTTGTATACACAGATTTAAATTTTCCAATATCGACCATTTTCTTAAAGTTATGGAAAGAAAGATTACTTTTTCGTTTTTCTTTTTATTAATTTCGATAAAAATGCTTTCATTAATTTGATTAAAAGTTTTTTGACTGGATCGACCTGCCGCAACTGTTTTCATCATGTTGTAGTTGATGCACTGCATATTATTTTTCAGAAAACTTCAAAAATTACTTTCCATTAAACCAGAAAAATACGCCGTAAGCTTTGTCCACTGAGTCCTGTACACTTTGCGAGGTGCTCTCAATGGTTTATTATTTTTCGTAATCTCAACTTGGAGAAAAAAAAAGTGACCCATGTCAAGACTGTGGATGACAACTGCTTTTCGGATTTGCGCATGCGGGACAACTTTCTCGAGTATGCAAGCCTATTAAAGGCTGCTGAGAATTTGCAAGTACGCATAAGGTCTTTTTCTTTCATTTCATGGTTCAAAACCGCAATCTGCAGCAGCTGTTTGTCGTATCTCTGCTGGAAATAATATGAAAAAATTTGAGATATTGCCAAATACAAATATGACTGAGTAATGTCAATGCTTTAAATTTAATTCGTTTCAATTTTGCAAATTTGTTAATGGTTACGTCAAAAACTGTTATCCGTCTAAATGATATTTCGATTTAAAAGATTTTGTTTTAATAAAATGGCCGTACTGATTTAACAATCTACGTGATAGTTGTGTTTTTGCTAAAAGCAGTAACAATAAAGTATCTAAAAAACTTTTACTTCGTGCATAGCAATGCTAAAAAACACGAAATGAGTTAATTTCATTTCTAGAAGAGTTTTGAACTACACTGAATCATCAAAAATTTTCAACTACATCGAATCTTCAAAAGTTCGCTCCATTATCGTGAAAAGTTACAAAGTTGTCGACTTGATGCTGACATTTTTGATGACAGAAAAGTTGCATTAACAAAACCTTGTTTCACATCGTCGCGTTTAGGCATAATTTGATGCATTAAAAACGGTTAACTAAAAACAAAACAGCCTAAAACTTTGTGTTCATGCAATAAGGTTATTGAATCCGGAACGAAATTTTGAGTTATATTTGCAATGAAATGGTTTCCCCTTTTATGTTATATTTGCAATCGATCTGGTTATACCAAATTGCAATTGATTTCATTGTTGTTGCAATAATATTCTATTTTTACGTAGGAGTTTTTTTGCTGGTGTTCATCTCCTACAATTGTAGTAAGGTGATCAAAATACCATTATATCGCCCTGGAACTGCATTGGCAAACTTTAAGCTACATGTTTGGGTATACCCAGTGCTTAAACTGCAAAATTTTGCACGGGGAGGACGCTTTAGCAGCCTTTGACCAAACGCATTTGGAATGCGAGAATACTTTGGTGCAAATTATCTCATTTCGTCCCCAAAATCGAGCGAAGACCAAAAAAAAAAAAAAAAGAAAAAAAAAAGGGTCTATATGGCAATTTTTGGACTATGTTTGGCTGGAATTTGTGGGATTTATTTGCGTACTTGAGCTGAAAGACCCTTTTTTTCTGATCATTCAGTGCTCAAATCAGTGATGGAAACCGACTGGTCGACCGGCACAGGTCGGGTCGACCGGTCGGTCGGGTTAGTCGTCGGGTCGAGATTCTTCGACCGGCCGGTCAAGCCGGTTGAAATACCAGTCAAATTCTGCTTTCTTGCAGCTAAAAGACACATCTGAGCACCTACCGAAACATACACATATATTTTATTGTAAATAAAACTTTTTATAAAAAAAACAATATTAACAAACCACACCTTTCGAAAACACTTGTTGAATGGTTTCAAGCTGTGACAAATACGCTGTGAACATTAAGACATGCACATCCAGGGTGTATTTACTATATAGGTGGGGGTCATTGTGCCATGCCTTCCCCTCTTTGGGCCACCGTACAAAGCAAAACAGTGCAAAATATTCGATAAAATTGCGTAATCAGATTATATAATAAAGCATGCATGTGGAAGAGGCTTACGCTACCTGGCATTTTAGCACAATTTTAATCAGCTTGAGAGTAGAAGTGGTGCAGATTTCAGATTTTTTAGTACGTGCTAAAATCTTGCCGCTTTGAAAAGCTTTTTTCAACTTAAATTTACCACACTCTACACTGGGCAAGAAAGACATAGCTCCTTTTTTTTTATATCTAACTAGCCATGGCTTGTTCTAAAGTAGCAGCATTTCTAGAAACTGCCGGGGCACATTATATTTGGAATATTTTCCAGCCAATGTCATAACAGTTTAGTGTTTACTGGTCGGCAAATTGCAAATAGTCTGTCAGCAATAGCTAAAAAATTATAACTTTTTTCTCCGCCTTACGCATAATATCATTAGAAAGAACGTCTATAATTTAGCTTGTGCCCTCCAGTTCTTTTTATGCTTATTTTGTGCACGTTTTGCGCTGCTCAATACAGGTCTTTTAAACCGAAATTTAACTTAAAAAGGTCTTAAAATTGAGTTATTTTTGCAAAAAAACGCAAAACTTGTTCGCAAAAGTTGTTTGCGTTTGTTTCAGAGACCCCCGTCCGGAATTGCAAATTTTAACACCTCACCCATGGATTTTCCCCTTTTGAAAATTTTTCATTAGATGCCTTGAGCAGTGAACAAAAACCTACCGTAAAAAACCGGTCGACCGGGTTGGTCAGAAACCGGTGGACTGGCCGGTCAACCGGCGTAGATTTTGAAATTTACCGGCCGGGTCGGGTCGAGAAAATCCCAACCGGTTCCACCTATGCCTCATATCTCGATGGGGGGACGCTAACTACTATTTAAGTACTGGGTATACCAGTTCAATCTTTCATTTAATTTACATCGAAATCAACTCCCATTACGCTGTATGGAAGCCAATCGACTACCGTCTTCAAAGTCACAAAAAGGTTTACATTTACCTGGCTTGTGTCTGGATTGTTAAAAGTTTTTCGGCTTCTTCAACAGGTTTGTCTGCTACATTTTCTAACTTATCTAATCCAACCTTGGCTAGGATGTCACGCACGAAGTGACAAGAGGTTGGTGAAACAGAATTGAAACGCGCTTTATTGCTTTTTTTTATTACTAACCTCGACTCTGTGTCGGACTTCTTGTGACAAGATGAAAAGGAAACGAGCGATAATGAGGTTAAACGGTTTCTATAAAAAACATTGTCCGTTTCAACGCACGCGAGGCAAACCTTATCACAGCGCACATATCAATTACCAATTCTACAGTACAACGCCACAAACATCCAGATATCAATCACCAATTTTACAGTACAACGTCACAAACATCAACAGCAATAATTATAAACTTTGGACCTCAATATTACTTGACTAATGCAAGGTGTATGTTACTAGTTGGATGAATTACGTCTGCTTTCCTCAATCAATAATCCTTTTTGGTACAATTTGATTTTAATTCCAAACTTGACGAAAATGAAATGACGAAAAACGAATTGACAAAACGTTGACCAAAAAACGGATTGATCAAGGTACGTTTTCTGAAAATGCAAAACTTGAAAGAAACTCTAATTACACCGAAACATAATAAACCTACAATAGAAGAAAGTAACATTAATACCACAGGAGGGCAAGTTAATGCAAAACGTTAGCTTCGTTTACCATTAGTCCGTTAGCAAACTTCATACTTCGGTCAAAATTAATTGGTTATTTTCAGCTTTAATTAACGGAAGTAAATGAAGTCCATTAATTCGTGAACATTTTGAGTGCCATTTACATTTCGTTTTATTCACTCACTTCTAGAACACAAACAACGCTGTTGAGCTGATTGCAAGGAAAAAATTATTGCTATGGTGGTCCTTTTGTGTTTTAGAAGTTACATTTTACAGTTTAATCTAATTTCAAGATAAAAATAGGTTCATATGCACTAACGAAACTGCGATCGGAAAATGTTTGGAAGTTGCGAACAGCGATAATTAGTATACTAATGAGGCTGCAGCTTATATTTGCCGCTGTATCACAGTTTAACTCATGTAAGATCTAATACACTTTATACTTGCAGCATTTCTTATCGCGCCTGCTCATTTGATCCAGGGCTTGCTCTGTTTATCCTGCAGCTCCTTACTTCGCTTTGTATTCTATAAAACTCGTGCTAGTACGCAACAAGTGTTACCAGTGCAAACTGGTTTGTACCGGTACGATGAATAAACGGCGCAAGAAATTAACGATAAAAACTTTATGTTAACGAAACTTGTCGTAAGTTAATCAACCATTGTCGTTAAGTTAACTGGCACTTTAACGAAAGTCCATTTAGTCCGTTAACATAAAAAAGCGTATAAGGAGATGGTGGGCCCATCACCGCATCATTACACCTAGGCAACAAAGCTCCTTTTAAAGAAATGTTGTAGCGGTAGCGAGCCGTTGACAACACTGAGTCCAATTTGACAAGCCCGAGATTTGAATCTCAGACCTTCCGCTCTAAAGTCGAACGATTTTCCGCTTGACCGACTGGCCGTAGTAAAATATCTCATAAGACAAGGAAAATATTTTCAAGTAATTAGAAAATGTTGATTGAGATTTGGCTCTTGTTTTATATTGAGTTTAGTTGTTTTATTTGCTTTAAGTTGATTGATCCATCTCAAACGAGGGAGCAACGGTAGCGCGTTTTATTTTGGACAACTTGTCCTCATCCGCTTTAGAGTTGACCTGATTTCAAGCTTTCTGACTGACGTTTGGTTTCTTCCCACGTGAATTTGCTGCTTGTTCGAAGCCATCAAGCAGAGATAATTATCGCAAAGCGTCTTATTCAAGGACCAACAACGTGACTTAGGTGCGGGTTGACCACAGATCATGCGATGAGAGCCGCTCTAAAACGACTTCTTTACCATTTTGGACACGCCGCCGTCTAAATTTAGATTAAATTTTTATTTTTAATTTGGCTTGGATTTTTTTCGATTTTGCAGCAACTATACAGAGTACTATTAAAAGTATAAAACGCCGCTCTTTCTCTTCGTGGGCGACAAAACTAAAAAAAAGAAATTGTACTGAATTTTTTTTCCTATTCACTGAGTTGTCTTGTTCATCATCATCATCATCATATTTATTTATTTATTTACCAAGTGACGTCATATCACAAGAAAAAACTGCAACTTCCACTAGGTCTATCACGAAAGCATCGAAATATGCAATTCCTTTAAAACCAAACACACAAACTTGCAGAGTCAAAGCGATATTTAGTCACTTGGTGAGGAGACAGCGAAGGACCGAAAGGTCATCTAAGTCTACTGCCACCTCACCAAGTTAAGGTTAAAAAAGCACCTTCTAGATTTTCTCAGTCTGCTACTTTCTATGATAAAAAATTTTACGCAAAATTAAAACGAAGTGTTGCAAAGATGTGTACACTTTGTACAGTGTATACACAAAACTCACAGTCACCATGTAAAGAAAATGCAAGGCAACATTAGAATTGTTCTAACTCTAAGTATACTAAAAAATGAAAATACTGTATGTACAGATTGGATAGAAAATAAAATTAATAAAGTTATAATGCTTATTTATGTTTTATAGAATTTAAAGTGGGCAATTGGAGTGAAAAAAAATCTCCTTGCTTTGTTTTGTATTGTTTGCCAATATGTCAATAGTACTGGTACAATTTCCAATACCGGTATACATCAACCTCAGTCAGTTACAGCAAAATTACTAATAATTCAAAAGCACATCAAAATGAGAGATGACGTATTGTATAAATGTGTGATAGATGAATGCACCAATCTCATGCCATTCAAGCAAAGAATAGGTTAATTGTTGAACTCAAGCATAAATATGCAACTATGATTCCTGTAATTACTACTGCATTGCTGATAGAAAGCTGTTATTCTAGCTTTTAAAAAAAGCTAGAATAACAAAATTCTAGCTTTTAAATAGAAAGTTGTTCAAATGACGGCAGAGGAACGTTTCGATCTTCGAGTTTTATACCAGAAGCGGTGAAGGCTTCACACTGTCCTTTTTAATGTTGAACGTCAAACAGGGAAGCTGTGAAGACCAGTTTTTATAGTTTTTGGTTTAAATCAATCTTGAATCGAACCCGGGTTTACCGTTGCAAAAGCAGACGCACTATTCACTCCAGCACTAATTCAAAACCATTTGTTACGAACAAGACATGAGAATTGTAACCAGCATTTTTTGGCTTTATAGTACTCCAATTTTCATGCTGTATAATGTGAAAAACAAATGTAAGTCAAAGCTATTTCAAAATTATCATTGTATGACGGTGATGCAGGTTATAATGGTGCATCATCGCAAGCAAAAAAGCACCTTCCTTTAAAAAATGTACAGTGTCTATTGATGACATCCTGTGACTCGTAACACTTGTGTACATATAACTCGGTCATACCATAGGCCAAGATCAAAGTGAAAAACCAGAGTTGTTCAGGTTCGGGCTTAAGATTGACAAAATCTTCGGCTTAATTCGGGTTTGATTATTAAGTAGCTACTTTACAAAAGTACAACCAAAGTAGGTTTGCAAACACTGAATTAAGGCCAAATTCATTTAAGCATCAGTACGATTGTTAGGACACAAATATAATTGTTGCTTCACAATTTGTCTGCAATTGATAAGCACACAGTTTTACTTAAAACGAAGTCAAAAATATATAACCCCCCATGAGTTAAATCCAGTACTTAAATTGTAAAATTTTGCATGGGGGGACGCTTTTGCAGCCTTGACCAAACGCATTTGCCATGCGAAAGTACTTTAATGAAGATTACGTATTTCGGTCGTCGAAATTTAATAAACACCAAAAATAGGTCATCGCCGGAAATTGAAGTGTTTTTTCGCCAAAATTAGGTGAAGACCAAAAAAAAAGATCTTCACCTAAAACCGGAAATTAAAGTGTTTTTTTGCCAAAATTAGGTCTTTTTCGTCTGATCATCTAGCGCTAAAATCTCGATTGGGGGACACCTAAATCTCGATGGGGGATGCTAAATCTGAATGGGGGGACGTAACTCTCGATGGGGGGACGCGTACCCCTTGAATTTAGATACTGGTTAAACCTCATGTCTGTCATGATAGGCCTACTCACAAAATATGAGAAATAGTTTTGTTAAGTCACAGCAGAATAAATTTGTTCAAACGAAAGAAGCAATTAACCGTATACGTTTTTTAGCACAAACTTTACTTTTGGGCTATTTGGGGCCCGGTTTGGATTTTCAATGACGTTTCGAAATCTGGCTAATACTATCGGGTTCGGGCCTGAACTAGTTGGCTCGTTTACAATTTTGTTTACATTTTCCACTACAAACTGTCAAGCAGATATTACGATGAATTAAAGCCGATTGGGCTAAGTTTTTTTTGAGTTTAGCTCGCAGTTTGCATGGCTATCAGGAGAATAATCGGCATCAACTGCCCTAAGAATGCAGTGGCAAAGAGTTAATCAGCAAATAAAGGAAAAAGTCATGATTAAGTCAATTAAAACATTTTGATAGATATTTAAATAGTCGTGATTACTAATCGATCATCCACAGCAATATACGGCTCGATCTAATATAATATACTGTATAGCTCTCATCAGAATTACTCCAATACAGTAAATGGATTTCTAACGGACTACATGGATTTAATCTTGAATTGGTAAAATGGCAGTTAATCCATACGCATTGTTGGTATAGGTTTTTATAGATTTAAACAATTTTTCACGAGTGGTACTTCACAAAGTGACAAGTGAAAAACCGCTGGGATCTTGTATTCAGGACAGCTACCAGCAAATCTTAATACGAGGTCTCCTTTTCTGTGTGATCTCGGAAATCAAAACAAAAAAGATTGAATTACATTTTGGTCGACTCCTGACATTTCAGACGAACTCGATATGACGTCACTGTAGTTGACCACGATTGCCGGCAAGCTGTTGTAGCTAATCGATCAATATAATCTGAGCAAGCTGACAGTGGAAAAATAGTTCTGTATTTGCATAAAACAAGAAAAGCTATGCTTTTTCTTCACAGTTTTTTTTTTTTCGGAAGACTTCGAACACAAATACAGCTAGTTTAGAAAATGAGTACAACAAAGTAAAGCTCTCCACCGCAGAACATTGCACGCGATTTGATTTTATCTTCAAAATGTTTGGGCTTTGACAATTATTTTCTTTCGCTTTTGTTTTTTCGTCAAAAATTGCTAGTAAATTTTGTTGAAAAGTGGTTTTTGTTAAGTCAATTTTTTGATAGAATAATTTATTGATATTATACTTCGATACCATTTCAAGGCTGGATTTTTTCCGCAAAACTATTCCTTAACAAGTTCGTTGTAAAATAAAAACGTTTTGAACAGTTATCTGCGGTTTTGATGTAATATAAAATTATTCGTAATGTTGTTTAAGCTAAAACAAAATACGCAGTTAAAAATGAGATCTTATATTACGTTTTATGCTACAAGATATGTAATGTTTATTGTGTCTATTATAGTCCAATTATGACTGGGAAATATGATTTTTCAAATGCGACCTCATCACCTTGCACCAAAAACTTAATACGCAACTCAACAAAATATGACGACACAAACCCTCCGATGACATAATCTGAAAGAGCAAACGAGTCCATTTTCTTCACTCTCACGATGGAGGAGGTTTTATAAATGATCGCTTTTTGGTGTGGATTGCAATGTACTTAACCGAAAAACGCCGCTTTTCCAAAACGTTCCAGTAGCCTGCAGTGCCCCAAGAAACGACAATTTTTCAAAGTGTGCCGGCATCAGTGCCCCAAATAACGCCAAATCTTCTAAAAGTACCCTCTTCAGTGCCCCAAGAAACACCAATTCTCCAAAATGTGCCGGCTTCAGTAACCCAAGCAACGCCAATTCTCCAAAAAGTACCCTTCTCAGTGCCCCCCAAAGGAACAATTTTGCAAAACCTTCCTGCCTCAGTGCCTCAAGGAAAGTCAATTTTCCAAAGCGTGCCTACAACGGTGTCCAAAATAACGCCAATTCTTCAAATAGTGCCGGCATCACTAACCCAAGCAACGCCAATTCTGCAAAAAGCGACGAGTCGCCAAACCGATTCGGTTAATGCTTCGCTATTAAATCAAGGCGAGGAGCATTCCACTCAAAGAATGCTGTGGAATGGCATGAAAAACTTGACTACACAATAAAGTAGAATCTGCGGACTTCCTGGGCTTTGTAACCAAGCCGCCATCTATGATACTTGCTACAACACGGCTCTGAGAAACTGCTCTGACTATAATGGAGCAGCAGCATTTGCTTTCCTCGTTTTTGTTGTATGTTTGGTTTGGCAATTTTGATTGGAAGGTCTTTGATACTTGGTTCAATGCAAGCGCTGCAAAAATAGAAAAGAGAGTAAATTGGATATACGTAAAACTTCATGGTCATTGCCGATTTTCTGACCGGTAAGTCAGTATTTATCAATATTCTGACCAGTTGGTGAGTATTTTTCGATGTTCTAACCGGTAAGTAAGAATTGTCGATTAATCAGAGTAAAAAAAGAATATATATACAATTGATAAATAGAGCTTATTTTAACAAATTCTTCAGTACAAAAATATTTGTTTAAAACTAAAAAACATGTATAAAAATAGAAACAGTGTTTAAAATATAGAAAATAAAACTTCGGTAAAGTGGAAAACATGTATAAAAATAGAAATATAGATTTGACTAAATATGGAAACATGTATACTGTAGAAACAGAAAACACTGTGGGCACATTGTTCGTCCTTGGATAAGACGCTTTACGATGATTATCTCTGCTTGGTGGCTTCGAACAAGCAGCAAAGTTATGTGAGAAGAAACCAAACGTCACTCGGAAAGCTTGGAATAAGGCCAAATCGGAAGCAAATGAGGACAAGCCGTCCGACATGAAAGCTCTACCGTCGCTTCCTTGCAAGTAGAGAATACGGAACAACCAAATCGAAATAAAGAAAACAATTAAACTCCATTTAAAACAAGAACCCCAAACCTGAATCTACACTTTTATCTAACTTTTCAAATATATTTTACTCGACTCAGGATATTATTTAAGGTTTGACTTTTTGTAACAGAATGAATGCGCTATTCCTTGCATACCTGAAAATATTGGCAACACAGCAGATACGTCAAAATTGAATATTTTTTCTTCAACTTTGAAAAACAGTTCGTCAGCTGAGAGATATTTACCTTTGCTTCGCCATCAGAACCTATGATGGCATTAACCTCCGACAGTGGGTGCTCTGTAGACTGTCCCAAACTGTCTTAAACCTTTTGTTTTTGCTCGTCTATTCTATGTTGTCTCATATGTCTTATGTATGCAATTCAGCTGGAAAAGTCCTGCTTTTTGATTTTTGGTTGTTTTGTTATTATCATTAAATTTTATGTCAGCATTGTCACAGAACCATTTAAAACACAGAGTAATGTGTATGATAATCAGTGGTGTAAAAAGTACTCGAAAATAGTAATTAAGTAAAAGTTTTGTTACTGACGAAAAACAACTACTTGAAGTAAAGTATAAGTATCCACCACAAAATAGCTTGAGTTAAAGTAAAAAAGCAGTCGTTTTAAAAGTACTCAAGTACAAGTATTTCTAAAAGTATTCAAGCAAAACAACAATTCTTCAATCGACATATTACAAACATATCTGGTCGACTACTTTCACACATCGTTAGAAGTCGATGCTGTTTAAAAGCAGAGACGAATCGATATCGATATATTCTCAACAAAAGCAAAGAATTGTTGATAGTCAATGTCAGGAACAAAAAGCAAAAACTAAAGAAACAAATAGCAAAGATATCAGAAAAAAAAGCAAAGATTAGTAATCGATGTTGAAATGCGAACAAAAATTCTTCTTCTATTTTTCATAAGGATATACTAAAATATTTGCTGTATTGACCATTTAATAAAATCGGTTTTATTTTGCTTTCTTAGTTGATAAGCTTTTCGGACAAAACTCATCAGTTGCGATCTCTGTCTGGTTTGGTGTGTAACATATAACACCAAACCAAGATCCTGATACCAAAGATCCTGCTCACCACATACCAAACCAGACAGAGATCGCAACTGAAGAGTTCTGTCTGAAAAGCCATTGTGAAAGCAAAATGAAACCGACTTTATTGAAAGTCATATTGAAATTCTGCATCACCTCAAAATTGTTCATTAAATGAAACTTGTGAGAGGAAAAACTATCATTACCGTACTATTGGGAATATAAAAATCACACTTTTAGGATAATTATAAAGAGCAATATACCGTAAGAGAAGCGAAACGATGTAAGCTTAGGCAGACTCAGCAAGAACACAACTAAAGTATATAGACTCGACCAATCGATAACATGTAGGCAAAAAGCATGGAAAAGGCGATAGTCGACAGAAAAAATTAAAAGCAAAGCATCTGCAATAATCGATAACAGAAAAGCAAAGAATTTAGTATCGATTATCGATTACTAATCGATATTTCCAACCCTGCCTTCGCATCACTGCCACATAGCGCTTGGTCTTTTAACCCCTGATTCTCTCAAAACGACATGAATTATTAATTTTTTCAAGTTTTTTGTTATTATATTCAAGACAATTAATCAGAAAGAACAACAACTGTAAAACTTTGAGATTTGAAAATCGTGCCGCGCAGAACTCACATGGAATCATTTTATAAATTTTTGGCTCAAATACTCAGCATTCACTGTCATTGTGCAATTATGCTAAAATTAAAAAACACTGTGAACGTTCTTATCAGTGTATAATAGTCTACTGTATCTACAGGGTGGGTCGAAAATTCGCATCATAGCTATTTCAGTGTATTCTGCAATAACCTTTTTTGGATTAATTAATCAAAATTAGTGTGGATTTTTATAATTTAATATATTTCACAACATGTGAAGGCACGCATAAGCCTGGTAAACATTACGCCACTAAATCACTCAAAATTATTGTAGACAGCCTATTTAGATAATCTGGGTCTCTATTGGGACAAAATTGATCATCATATTAAAAACATTTATTAGCGACTATGTAGCACAATAAATTACAGTGCAGTACAATATTGTTTATTGCATCTATGGTGCATGATTTTTGACTCACTCTGTAGATTTTAGTAATAGAACGTTTAGTTATCATAGGACCCATTTTTGGCAAATTTGTATGTCTGATTGCTTCTTTCATGATTAATTTTAATAGAGTAAACATCTATGTCAATATGCGGTGAAGGGCAAACACCAAACAACGAACGTGAAACTAAAACTATCTCGATCATTGAACTGCTTTTCGCCAGACTGGATCTGATACATACGGACACACTTGGAAAAAAGGCATTGCTGCAGTCGCTATGGTGGTCTGACCTCTGACGCAAAAGTTGCCAGCCGAAAAAGGAGCAAAAGATAAACAACTTAACTGAATTGAACAATTGCTGGTGGAAAAGTCAACCGTTCTGACGAATTTGGGGTTCAAATTTAAAATTATAGTACTTTGCACTTTTCTGAATCAAAATACTACAGTACTTAAGTAGCGTTACTTCACTTTAAGAGTAATCAAGTAAAAGTAGCCACAAAAAAAACTACTTAAAAGGTACTCGTAACTGGAAAAAACTATACTTGAGTAATCTATTCAAGTAAAAGTATTTCGTTTCTTGCACCACTGATAGTAATGTTGTAAAATTTTCTATGAACATCAAACTAAAATGCTGTTTTAAAAGCATAGCCTTGTTTTGCTTTTGACTTCATCTTTAGCCTATTTTTCTAAGTCCTAATGAAAACAAAATTATTATTGAATTTTGATACAATCGTACATTTATATCTTTTTTCTCTATCCAATTTTTGTTTTTTCTTGAGTTTGGTTGGAGATTGAAAGAGCAGACATAGGCAAATCATCATCAATTGTTTCATGATTTGGATTTGAATGGAACATAGTCATTGCTTCTTGTTAAATTTCTCGTAGTTGCCGACAAGAAGTGGACTGAAGAAAAAGTTCTTTGATGGAGGCCCGGAAACTTTTGTCTCTCACGTTGTAAATGATAACGTTGATGAAACTGAAAAAGTAACAATAACATCAAGCCTTATTTAGCCAATTACTTCACAAACATGTTTAAGTGCTTGCAGTTGCTCCACTAAATAAACGGGTTTGATTCCAAGTCAGGTTGATTCCAACACTTTTTGGTATTCTGCTTGACAATTAATAAACTAACACCTGTTTACCATGCTGATATAGACGCAGACCAAATAAGGTGCTGGTAGGTTGAGACAATCCAGAATTTCAGCATAAAATAAAATCACAACAATCGCCACTGGTATTGAAAACAACACAAAAAATAATGGTATTACTTTGCTTTGAAATCTTGTACAAAACTAAACAAGTTCCATCAGTTTTTTTTTGCTTTTGGTATTTCGCCATTTAACCCTTATCGGCACTACTGTCCACAATTTGTCGACACGTGTCACAAAAGGTATTGCTGCTCTCGAAAAAATCATCCGATAGATCTGTTTTTCGACTATGATGAAGATTTTTAAACTTGCCTTACGGAGGAAAACGAAAATTAAATAATTGGTTGTATTTTATATTATATTGAAAAAACATACGTTGTCGCACTACTGTCCACAAATGTGGACAAAGGAGTTTTGCTGATGTAATACATGGAAATGAGGACTGGTTTGTGGCTATTTCATTTTGTTGTGTTTTTGCTTTGTTCTAGGATGCATTCATGTCAAAACTAGGTTAATCCCACAATTAAAATTCAGCTGGTAACCGTTTCTCTGGAAATTACGACGATACAATACGTGTGAAAAGCAATGACAATAGATTACTGTCACGTGATAATTTCTTTCATTGTTTTGCCTACAACTGCTTTGAGCATATCTAGCGTCATTTTCAACTGCAATTTATTGCTTGCCACATCAGCCAACAATATAGCCTAAAGAATGTTTTTTTAGGCAGAAATAATGAATAGAACTATGGCTAGTTTAT
Source organism: Trididemnum nubilum (assembly GCA_963965965.1). Taxonomy (NCBI): domain Eukaryota; kingdom Metazoa; phylum Chordata; class Ascidiacea; order Aplousobranchia; family Didemnidae; genus Trididemnum; species Trididemnum nubilum. Next base: position 6,940,314 of record OZ014489.1, on the reverse strand, counting down.
CACTGAAGTGGCAGAGGAAAACACTACGTTTTTATGGTTATGTGTGCAAGGACATTTGTGTTAGCCTAAGCAGTATAAAGCCTATCATACCGTAATAGCTGTTTTAGATGTTTCTCAGTTAGCTATAACATGAAAAAGTAAAGTTTGGTTACCCTGAAACTCTGAAATAGAAATGGGGCGTTTACACAATATAACTTTAGAAGTTCTTACTAGAAAAAGCTGTAAATATGATGCCAGGACCAAATTGAGTAAGCGCACTTTGTATTTTACTGTGAGGCTTTTATAAGCATTTATTAGGATGAGTTTTTGTGTATCTGATTTTATTTACTTCTTAGCAGCTTACATATCAAAGGGTAGACTACAATAAATGTAATCATGTGTAGGCGATTTACTTTACGTGAAGCATGCAACCAGCTTGGGTTGATAGATGACCTGAGCGATGATGATGATAATGGTGAGGATGCAGAGTTTATCCCGGTAGAAGACGGTGAGGATGACGAAGAGGTTGTTGAGGATGACGGGGAGGTTGCTGTTGATGATGAAGGAGATATCGAAGCATTTGAAGAGAGAGATGATAATGACACAGATGATGATGAAGCCTCTAGTGACGAAGCTGCAAATTCGGATCACAGTGATGGAGAAGGTCGTGCTTTTGACTGCATACCGAGTAAAAGTGGCATTTCGTACACAACCCAAGAGATTCCTAATCGAAGACGACGTCGAAATATCCTTACACAACGACCCAGAGCTATTGCTACCCCTCAAACTGAAATCGAAAGTTTTGAGCACATGCTCACAGAAGAAATAATGCGAACTGTTCTCAGGAACACTAATAGAAAAGTTAGGGAGCTTCGACGCACTCTATCTACACCTCAAAATTACCACAACTTTTCAATGGAGGAATTCAAAGCTGCCTTAGCATTAATCCTGCGGGCTGGCAGTGACAGGGACAATTTCACTGGGTTGAAAAATTTATGGGAAGTTGGAGACAGCAAACCTTTTTACAGGGCTGTCATGTCCTTGAACCGCTTTAAATGTTTTCTTAGATGTATAAGGTTTGATAATTGGCACACACGGGAGCAGAGAAAAGTAAATGACAAGTTTGCTGCTATTTCAGAAATATGGGGAATATTTCTTGGAAATATTCGACGCGTATATGTTCCAGATGAATGCATAACTGTGGATGAACAGTTGGTGGGGTACAGAGGCCGAATTCCAGGTAGAACGTACATGCCATCCAAACCAAGAAAGTATGGACTAAAAATTTTCTGGGCATGTGAATCTGGCACTGGATATGCTCTGAACGCAATTGCTTACGGTGGAAAAGAAGGAGATCAGGTTCATAGAAATTTAGGTCAAGATATTGTGCTTAGATTGCTGGAACCCTATTATGGAACTGGAAGAGATGTTTGCACAGATAACTTTTTTACAAGTTATAATCTTGCAAAACTATTGCTTGAAAAGAGTTTAACTATACTCGGAACAATAAGAACACATCGCAGAGAAATTCCAAGTATCTTGAACAACAGAATGGAGTTATACTCATCTAAGTTTTTATACAATCATGACGATGGTGTGTGCTTGGTTGCATACCAAGCTAAAAAGAACAAAAAGCCCGTTATGCTTTTGAGCTCAACACATACAGATAGTTTGGTGACTGCTGAGGAATCTAAAAAGCCTCTTGTGATTTTGGATTATAACCAAAGGAAAGGTGGCGTTGACAGGTTTGATGAAAATTTAGAGGAGTTTTCATGCCGCAGAAAAACAGTTAGATGGCCACTGTTATTCTTTTACAACATGGTTGACGCTGCAGCTAACAATTCGTATATCTTGATGAAAAAATCTGGGAGATATTCAAAATCAAAAAAAGAATTTTTGAAAAACTTAACTTTTCAACTAGCAAAACCTGCTGTTGAGGCTCGTCTGAGGCTTTCGAATCAAAAGCACACTGTTAGAGATGCAGCTTCCCAGGTGGGCTTTTCTTTACCCTTTGAATCCAGCATTCGCCCCGGTCCCACATCCAGCCGTCAAACAAGATGCAGAATTTGCAAGAAACATACGAGATCACGTTGTGATAATTGTGGGAAAGGAGTGTGCCCACAACATAGAAAAATTGTTAAATCATGCAAATGTGGTTTTTGTGCTTGAATATATATATATTCTATCTGTATGACAATTTTTTGCCATTTTTAAAATTTTTTTCGTCGACCTACTTAGCCATTTAAAGGTAACTTTTGTTCTTTTTTGTGTTCTTTATACTAATACACTACTTGCAAACATAAATCTGAAGAGAATCCACCTAGAACCAGGTTTATATAGGTTGTCCACAAAATGTGGACAGTAGTGCGACAACGTATGTGTTTTCAGTAGTACTGATAAGGGTTAAAGGGGGAAACTACTGGTCTGTGCTGGCATTTTCCAGTTCGATTTTGACTCATCATTTCGGGTTCCGTTACCATGAGATGTTTTCAGCAGTGTTGATATTGGAATAAAAAAAACTTGAGAAGTGGACACCTTTTGTGATTGATTATCAAGAATAAACATTGTACTCTAAACACCATAAATTGTTCATAAGCATATGTAGTTTGGGATGCCCAGGGTCAACTTTGGCTCGTCAGTTGCGTTCATGAGCACTTTGAGTTTGACTCAAGCCCAAAACTGACAAAAAAAGCCTATAACAGAAAAACTTTTTCAAAGCTCTGGAAAAATGAAATATGTTATTGACAATGCCAAACGAGCCAAAAGTCCGGCATTTAGAATTGGAACCAACAGCACAATATGGTCCTGCTAAAAGTAAACTACTTACCCAAAGACTACTTACCCAAAGACACACTAAATCCAAGCTGCATAATATAAGCACAGTCGCAAAAACCGAACGTTTTCTTTGCTTGTTTAAGCTTTTGCTTGATTTGTGTTGATTTGTCAAAAATTTCGTTCTTCTTGATTGAGTAATTCCAAAGTAAACTCCACTAGCTACGACCGTAACAGTCTGAAAAACTTGACTTTATTGGTGATTGCAATTACATCTATATTTTTTAATCCATCGCGTTTGCTGGGCAGGTACGCAGGTGGCAGCTCAGAGTTGTAAGTCGGGCCAGACTTTTTGGGTCGGGTTCGGGCTTGAGATTAACAAGTTGTCGGGCTTAATTTTAACAAATACGTACTTGCCCAGTGTTTTAGCTTTTTTAGACTCTACAAAAACATAATTAAAATTACTTTGCAACTCTGAACAGACCAGCAGTTTAGTAACAACGTCATGATGCCCATTGTTTGGCTCTAAACAAACTGAAAGCTTGCCTGAAAGGCAGGCGAAACGCATGCTATTAAAAAGGTGTTGTTCTCACTGAACAGTATTGCGTGTAGAGCTCGTAATTACTACAAATCGAGATAGTTCAATGTTTCGTTCCCCACTGCAACCACCAAAGCGAGTCCTCAGATTGCAAATTTTATCGGTTTCCGAAGAACGAAGTACTCGCATTCAAGTGTGAAAAATTGTGCAGGTAGACCTACTAAAAATGTAGTTAAACCGGTAGCTATAATACCTACCCCGAGTCTGAGTCCGCCAGTCCGAACCTCGCGTCCACCAGTCCAGCAGCAGACGCTCTATTCACTCGGCCATCTGGGGGGTAACTTGAATTAATGAGTCTGTTGATACAAGTGTCGTTTAAACGTTCGCTCTATTGTCAACAAAGAACATTACAACTAATTTGAATCGTGGATACAATCTTTAAAATTTTTGCCTCACATAATAGCAATCAACGAAACATGGGAAAAAAAATCAAGTTTAGGACAATTTAGAAATTTGCAGCACTATGACTATATCTCCAATTTTCGCCCGAACCTCACGGGTGGAGGAGTGGCATTATACATCAAAAAAACGATAAACTATACGTTAAGAAATGGTTTGACTCATATGAATGAAGGGATTTTTGAATCCCTTTTCATTGATATCCAGTTTGGTAATGATAAAATCACATGTGGTACAGTATACTGCACACCTAAACAAGACAGATTCTCGAACAATCAATTCAAAGTTCAATTAAAAAATGCATTAAGTGTTATAAATGTATCCAAAAACAAAGCGTATATAGTGGGAGATCTAAATTACGATTTATTGCAAGATTCTCATACTTCACGGATGACTTTGTGGATATTATGTATGACCATTCTTTTTATCCTATCATAAATAAACCAACAAGAATTATTCAAAGTTCAAGTACGTGCATTGATCATATTTGGACTAACATTCATGATAAAAATATAAGTAGAGCTCTTATCACTCATAAGATCGCTGACCATTTACCAGTTATTCAAAACACTAAAATTAGTAATATTAAAACAGCTTTGCGTTACACACGCAATTTTTCTAAACGAAATTGTACCCTATTTAATGAAGCTCTAAGTGATATTGACCCATCCGATATACTACATCATACAACTGCTGATAATGCAATAGATTCCTTTATGCAACAATATTCTACTTTGTTCAATTCACATTTCCCACTAAAAAAAAGCTAAGCAAAATTTGTTCTAATAGCTAGTTCACCAATGAACTTAATAAATTGCTCAAGAAAAAAGACAGAATGTATAAAAAATACATCAAAAATAAATTGCCAGCTAACCACCAAAAATATAACGTTGCACGTAATACGTATTTTTGTAAAGTAGCAATTGAGAAACAAAATTACTGCAAAAATTTATTTACGAAACATAAAAACGACGTCAAAAAAACATGGCACAGCATAAACTTGCTGCTTGGCACAGAGCAAAAACAGTCAGGCAGCAAAATTATCTCAGATGAAGGAAAAGATTTGACTTAACCTGTTTAAATTGCTAATCACTTCAATAACTATTTTTCGACTACAGCAGAAAACCTTGTTAAAAAGATTCCAAACACTAACACCAATCCTTCAAGTTTACTTGGCCCGAATTTATCTAACTCCTTTTATCTTTACCCAACTACCCCACTGGAAATAAAAAAAATTATTTCTAGCCTTCAGACTAAGTCAAGTGCCGGTACAGATGGGATTCCGGCTTTTTTGTTAAAATCATTACCGATTAATGGTATTGTAATTTTTACTAACATTTTTAATTTGTTTCTTTCAACAGGTACTTTTATTTCCTACTTCAAAAAAGCTAAAGTCATACCCATCTTCAAAAAAGGAAATCCCAAACTAGTTGAAAATTATCGTCCAATAAGCATACTTTCTGTATTTTCAAAAATTTTAGAAAAAATTGTTCACAAGCGTTTATATTTCTATTGAAACAGAATGAATATCCTCTCAAATTGCCAATTCGGTTTTAGAAAGTCACATTCCACTAGCCATACATGTACTCTACTAACAAGCAAAATAACATCTTCTGTTAATTCGAAACAAAAAACGCTGGAAATCTTTCTTGACTTGTCAAAGGCCTTTGACACCATTGATCATTCTATTCTTATCTCAAAACTCTATCATTATGGAGTCAGAGGCATACCCCTAGAATGGTTTAAAAGTTATCTAAACGACAGAAAACAACAAGTACAGATAAATGATATATTTTCAACTAATATTCACACAATAACAAAAGTGTTCCCCAGGGATCAATTCTTGGCCCTTTATTATTTTGATTGTACGTTAACGATTTTCCTAAGTGTTTAAATCATTCTTCTGCAATAATGTTTGCCGATGACACAAGTGTATTTATATCAAACTCCAACTTAACTACAATGTATCAACGCGCAAACGAAGATCTAAACAGCATTTACAATTGGCTTGGCGCAAACAAACTGTCTATAAACTTTACAAAAACTAAATACGTTCTGTTCCGAACACCAATTTCAAAATTTCCACCCTCTAACTTGTCATTGAGCGTCCATGGGAAAAAAATAGAAAATGTTTCTGAAATTAATTTCTTGGCTGTAACCTATAATGAAAATCTTTCCTGGAAAAAACATATGATGCTAAAAATTTTGGGTAAAATTCGATCTAGTTATGGAGCCATAAGAAAAATTCGATCTTATTTAACTAATAAACGTTTACACATTCTATATTATTCCATGATATATAGCCACATTAACTATTGTTTAACCACGTGGTTTCATGGTAACAAAGTCATTGCAAACAAAATTCAAAAAGTCTGTAACAAATTCAATAACATGTTTAATCGTCATATCCCCTCCAAAAAAACAACTAAAACACATAAAGCTTTAGTAACCTCTAATAACACTAAATTTCTTACGTTAGATCAGTGTTTGATAAAAAATAGTGCTTTATTTAAATATAATTGCCACAAAAATTCTCTACCACAGATATTTCGTAACTTTTTTTTTACAGCTAAGAGTAAAAATGTGGTAACAAGAAGCAATTCAAAAATTATTCCCGCCTCTCTCTCACCTTCACAGTAAGCAAACAATCCGTGAAATTTTGGGGCCCTAGGGTATGGAATCAATTACCAACGAATGCCAAAAAGAGTAAAAACGTTCAATCTTTCCTTCAAAACATTCAACCATACTAAGTTCAAAATAAAATAAAACTGTAAAAATAAGTTTATAATCCTACTCATTTATCAATAGCTGAATTTTTATGATAAACTAATCGTAAGTGTAACATAACTCGTTACTTCATGTTAAGCAATTGTGTACATAATGCATATAATGCCTTTTTAATTGTATAGATTGATTTTAATTATTAATACTCGTGCCAGTACCGTAATTTTTTCTGATTTTCCAGAAACCGTGATTATCTATGACCAAAATTTTTTGACAATTTTAAATACATAAATTGTGCATTTTGAATTCAAAATGGTATTGTAGGCCTATTGGTAAGCATTTTTTTGAAAACTTTTTTGTTATGTCACATTAATTTTACTTTTATTTGCAAGGTGGTGCATGCATGTAGTCGTGTTACTTAAGTACTTTTTATATCGTTTGCATTTTAATGTTTTCGCGTCCAGTGGTGCCGAAACCAGGGGGGAATGGGGGGATATATCCCCCCCAATAATTTGGCTGTATTCCTCCCAATAGTTTGAGAATGGTCCACTTCCGCATCCCCCCAATAGTTTGAATGGGTGTACAGCTGAGCGTAAATTTGGGGAAAAAAGTGTTCTATTCTTGCTGAAGACCTTTTTTTTTGTTTTTTGTTTTTCACCTAAAATCCGGGAGAAAAAGTGTTCTATTTTTGCTGAAGACCTTTTTTTTGGTCTTCACCTAAAATCGGGGAGAAAAAGTGTTCTATTTTTGGAGAAAACCTTTTTTGTTTTTGTTTTTGGTCTTCACCTAAATTCGGGGAGAAAAAGTGTTCTGTTTGCATTTTTCTTTTGGTTTTCTCTAAATTTCCACACTTGAACAAAATTGTGGTCAAGGTTTATCCACCCAATGTTGAAAATAGGGCAAAATTGGGGTAAAAGTGCAAATTATCCCCCCCAATGCTCAACAAAGATGGGCACCACTGTTCGCGTCTCATATGCTATAACGCTCAATGTGTTTTTTGCGCCTTCCTTACGTCTTCGACGTGAAATAAATAAATAGATAAACGAAATAAATGAAAAGTTAATTCTAGGCGAGTTAGGTTTCTTGCTTGTCAGCAAACGTATATTATATTTAGTGTATAATGCTTAGTATTTGTGATGTTTTTTTTAGACGACAAGAAAGCAAATTACAAGCAGCTCAAGAATTTGCATCTATCATTTTAAGGATGGGTTAATAGATAATGGACCGACACTTTTCCAAAGAAATTGGAAAAAAAATATTTCAATTTAAGAATCCGAAACATCCGAGGAAGCAAACAAAAAGAGAGTCTGCGTCCTTAGAGAAATCATTGTTTGCTGGCTGTTCTCACAAAATTGCACCGTCGTCCGTCGCTCTACACGTCGAGGTCCATATGTTAAGGTCGCGAGTGCCAAAGCTAGAAATGCTACCTTAGCAATGCAACCAAAGCATTTTCGTTTGATTCTGTCAAAGGTGACAGCACTTTGGTTCAGCACTATATGGGCTTGTCATCAGCTGATGTTTTTAATATGCTACTGCAGCTGTGTACCCGCTTCGATTTTTTATATTACTGTGAATGGAATGTTTCATCGATTTCACAGCAAGATCAACTATTCCTTACACTGTTGAAACTGCGTTGCTACTTCAGTCATAAAAGTCTTGGTGTTCGCTTTTCTGTGTCCATTAGTGCTATAAAAAATGTAACTATTACATGGGTTGGTGTTCTTCCTGAAGTTTTGTTCGTCGGTTTATTAAAAAACAAAATACCTTCCGTTAGTAAATATCGGATGTGTCTTCCATCCTGTTTCTCAAATTTTAGTAACTGCAGAATCATTTTCAAATGTACTGAAATACAATGTAAAGTTCTGAGTTACATAGAATCTCAGAGCGCAACTTTTTCTCATTGAAATAGCGTCATACTTTCAAAGGCCTTATTGGAGTTGCACCAAACGGTGTTGTAACTTATGCAAGTGGTTTATATGGGAAATCGACCAGTGACAAAGAAATTGTTAGGCACTGAGGCCAAGGATGGCAGTACGGTACGGTACGTTGGTGCGGTAAGGTTCACCTCAATTTTTGCTAAGAAGTACGGTACGCTGGTACGGTACGCTTTTTCTGTAATGGTACGGGTACGGTACGTTGGTACAGTACGCCTTTTTCGTAAAGGTACGGGTACGGTACGTTGGTACGCTCTTTGAATTAAAACTCCCAAACTTTTCGCACGTTGCGCGGGCTTTTTTGTACATGGAGGGAAAAAAGAGCTGAAACCGACGCTAAATGTTTGAATTGAGATCGCTGATTTATAGGCTAGTGATTTTAAAGACAGTTAAAGTTGCGAGTAGTTAAAAGCAATGATGGCAATACTGTATGGTACGTAGGTACGGTACGGTACGCCTCAATTTTTGCTAAAAGGTACAATACGCTGGTACGGTACGCTTTTTTTGTAATGGTACGGGTACGGTGCGCTTCAAAAATTGAACTGAAGTACTATACTCTGGAACAGTACGGTTAAAGGTTCGAGGTACGTAGTATGCAAATTCTAAACGTACCGTATCGTACTGCCATCCTTAACTGTGGCATTCTCAACCTTATGGAGCCTGGTGACCTCATTATTGCTGACAAAGGCTTTTTGATACAAAACATCCTGCCACCAAATGTCTATCTGAATTTGCCTCCTTTTTGACAAATTTCCAGTTCACCAAATCACAAGCTGAACTCACTGTTAGAATTGCCCAATCTAGAATTCATGTCAAGCGAGCCACCCAACGAGTAAAAAGATATGACATATGCTATTGAATTTAATTCCGCACCGCTGTCGATGTTTCGCAACAAAATTATTTCAAGTTGTATCATGTTTGGTGAATTTGGAAAAACCGATTATTTGCGAAGTAGAAAATGAGTTGTAAAGTTTTTGCTTTTATTTTACTTTCTGAATTCCCGACTCTATCGGCTCCTCTCACAGTATACGCTTCCTTTTGTAGTGTTGTATAGGCCTCAACATATAGATATTGCAACATGTGTAATTGTGTATGCCTATATTGTAAACCTCGTTTTTATTTAAATAATTTGTTGATGATTATCGGTTGACGTTTAGTTATTGTTTTTTATCCGGTACCTTAATTTAATAGTTCGCAGAAAAAAGGAGCCATGTTTTCCGTTTTTTATCTCGATTTTATCGCCTTTTATCTCGGATGCTGGTAAGTTTATAACACTGATCTGTTATTGCTTAGAGGATCACCGTAATGCTTTTAGTGAAGCCATTAAATCCTATAAATTTTTAACAGAAATATTTTAAATCTTATTCTGTATCGTTGGTGGGTATAGTGTCGAGGTACGCTAGTTGTGAATTTTGGTTGCAATAAAAGTTGAAGAAATTTCGTCGCTGGTCTACCCAGTTTCTTGGAAATAGAATTCGCTTGTGTGGCCGTATATCGCTGCGTACAAAAACAGCAAAGCACATACCAGCTAGCAGCAAAGCATCTCGCTTCAAATTTTATTCATCAGCATCACCTTGCATGTATTTTGGCAAATATATGGTCCTATAAAAATTAAACGAAATTGTAGTGTTGCTGAGCTAAGATTCATCTTTATAAATAGGGATAACGTACACTGACTTAGGGCACCACACTATCAAATCACACACATTTCTATTGGTAAAATGTAAATTGCACTGTACGTGGTGATAATAATTGAAACTACGCACATTTGACACATTTAATTCAAGCAAGTGGGTGTCGTTAATTCTTTTTAGGAAGCAGTTGGGCTCAGTATCCACTTATTCCAACAGATGCTTTTCGCGTCCGAAAAGGGACATTTAACTTCAATAATTTTTTCTGACGGTACAATGCCATCGGGAGATCCTCCAATTATTCCTGACGAGTGTAACCATAAACCGGATGGAGACACAGAATGCCCAGTTTGCTCCATATATGCTTTTATGGCAATGGCTTCACTTTAAATGCCCCACTGTACAGCTCTGACCGAACTAAAGCTGTCGTTGCCCAATAGGCGCTTCATCGTCAAATTACACACAGCCCTATTAGTGAGACACAGCTTAACACCACACCAAGGTTTGATAAAGTCAATCTTCCTTTCCAATAAGAAGACCACAGAGGATTTTTGTGTTGACTTTCACGGCTATTGATTGCAGTGAAGTAATTTGCATTTGTGCGAGCACAACTTGGATTGCCTCAGACACTCCCAAGACAGCAGGACTGCACAAAACTTTGTCCAACGTGAGAATAGGTTTACAGGAAGACGGGGTTTCCGGTGACAATAACCTTAGAAAGCTATTTTGAATTGCGCTCTTTGACAGCGCCCCAGCAAACCACCCTCTGTCCGTGTCATCGACTTTCCTGGCCATCAGTTGCAAAAGAACTTCTCTCAGAAATGTTTCCTCAGTCGTTCTGCAAAATCGAACTATTTTAGGCATCCTAAACATTTTTGTAGCGATCTAAGCTAGTGGACTTTGACTAGGCCACATATCGGATGTCCTAAATAGCAAAGTCCTACAAAAAACGGCTGACAGAGTACTGCCGATGAGTTTACTGCAGTTATTTGACGTAAACGGAGTATCTAGCATATGGTGCTCAAAAAAATACAGACAGACAACTTTAAAACAAATAATGGAGTTGACAGATGTATAAAGTTTTGGTGCACCCTTCTATAATGGCGTGCACTCTCCATCTCTTTATTAAACTAGAAGCTCCCGTCTAATACGTAAAACACCGTCAGTCCTGTTTGAGATGAATGGGTAGAAAGGCTTTGCTACAACGTTAAACCAGGTTAAACTCTTACTTGGTTGAAGTTGATGCGTTTTTTTGTATCCACTCACATGTCTCATCCATTTTCGATACAACCTTTACTGCATGAAGTAAAACTACTGCCATGTGGTGGCAGCGAAACAGTCCTCTGGGGCACTTACATTGCGCAAGATTTACGTTGCTATCTTCATTACTGTAAATCCTATCTGAAAGTGTAAATCAATGCCTACTGTTTTACCAGTACTAACAGGTCTGTATACCAACTTTCATCATTTGGCCCAATTAACGTTATTGACTTTATCTGCACTGGTATTTTCGGTTGGTTTTAATAATTTCTTTTGCGAGGCTTTGAAACCACGCGCTCTACTACTACTAGACCTGAATTTCTATGGTAGCGGCCTGCGGATAGCCTTTTAACTGGAATGATCAAAATGTAGCGTTGCGCAAGCTACTGCCCCAATCTTCAGTTTCGAATGCTTTTTTGGGTTATTTTTACATATCTTCTGCTTTCTATGTCATAGGTCTAAATACCAGTACGATTTGACCAAAATCATGCAACTCTCCTCCACTTCATAAACTTTTTTTTTTCATAATTGCCTTCACCTTCCCCTTTATAGATCCCAAGCTGCCGTCATTCACAAAACTTTGCAGCCTGTTGCTTTCTTGCGTATTTTACCCTTTTTTAATAAGTTTTTCTTCCCCGGAAAAAAGGCAGCTAGTGTCGAAATTTCCACAACCGATATTTCACACAACAACAAATTATGCTAATTCGTAAACAAATTCGATAAGTTTAGTCTAATGGCCTTACAATAATGGGTGTAAAAGTTGCTAAAGGTTTGTTTAGAACCAAGCAATGGGCATTGTGGCATTGCACTAAATCGACCTATATGACTCAGTTTAAGCATCAAACGATTATTACTGCACAATTATTATTATTATTGTGTCAAAATTTATCAGCAACAAGTTGTTTTATGCACAAAGCTGGACAGCGCTGTTTCAAGCTTTTAGCTCTCATCAACAGCCCTCAGCTTCTCTAGTCAAAAGTATTCCCCAGCTGGCAGTGATGGAGTACTCGAGTACAGTACTCGTACTCGAGTACAACTCGAGTACCATTTCTTGAGTACTCGAACTCGGAACCCCAGGTACTCGGTTGGTACTCGTACTCGAGTACCATTTTTTGAGTACTCGTACTCGAAACCCCAGGTACTCGGTTGATACTTGTACTCGAAGGTCAATGTACTCGGTACTCGGTCAAAAAAAGCGCCGAGTACACGAGTACATTTGGCCTTCGCTGAAAGTAATAAACAAAATGAACTTTTGATAGCAAACTGCAGCCAATAAAACCCGCTTATTTATTGAATTGTTTTTGCTTGAATCCGTGCAGACCACAGCTTTTTAATGGTAAGAACGAGCGAAATCAAGCGTTGGAAAATGGTAAAGTGATTGGGTAGACAGCACATAGCATTGTTTGACAACAAACGTCTTTCTGCTGCAGAAAACGTGTGAAAGTTGCAGCAAATTTTAATTTATTTTGCAATTAAAGTCTATTAATCATTGCTGTTCGCAATTTCCAAACATTTTCCAATCGCAGCTTCATTAGTACATTTGAACTTATTTTTGTCTAGAAATTAGATTAGCCTGTAAAATGAAAATTCCAAAACACAAAAAGACCACCATAGCAAAAAATTTTTCCTTACAATCAGCTCAACAACGTCAATACGAGTTCTAAAAGCGAGTGAATATAAAGAATTAAAACGAATATTACACGCAAATTATTAACGAATCAACGGACTTCATTAACTTCTGTAATTAAAGCTTAAAATAATGGATTAATGTTAACGGTGTTGTGAAGTTTGTTAACGGACTAGTGGTTAACGAAGCTAACGTTTTGCAATAATTTGCCCACCTATGATTAAATGTTAATTGAATATAATATTAAATCGCAAAGCTCTCAAAAAATTGTTGTGGGTAATCATGTTTATAGTAGAGGACTTTAAAAGCTTATTTGTGATTGAAAGAAGCATACGGTATACGAGGTGCCGCTATTAAATAACAAGACTGGTGACATAAAACAATTTTATTGAAAAAAAAAAGGTCATTTTATTTCGTTTTTCCTTTGATGTATTCTCCCTTAGCATCAACACAGCGTTTCATTCGGATTTTCATAAAAAAAAAGAACACGACAACACTCTTAACATAAAAAAAAACAATCAACATTGCCTTGAATTTTGATTTTGCTTTATTTTGCTTTCTTAATTCGTGGTGAGATTACAGTTTTCCAATGCATGGACTGCCTCTTTGTCTCTAGGTCGTTCTGGAAAATTCATCTCTCATCGCAAGTACAGTAATCACACTGTCTAAAATTTTGGGTTTTCTTCAATTTGTTTTAAAATGTCAGCGCAAATCTCTTGGCGTTTTTCTTTTTGATCGCTAGTTAAAAGCTTTGAAACAACTTGTGCACAGACCTTTGTCATATGCAGATTGTCATGCCGTACTTGCCACACTGTTTCTTTGTCAATGGACATCCTCTCTGCTATCAGTCGAGTACTAAGCCGACGATCTTCTCGGACAATATTTTCAATTTTTCGGATACTGTTAGTGGTTTTTGATATGGCTGGGCGTCGTGAACGTTCATCATCTTCAACATCAGTCCGGCCTTCACGAAATCTTTTGTGCCATTCAAAAACGCGGGTTCTTGACATGCATTCTTTGCCGTAAACTTCCATCAAAGTTTGAATTTTACCAAAAATTTCAAGTTAAATCTTTGCTCAGTTTTGAAGTTAAACATTTTTCTGCGGCTGCAAAAGAACTTCTTGCAACAATGAGCAATTTGCTGCTTCTGCAAGCCAAGGTTTTTTCCGACGCGTAAAAAAACGTACACTTGCTTTTAATGTCAAGGTACCTAATTTGTTTAAAATTTTACAGTATTTTTGTGTGTAACTTGTCAGAAAATTGTCACCTGCAGTTGTGCGCCTTCCTAACTTCCCACTCACAGAAAAAAACGTATTCGTTTATGTTTTTGCGACAAATTTTGAGCTGTTACAACTTAAAAACTTCTTTTGCTAAACTTGTAGAAGTACTCGTACTCGAACTTTTTTACGGTACTCGTACTCGAGTACATTTTTCAATATCAGTACTCGAACTCGTACTCGAAGTTTTTTGCGGTACTCGTATTCGAACTCGGAAGTTGAGTACTTGACTCCATCTCTGCCAGCTGGACTAGACTCTTAGTCGAACTGGACAAATCTTATGCGCTTGCGCAGTGACAGGAGTCGACCACGAAGGACGTCAAACTTTTTGGTTAAGTTGTTTTATTTTAACCGCGTACGAGCAATAACCATGCACATTTTTTAAACATAACTTAACTTTCGGGCATTTTCGGGCCTGTGGTTTTGGCCTCAAATCAATTTTCGGGTTCGGATTTATGTTTCCGGATTTGGGCTTGTACTTGTCTGTTCGTTTACAACTTCATGGCAGCTTGACTTAAAGGCTAATTCAACTAGATGAATAACCAAGTATTGCACTTACCATTATACTTGTAGTTACCAACAACTAATAAGCTAATAATGAAAATAATATTGGTGAATTACGACTGGATTAGGAATTAAGTGACGGTGGTGGTAATCTGCTTTCATTTTCGTAAAACTTGATGCTAAAACCTTTAGAGTGAACTTACCACTAAAATGTAAGGCGTAACGTAAAAGATGGTGAACAGAGCAATTAACACGGTGAGATCTTGGTCGACTGATATCATCTGAGCTGTCGGCAGGTACAAAAACACTGACGTCTTATAGCTGTTTGTGATGAAAGCTGGAAACCAAGCTAGAAAAAAAAACGCTATAAGGCTCAGTCTACACTGGCATAAAATTGCGAGCGTGGAAGTGTATTTTTAGCTAATTTTAAACAAAAGTTTTTTGCCCCCCGTGCGCGGCCTTTCCAGCGTAGAAACTGTCAGTTGGTTAACTAAGAATATACCAGGACTAACCATTAATTAAAACTAACTATTATAAATTTTTTGAAGCCAGTATATGATTTAGTAAAATATATAGTTTTGAAGAAATAATCAAATATTTCTTACTCACTAAATACGTCGTAGCGTGTAGCGAGTCCTGTTGGTCCGTATCTTCCCGTTAATGCCTCTACTTGCAGAGATGGTGGATTTTTGACAACATATTGTGTCCAATTTAAATTGTCCAATAACTGAACTGCTTCACTCCCACATTACAGGCTAATGACTGGATCAAATCGCCGATTAAAGTTGAATAGTATAAATAATTTTTATTAAAATAAATTAATTAGGAAGACAGAACCATTTCGTGATAATGAGCTCTACAACAACGAACATCGTAACCACGGTTGCGAACTCGAAAACTTTTGCGAAGCTGGAAAACTTAATTTTTCTGAACTCGAGGTCGAGCAGTAACGCGTTCTTCTGTGAAGCAGGAGGTCTGAGGTTCAAATCTCGGGCTAGTTAAATTGGACAAGGTGTTTCCAACAGCCAGGCGCGTAGCCAGAATTTGAAAAAGGGAGGGGGGGACTTTTTTGAAAGAGTGAGACAACTGAAAGCGACCTTGACCCGAATTAGATTGAAATGGTTTGTCAGAAATTGAGGCGGAATTTTCGCTCAACAACACGTGATCTCAAAAAAAAAAGGTCTTCACCGAAATTGAGACGGATTTTCCGGCAGAAATCAGAAATTCAAACGATTTTTCGGCCCAAAATCAGATGGTTTCCAAAAAAAAAAAAAGGTCACTTGAGACGGATCTTTCGGCCAATTTCAAACGCTTCTTCCACCCAAATCACGGCAATTCCTTCCCAGATCCCTTCGGGGGGGTTGTTTTCATTTTTTGAGCAAAAATTGGCCTCAAAAGCATAAAAAATGTGCGATTTTGCATACTTTTCAGGCCAATGGGGGGGCTCGAGCCCCCCATTGGCTACACTGCTGCCAACAGCTCGCCACCACTGCAACATTTCTTCGAGAATTGCTGTGTTGCTTGGCGCAATGAGTTGGAGATGGGCCCCGCCAACTCATTACACGCTTCGGCGTAATGAATAAAGTTTTAATTTGACAAATCCGCTTTTGAAACCCGGATCTTGGTTCTGTTACCAGCATATGGCTGACTCATGGTCAAAAAAGTGCCAAATTAACAAAGAAGCGTACGAGCCAATCAAAAAGTTAACCTACACAAAACTCTTTGATTGGCACGCTCCTTTCGCAGAGAGGTACGTTTTAGGCGTGGCTGAGCAATGTGCAGGCACTGAAACTAAGAATCGAACCTGAAACACGTAAACACGCCATTGCGGCGTAACTACAGTTACCTTATGATAAGCTCAATTTTTTTTTAATTTTATGTGGTTAGAGTTTAATTTGTTGAAAAATTTAAATAAGTCGCACCTGTAATTGATGCTGATGTGAGGGAAAAAATCCAAACGAACAAAAGCCAGCAGTATACAGTTGCTTTGGTTTGTTGTCGATATAGGAGTGGCTTTCTAATGGCATAAATTCGTTGTATTCCGATGAAAAGCAAATGATAAATTGAAGATGTGTAGCCCAGTAGGTACAAAAACAAAAAATGCCTCCACTGAGTTTCGAGAGGCCAGCTGGGCAGAGTCGAGTTGCTTGACAGTTAATCGCATCGACCACTTGTAGTTGTAAACGACAATCACCATCAGTTGAATGCCTGAAAGTTGACAATTAATATTTACTTGATTTTGGTTTACAAATTGTAGATTTCCTAGCTTAAAGAAGAACCAGGCAAAATCAAATGGACTTCCAGAAATATGGAGTGCGTGCTGCTGTTATATTATATTCAGAGTGTGAGTCAGCTGGAACAAAGTATTTACCTTTTCCAAACATGCAAAAATATTTGTGAAATCTATTGATTTATTTCTAGCTCTGTTTTATACGGCAAAGTTTTTATTTTTATGTAATGCTATCTGTTTGTGCTTATACTAACCAGTTAGAATATCAGCGATGGCCAAAGAGCTTCTGCATATATCCAATTTACTCTCTTTTCCTTTTTTGTGACGCTTGTATCCAACCGTAAGTATCAAAGAGTTTCCAACAAAACTTGCCAAACCCAAACATACAGCAAAAAATGATGAATGCTAATGATGCTGCCCCGTTACATTCAGAGCAGTTTCTCAGAGTCGTGTTGTAGCAAGTGTCAAATGCAGTTTAGCTACAGAACCCAGGAAGTCCGCGGATTCTAGCTTGTTCTGTGGTTAAGTTATTCATGCCATTTCCCAGCATTTTTTGAGTGGAATTGTTCACACCATCAATTGAATCGATTTGGCGATGTTCAACTTTTGTTTGAGGAACTGGCTCTTTCTGGAGAATTGGTGTTTTCACGACATACCGATCCGGTATAAATGCCACATCTATTGGTCCACCAAGATCCTCATAAGTGGTTGTGATTGTGATCATTTGAAGAGGTATAAATTCTGGAGTGATTTGGACGTCATTTATTGAAGTATTCATTGGTGTTGCTTTAAAAAGAAGCAAAGATGTCACATATAAAATATTATATTCTCCAAACATTATAATGCAATGTTATCCTAAAGACTAATTAATACCCGTCACTGAACATAAAACATAGAAAAGATTATATATTTTACGGAATGAGCTCAAGGGGTAGCCGATGAGTGGGGCGACCAGGAGTAATAAACCTAAATCTGTATTACAAGTTTAAGTAGATTTATATTTTCCAATGTCGACCGTTTCCTTAACGTTATAGAAAGATTACTTTATTGTTTAACCTTTTATTTATCTCGATAAAAATATATTCATTAATTTGATTAAAAGTTTTTTTGACTGGATCGACCTGCCGCGACTGTCTGTTTTCATGCTGTTGTAGTTGATACACTGTAAGTTAGTTTTCTGAAAACTTCCAAAAAGACTTTCGATTAAATCAAAAAAATAACCTGTGAACTTTGGCCAATGCGTCCTGTAGACTTTGGGAGATGTTCTCAATGGTTTATTATTTTTCGTAATCTCAACTTAGAGAAAAAAAAGTGACCCATGTCAAGACTGTGGCTAACATCCGCTTTCCGGATTTGTACATGTGGGACAACTTTCTCGAGAATGCAAGCCTATTAAAGGTTGTTGAGAATTTGCTGGCTTGTCCATGGGAATGGGATTCCCATGAGAACTGTCCCATGGGATGGGATGGGACAAGCATTGATAGGGTTACCAAACCATAAAACTGATAGTAATATGCTGAATGAGCACAGTGACTCGGATTATAAGTGCCAGAATGACAATTAATCGTGAACCCTTCTGAACTTTAAAATTAACTAAGTCAATAATGTTTGTCGTTTTATTTGTCTCTTTGTACGTGTAGTCCTATTTAGCACACATTATACTTAAATTTTCATTAATTAATTACCATTTATTAAATTGTATTTTGATGAAAATCCCATGGGATGGAATGGGATAGGACAGGCATGAACTGCTATGAAATGGTATGGGTCAGAAAAATATGTCCCAAGGACAAGCCTGAGAATTTGCAAGTACGCATAAAGCCTTTTTCGTTTATTTAATTGTTAAAACCGCAATCTGCAGCAGCTGTTTGCGTATCTCTGCAGGAGATAATATGAAAAAATTTCAGATATTGCCAAATATAAACATGATTCAGTAATGTCGGTGCATTAAATTTAATTTGCTACAACAAAAAAAGCTTTGGGTACACTGGTACAGCTCATTTAAATTTAATTATCAATTGAATAGCGGCGCCAAAAAATAAACCTTATTTGCAAATCTAGTGATGGTTACGCCAAAAACTGTAATCCGTATAAATGATATTTCGATTTAAAAGATTTTGTTTCAATAAAAGGCAGTACTGATTTATTAATCTATGTGATAGTAGTGTTTTAGCTAAAAGCAGTAACAATAAAGTATCTAAAAAACTTTTACTTTGTGCAGAGCAATGCTAAAAAAACACGAAATATGTCAGTTTCATTTCTAAAAGAGTTTTGAACTACACTGAATCATCAAAAGTTCGTTCCATGATCGTGAAAAGTTAAAGAGTAGTCGACTTGATACTGACGTTTTCGATGACAGAAAAGTTGCATTAACAAAACCTTGTTTCACATCCTCGTATTTAGGCATAATTTGATGCATTAAAAACGATTAGGTTAAAACAAAACAAGCTTAAAACTTGCGTTCACGCAAAGAGGTTGTTGATTCCGGACCGAAAGTTTAAGTTTTTATTTGCACTCAAATGGTTTCAGTTTTCAGTTTAGATTTGCAATCGATCTGGTTATGTCAAATTGCAATTGATTTCATTGTTGAAGCAATAATATGCTATTTTTACGCATAGGAGTTCTTTTGCTGGTGTTCATCTCGCACGATTGTAGTTGGGTAATAAACTTTACTTTCAGTGAAGCCTCTAAAATACAATTAGATCACCCCGGAACTGCATCGGCAAATTTTGTAGCTGTGCGCTACTGCACATGTTTGGGTATACTTAGAACTTAAACTGCAAAATTTTGCATGAGGGGACGCTTTTGCAGCCTTGACCAAACGCATTCGGAATGCGAAAGTACTTTAGTGGAAATTATGTCATTTCGTCCCCAAAATTAAGTGAAAATCAAACAAAACAAATAAGGCCTTCACCGCAATTTGGGACTATGTTCAGCCTGAACTTGTGGGAAATATTCGAGCTGACAGGCCCTTTTTTATCTGATCATTCAGCGCTCAAATCTCTATGGGGGGATGCTAAATCTCATTGGAGGGACGCTAAATTTCGATGGAGGGACGTTAACTTTTAATGACGGGACGCGTCCCCCCGCGTCCTCCCTACTATTTAAGTAATGGGTATACCAGTTCACTCTATCATTTAATTTAAATGAGAATTGAACGCCCATATGCTGTATGGAAGCCAATCAACTACCCTCTTCAAAGTCACAAAACGCTGTACATTAGCCTGGCTTGTGTCTGGATTATTAAAATTTTTTCGGCTTCTTCAACAGGTTTTTCTGCTACATTTTCTAATTTATCTAATCCAACCTTGGCCAGGATGTCACGTACCAAGTGACAAGAGGTTGATGAAACAGGATTGAAACGCGCTTCATTGCTTTTTTTTATTACTAACCTTGAATCTGCACCGGACTTCTTTGTGACAAGATGAGAAGGAAACGAGCGATAATGAGAAGGAAACGAGCGATAACGATGTTGAACAGCTTTTATAAAAAACATTGCCAGTATCAACGCACTCGAAGGGAAATCTTTTACAGCACAGATATCAATTAACAATTCTACAGTACAACGTCACAAACATCCAGATATCTATCACCAATTTTACAGTACAACGTCACAAACATCCAGATATCTATCACCAATTTTACAGTACAACGTCACAAACATCAACAGCATTAATTATAAATCTTGGACCCCAATATTATTTGACAAATACAAGGTGTATGTTACTATAGTTGGATGAATTACGTCCGCTTTTCTCAATCAATAACACGTTTTGGTACAATTTGATTTTAATTCCAAACTTGACGAAAATGAAATTACAAAAAATGAAATGACAAAACGTTGACCAAAAAGCGTTTTCTGAAAATGCAAAATATGAAAGAAACTATAATTACACGTAAACATAATAAATCTATAATGGAAGAAAGTAATGTTAATACCACAGGTAGGCAAGTTAATGCAAAATGTTAGCTTTGTTAATCACTATTCCGCTAGCAAACTTCATACCTCGGCTAAAATTACGAGTCGGTCAAGCGGTAAATTGTTATTTTCAGCTTTTATTAACTGAAGTTGATGAAGTCTGTTAATTTGTTAACATTTTGAGTGTAATTTACATTTTTTTTACTCACTCACTTCTAGAACACAGATGACGCTGTTGAGCTGATTGTAAGGAAAAAATTATTGCTATGGTGATCCTTTTGTGTAATGGAAGTTACATTTTACAGTCTAGCATAATTTCAAGATAAAAATAGGTTCACATGCACTAACAAAGCTGCGATCGAAAAAATTTTGAAAATTGCGACTAGCAATAATTAATATACCAGTGAGGCTGCAGCTTATTATTTGCTGTTATTATATTGCAGCATTTCTTATCACGCCTGCTCATTTGATCCGGGGCTTGCTTTTTTTTTCTGCAGCTCCTTTCTTCGCTTTTGCTTTTGTAAAACTCGTGCTAATACACAACAAGGATTACAAGCGCAAATTGGTTTGTACCGGTTTACGATCAATAAATGGTGCAAGAAATTAACGATGAAGACCTTATGTTAACGAAATTTAGCGTAAGTTAATCAACCATTGTCGTTAAGATAACGGGCACTTCAACAAAAGTTAATTTAGTCCGTTAACATAAAAAAGCGATGTAAGAACATTTCGGGCCCATCACTGCATCATTACATCTAGGCAACAGAGCTACTTTTAAAGAAATGTTGCAGCGGTAGCGAGCCGTTGACAACACTGTCCAATTTGACCGGTCCGAGATTCGAACTTCAAACCTCCCGCTCTAAAGACGAACAATTTACCGCTAGACCGACTGGCAGTAGAGTAATACCTTATGAGACAAGTAAAATATTTTTAAATAGTTAGAAAACGTACATTCAGATGTGATTTCTTGTTCTATATTGAGTTTAGTTGTTTTATTTATTTTAAGTTGATTGATCCACCATTCACAAAGAAGCAACGGTAGCGCTTTTATTTTGGACGACTTGTCCTCATCCGCTTCGGAGTTGGCCTTATTCCAAGCTTTCTGACTGACGTTTGGTTTCTTCCCACGTAAATTTGCTGCCTGTACGAAACCACCAAGCAGAGATAGTCATCACAAAGCGTCTTATCCAAGGACCAACAACATGACCAAGGTGCGGGTTGGTCCAGATCATGCGATGAGAGCCGCCGTAAAAACGACTTCTTTTACCCTTTCGAACACGCCGCCGACTAAATTCAGATTAGTATATTTTTTTAATTTGGCTTGGATTTTTTCGATTTTACGGTAACCACATACTATTAAAAGTATGATACGTTACTTTTTCCTTTCATTGGCGATAAAACTCTGCGAAAAAGAAATTGTACTCTAATTTCTTTGCTATTCACTGAGTTGTCTTGTTCAGAAAACGGCAAAGGGACGTTTTGATCTTCGAGTTTTATACCAAAAGCGGTGGAGGCTTCACGCTGTCTCTTTTAATGCTGAACGTCATACAGGGAAGCTGGAAGACCAGTTTTTACAGTTTTTAGTTTAACTCAACCTTGAATCGAATCCGGGTTTACCGTTTCAAAAGCAGACGCACTATTCACTCGAACACTAATTCGAAACCATTTATTACGAACTAGATATGAGAATTGTAACCAGCATTTTTTTGGCTTTATAGTACTCCAATCTTCATATTGCGTAAAGTGAAAGACAAATGCAAGTCAAAGCTAATTCAAAATTATCGTTACACGACGGTGATTCAGGTATTAATGGTGCGACAACGCTTGCAAAAAAGAAGAACCTTTTTTTATGTACAGTGATGACATCCTGTGACAGACCATCCTTATCCCAAAACACGGGGCAACTTTGCACACCCACATTTAAAAAAAAAATAAAAAATTTGGAAGGTTGCCAAGACCCAGATTGTTTGTGGTTCATTAGTACCAGTATCTGCCTGTATCCTATAGACAATTACTCATCTGTATTACTACTGCTCTTGGAATTATCTTGCTTCACACTTGAAAAGTGGGCAAACTATCCCCATCTTACGGTACTTTCCTATTCCCATCAAGCCGACATGAGATTTATAGAAGTTACAAGCAAGCGATATTTAGCTAGTAATTCGAGCTTTCAGCTCTCATCAGCAGCTTTCAGTAACCACCATAATTACATTTTGCTTAAGCTGAACAATCTGCAATGGATTCCTCACCGGCAGAGAGTTTATCAGAAACAAACGATTTTTTGCTTGTGGTTATTCACAAAAAGACAAGTGAAAAACGTGTTGGACGTCAAGCTTTTTAGTTTATAAACATTCATATGATTCATTGCACTGCAGACTATGTTTGTGATAAATTAGTAAGTTGGTATCGAGGAGTTTAACTTGATTCGCCTCCTCTTGCGTCAATCTCAAGTTTGTCTTCGTCAGACCAACAATTTTGTGTTTTTAATCTTGTATGTTAAAATAAATCAATATGTTGTTGAATTTGTAACAGTTGATGAAGTAGTAGTGATAGAACGGATGTAGGATAAGGAAGGTGAAAACAACTTCTTTACACATTCTCGGAAACTTTTTTCTCTAATGTTATAGATGATGACATTGGATAAGCTGTAAAAACCAAAAGAATGTTGTTTAAAAGAAAAGTTTTGCTGATTTTGAATGTCTTTGACCAATAATTGAAAAACATGAAGTCAAAAATAAACCTTTGTTGTTTTTTTCTGGATTACCCCGCAGTGTGTGACGAGTTGGCGGATCAATCTTGGTGTCATTGCACTTGGGAAAAGCACTCCTTTTGGGGAAATGCCGCAGCGGTGGTGAGGTGTTGACAACCCTGTGTCCAATTTGACATCTCCGGAAATCGAATCCGACATCTCCCGTTCTATAGTCACTAACGCAATAAGCGTGAAACGCGTGAGAAGATCTATGCTTCAGAGGTGGCAACGGATCCCAATCAAACCTGAGTCTTTCTGTTTTTTCTCGGATCCAGATCGAATTGGGATCTGATTTTGCTGATTATTTTCAAAAATATATCCCTGTGATTTTCAAACTCAAAGAGTTTATTTCACCAAAAGTTCATAAAAATAAAAACCGCCTTTGAAACGAAACCTCACAATATAACCAGAAAAACAAATAGAAGCCTTGCCTTCTAATCAAAAAAATACGGTACAGCACTTACTTGTTTGTTATGCTGAGATAAAACGTAGTTGCAAATGCTATAGTATAGGTTTCGCTTTTGCATGTGAGAATACCAACGTAAAACAGTACAGATACAACCACCAATGGACCTGCAAAATTCAAAAATCAGCTATTATTTTTCTGTAGGTTACTGCCCCAAAGGCACAAGCGTCATAGTCTGTACGTAATATGCCATTTGATGTGATTAAGATTAATTATGTTTTTGGAGAATTATAGCAATTTAAATTCCAGTTGTTCTGTCTCATGGATACCAATAGTGCACTTATCGAGAATAGAACCATTTCTTGCAACTAGTAAATCAAAGTCCAGTTAACTTAACCACGGCGGCATTGTTAGCTTTGCTAGTTTGGAAATCATATTTTCAAAAAATAAAGCTTCGCAAGATGTTTCAAAGTGCGGCGACATTTGAAGCATCTGATTCATCGTTTGCACTTCTTCACACCAACAAGTCGCATATAACAACATTTTCAATCCCTATTTAACAATCAAAATTCTACAATAGTGTGCAGTAGCAACTTACATATTGTGATAGTAAAGACAAGTTGCATTATGACAACAGTAATGTAGAGTTTTCTTTCCATTTTGTTTCTATTTCTTTCAGTTTTTTGATTTTTCTTTTTGCTTCCTTGCAATTCGGACTTTGATTGCCTAATTTTTAAAGCGCTCAGAATCCCAACTCCAACAGTGACCACAGACTGAAAGTATTGTAGAAATAACAAGTGAATTTTAATGCAACAAAACAATTTTGCATTGTATACTTTCAAATTTTAATAATGCTTTTAAGAGATTCTTATCCACTAAAATCATTTATCAGAAAGTTCTCTCATTTTGTGAAATTTTGCGGCTGGTATTGTTGTTGTATTGTATAGTTGTCTTTTTGTGATCAGACAGCGTCAAACGCTAACTATTGGATCGTTCGTTCGTATGAAGCTGTCACACTGTGTCTGTCAAATCACAGCAACGCTGAGCACTTTTTTTGGTTTTGTTTGCAAGTTTTTTTCAGATTTGGCCATCACAAGCAACAGCAGCAATTTCAGTGGGCAAGAATTCAAAGAAATCCTCAGAAACAATTATGAATCACTGGAAAGGAAACTCCAAAGCAGATACGGATTCCTCCGAGAACGAAGTAGTCATTGCAATAAAAGTGTGCTGATCGTCCAATAGTTAGCGTCTGCCGCTGTCCGGTGCCAGGAGGATAAACAAGCACAACAACAACAACGGGTAGACCTTTTGAGCTCAGTGGGAAATAAGCTTACACAACTATTGGGTGTTTCTCAAGTTTATAGCGATAAATAAGTAACTTCGTGCTTAGAGGAATCCGCACTTGCTTTGTAGTTTCCAGTGATACAACGTTATTTCCTATGGATTTCTTTGAACTCTTGCCCAATAAATTTGTTGCTTATTATTGAAAGCCACCAAACCGAGGTAATCATCGTAGAGGGTTTTATCCAAGGACGCAACAGCTTGACCAGGGTGCCAGTTGAACTCTGATCATGTGATCAGATTCGCGTAAAAACGAAGCCCTGGCTCTCTTGGCCGAGTAGCCGACATTAATTTATCAGATACATTCAAGCAGTTAAAACTTTCATTATTTTGACTTTCGTTATAGTAAAATGATTTATGTCGTTTAGAGATATTGTTTTACGTTTGATTTTTATTTAAATACGTTTTTCTTCCTTTTTTTGATTAATCTAAAATATAGTTGAGCTAAGAGCAAAATTGTTATGGTTATTGTTTATTAGCAGTATCTGATGATTCAAAGAGATGGGATACCAAACCAATTAACCAAAAAATACCACTCAGCCAATTGCTTTTGAAGATTGCAATACTTAGTTCAGATGACCCTCCTGACAAATACCAACAGTGCTTTTTAGTTGAAGGTCAAACAAGGTCTAGATTTTTTTTTTTGAATGCAACATTTTAGATAAAGGTCAAAACAAGGTCTTTTTTAAGTTCGTGCGGAAAAGAGGTGACAAATTTTTTCAACATTTTAGATAAAAGCCAAAACAAGTTTTTTTGTTAATTTTGTGAGTGAGAGATGAGATGTAAAAAAGTTTTTCCCCGAAAAGGAATTGGTCCTGTTTAATTCTGAACATTTGTTCCAAATAATGGGGATATGTTTTGAACGCTCTCCTTAGGGTTGAAGGACAAGCAATATACCCATCGTTTTGCGGAGTTTCAGAATTCAAAGTACAGTTAGCAAACTTGCAGTGGCCATTGGATTTTAGTCGGCTACGAAAAAACTGGTAAATATTTAAGCTACAATAAGTTGAAAACGTGCTGTAAATCGAGCCATTAGTGCACATTAATGTTCCGCTTCAAATTATGCTGTAATTACTAAAAGCTCTAATGCAAATTTTGTCATTTGCTTTTTAATGCATATACATCTGCTCTGGCGCTGCTAAATCTCTGCATCAAATACAGTGTATTAAAGCTTTTTTTACTGACACTGTGAATTTAATTTGATAAACTTAACTTAGTGATATTTTCGATTTTATATGAAATGAATGGTTAATTCTCTGTAAATGCTGGATGCTAAGAAATAAATTAAAAAAAGTTATCAACTGTACCAAGTAATAAAGTTAATTGTAGTAACTGCTGAAAATGCAAATTGAACTAATAGCAACTAAGATAATGGATAAAACAACTTTTCATTATAATTTACATATAGTATAACGTCATAATTCGAGGTCACAAGATCAACAGTCTCTTTTGAAAGTACTTTCCTCGAAAGAGTTGGTCTTTTATAAATACTGTCAATGTTTATTTGAAAGGTTTCCTCCATTTTCCTAATGACACGTTTTGAATCAGAATTAGGTCTTTCTGACGAGTCTTTAATATAAAGCTGTAGATTTTCTCCTGATGAACATTGGAACGTAGCACTAAGAACATAACCTCAAGGCCTTTATTCAAATTCTTGAGGGAAATCAAATGTCTGCTCAGGAGACTTAAAATTGAATTGATAGCTTTCTAACGTAACTTAACCAAAAGGTGCGTTTTATCAGATACCACATCAAATCAATTCTTTTATTATGCTCGTTGTGTTACGCCAAAACGTGTAACGAGTTTGCAGGGGCAGATCTCCGCGTCATAGCGCCAGCCAGCAACACATCTTCTTTCGAAGAAATGTTGTAGCGGTGGTGGGCCGTTGGTAACACTGTGTCCGATTTGACCGGCCCGAGATTTGAACCTCAGACCTCCCGCTCCTAAAACGAATAAGTTACCGCTCGACTTAAGTAAAATTGTACGAACGTGAAAAATCCTACGAGAGATCAGTTATGCTTCAGTATGAACTAAACAAATAGTCCAAAAGTCTAAACTGTGCACATAAATGCAATGCTTACCATGATTATATATGGAATTAAATGGAAGATAATTGTGACTGCTAAGATTGGTTGAAAGTTACTGCTTCCAAGCGTTCCTATAACAGGAATATAGAATAACAATGGAAATGAAAAGCCAGCGGTTAATTTGTCAGGAAACCAAGCTGAAATAGATTCAATAATGAATTACAGAGTCATTGATTGTTGCAACTACATTATCCTGTCACAAGCAAGCGACTGTGGCGCCCATTTGTAGAATAATCGGGGAATTTTAGTGCATTTTTGGGGTCGAGGCTTGCTGTTCTTTATTTTTGACAAAATTTCAGCCTCATTTGTTTTCAATATGTTCTTAAATTTGATGATGAATTAAGTGATACAAATTCATTGTTGCTAGGTTTAAAATTATCTTTTGTTAGTGATTATGATTCTACTATAATATAGTCTTCAAATAAATCAACAAAGGCATCACAAAAAAAGCAAAAATAACGATGCTAATTATATTGCACTTCCAAATGCACTGAACTGGACCAGCTGTTCTTAACAACTTTTTGATACCAAGCTGGCATTGTTGTTAGTTTGTTTTTAAATTTTGAGCGAAACTGTACTTGGTGTTCTATAAAATTGTTCTTATAAAAGAGTATCATACAAACTGTGCGAAGAAACATAAGAAAAAGCAAATTTTTGCACATATTAGACGTCTTACAGATCAGTAGTTAAAAACGCAACAGTTATGGACACTAAAGGGAACATGCACACGTGCACGAACACTCGCAGGTATTAGGATTGTAACACTCACTTGGAACTGTAGCGGATACGATTGCTAAAATCCAAACCAATGCTAAACCGCAAAACACCGCAGAATCTGATTGCATTTTGTATTCAAAAGGTTTCCAAATTGCATAAAACCTTTGAATTCCAATGAACAAGAGGTGGTACATAGAGCTGGTGAAACCAAACAAATAAAGCATTGCTCCAAAATTCGCGACGGAAGTTCCACGCTTTTGAATTTTTGTCGTAACAATTTCTTCAATAGTCAGTTCAATATTGGAGCTGAAATTGTAGGGAATGAAGACCAAAATCAAAAGACCTGAAAATATGTTATTATAATTGACTATTATGCAGTGTGTAAAGCCAAAGGTTGTGACAACCTGTGGTCATGGTGAATGCAACTTGCTTCGACAAAGACATCACGACGCACAAAGGTTGACGGGTGCACTACAGTTAGTCCCGTTTAAAATCCAAATGCTTCTGCTGCTACTTCCATAACGTCTTAGAAAGTTTTTGGTCATAGTATTTAATAGATTTGCACAGTATCCGTTTTTCGTCTGCTTTTGTCCGTTTTTGAACGTTTTTTCTTCTTTATGAAAAAGTATGTTCTTTTTTGTAGCTTATTGTATATCCATATTCACAGTAACCAGACTGTCACAAACTGAACAACAAGTTTTCCGCAAAAAATTTTTTGTAAAGGATTACAGCCCATTTTGAAACATCGCTCTTATCATTCATACACAATTTTTTTGGACAAAGCTTTTATGAATATGTGACACTCTGCTTAATGCGGATATGGACTAAAAAACGCGGACGAAAAAGTGAATATTTTTTCAAAGAGAAGCAAAGCCGGACAAAAAACAGATACTGTGTAAATTCGCTTTTATGAAAATAGGAGACATAAAGTTACAAACCTCCGGTCGCCAGAAAATATTAAAACAGATGGGATTTTAAAGCCCATGCACCAATTAATGGTTTCGAAGTTTTGTTCTACAGTATTATTCGTGACATAATAAACAACAAGATTATAATTTTAACGCATTCGCATCAGGAGGGGGAGGTCTGAGGTTTAAATTTCGGCCCGGTCAAATCGTACGCAGTGTTGCCAACGGCTCGCCACCGCTGCGGCATTTCTTCCAAAGGAGCTGTGTAGCCCGCAGGTGCAATGACGCGAAGATGGGCCTCGCAAACACGTAACGCATTTTGGCGTAATACAACAAGTATAATAAAAGATTTCATTATTTGTATTAGCACCCCCGCTTACTTGCTTAGTGCTAAGTCTGATTGCAATGCGTTATGGTAGCAAAGAAAAGCACAAAGTAAACAAACTAGTGCCTTTTGTTTCATTGTTGATAAACAATACGGTTTTGGGACATCATCAAATAGCTTCAGTGTTTAGTTTACTAGACTCTTCAATAATTTGTTTTGAAAGAAATTATTTTACCGTAAATTTTTATCTAGTGTTTCATTAATTCCGACCCAAAACTAACCCGAAAGTCCAGTCTAACTCAAACCCTAACTTACCCTAATCTTAAATCTTTAAAAAGATAAATGATATAGTTGTAATGTAAATCTTTTCCCTAGTCTACGTGTTATTATTGTGTTATTGTACATTCGCTATTGTTGAGGTGCCAAGAATAAAAAAAGAAGAATGAATGAATGAAAAATGCGCAGACGAATATTACATTTTCGTTTTTTTCTCTTTAACTTAAAAATTTTCGGTGAAATTGTCACTACCTATTATTTTCATAAAGACAAAAAGTAGTTGCCAGTAAAAGAGCTTACCAGAGAGCATATCTGCCATTGCCAGAGAGGTTTTGGCGTAATCGATTTTGGTGATGG
Source organism: Trididemnum nubilum (assembly GCA_963965965.1). NCBI lineage: Eukaryota > Metazoa > Chordata > Ascidiacea > Aplousobranchia > Didemnidae > Trididemnum > Trididemnum nubilum. Next base: position 6,910,294 of record OZ014489.1, on the reverse strand, counting down.
TCCTCTTTTTATAGCGCAATCTTCCAACAAATATCACCAAGATGTTACCAATTAGAATCGCCAGTGAGAGCAAGGTCATAAAAAAAATGAGCACAGCACCTTTGGCAATGCTGCATTGCGTACAGGATCTCACTGGGGTTTCATAGCAATCTTTGTTACTTGTTAAGTCACAAAAGGATAGCGTTCCGCAAGGAGTTATTTGCAAGCGTTCCGCAAAAGGCTCGAGGGTCGGCATTGAAGCATTGTTGTCGTTTATGTTTCGGAAAAGATCTTTCTCAGCTACATCCGAACTCCCTCTTCTCTTTTCAACAATGAAATCACACGAACAAACCATCACAGTTTTCACAAGTTTGACACTTTCCAAGTTTTACTGTATTGTATTTCACTAAATTTTTCTATAAGAGTCAGTATATTTTTTGCTAAGTTATAATGGCTGGATCTTTTCAATCAGTTTTAAGTTTTGCTTGAAAACTAAACCTAAATAAAATTAACATTATCAATATGTAACCATATTTACATCTTTACTTACGACAAATTAAAAAAAAGTCTTTTAAATAAGTATAATGTTGGCACTAACACGTAAGACGTAACATTAATTTACGTTATTGCCTATTTACATCAATTGATAAAATCTTTGCAAATATATTATTGCAGTTATTACAGAAAAATGGTCGATTACACCGAAGTAAATTGCACTGGATTTGTTTTTATTTCATTTCTTTTTCTGTTTTTGCTTACGGCTGCTTTTTTTGCTGCTTACCCTTTTCTTCCTTTCTGCTAGTATTATATGCTTTTTTGGGTGATGCTAATAGTTTTTGACAGAGGTTGATAAACAACCTGCTGCTTGATCGCCTCAAAGACCAATAGTCCCTTTGCAACGGCTTGGTGCTACAGCTTTTGTTTTTCTGCTGCTTTGCATGATATTGCTCATTGGTTCATAGCGATTTGTGCAATCCGGCTACGGAGAAGTTTTTTTTTGGTCCCAAATCATTCTCCTCTAAGGCGGTAGGTTTGTGGTTCAAATATCGAGCTTGTCAAATCGAACACAGTGTTGTCAACGGCTCGTCACCGCAGCAACATTTCTTCAAAAGGATCTATCTGTGTTGCCCGCAGGCGCAATAACGCCTAGATTGGCCACGTAAACTCGTTACACGTTTCGGGGTAATACAGCGAGTATAATGAAATATTTAATCTCACAAAATTAAAAATTTTTAGCGGTCTACAAGGCACTGCTTTTGGAAGTGATTTTCAAAGCTGCCTGTCCGCAACTAGAGATCTCCAGCAGAGTGAAATAGTCTTGTCATGCGTCGACTATCTATAGATTATATTGATCGTGATTTACTAGCAACAAAAATAAACTGCTCCGTGCCGTAAAGTTTTATCTTCAACACTTTTTTTGCTATCGTGATGCTGCTGTATGAAAAACAAGATTGGCAATCGTATCGTTGACGTTGTGCGATATTTGCTACGCATTAAAACTACGATGCGATGCAGTGTAGAACAATGGATGAGATTTATTTTGCAATAATTTAAAATTTTTCGGTGCAATAAAATTGCAGCTAGTTGCGATTATTTGTGCGATTATCGATTATTTTGATTAATCTAAAATTAACGTTTATTGCCTAAAATTTAGCACTCAATTCGCAAATTAACAAAGCTTTTATTTAACCCACTTTTGCAAATCAATATGAAAAGTTGCTGTGAAACAATACAATAGTGGAACGCTCTTAATAAAAATCAGTTTATACCAGAGGTAACCAAACTGGGGTGCACGCAACCCCAAAGAGTACATTTCGCCTTTTCAAGGGGTAGATTACAACCAGAACTTAAATTGTAGTGGTACGCGTTGACACCAAGTAGCGGAGAATTTATTTTTTATTTTTCGGTCTTCAATCGAATTCAAGGACAAAATACCTTCCAAATTTCGAAGATCTTTTTTTGGTCTTTGAGCCACTTTGGGTTTATAAAGCAAGTGTTTTATTACTAAAAAACATGAAAAAATTTTGGGGGTACACGAGCAAATTTATACAGTAAATGGCCAAAGGGTTCTTTTGAACAAAAAGTTTGGGAAACCCTGGTTTATACGAATGAATACGAGCTGGATTACGTTTGCTAAAAATGCATATTGCAGCCTAAATGTGAATATGGATAAATATTTCACAAAGGACAGCACATGATCACATAAACTGCCTTGCAATTAGTACCGAAGATATTAATTTATGCTGTAACCCTGAATCTTGCTGAAGCCTTGCATTCGAGTGCTTTTCAATCAGTTGTGAAAGATAGCTTAAATGCTATTTCAGAAATGATAAAATTTTAACTTGTAACACTTTTCGGGAGTTCTTCTATAGCTTTGAAATGAAATTTCTCAGAAACTTTTAGTCGCAGACAACTGAAATTTGATGAAAATATGTTTTTGATTATTCTATATTTGTACATAACCCTACCTGCATACTACACCACCTATTTTAAATAACAGTAAGCAAATTTTTTTAAGCCTTAGGTCATTTTGGATCAAAATTTATTCTCATAGTAAGTTAATGATTTTACATATCTAGCAAATTAGAAATTAGGAATATTAAACAATGCAGGCATTTATGCTTAAACAAAACAATATTTCTGCCTTGGCCTAGTGTCTAAGCGTGATCGGCTTTAAACTTTGAAAAAGTTAATAATTTCTCAAAACAAAAAAACAAAAAAAAAAACAAAAAACAGTAGACAAAATTCTGAATAACAAAGGCCAAGAGAGTACTTGGCCAATTTTGATGACACGATCATAAGTTTTTGGAAAACTGACAAAAAATTAGAATTTACATTATAAACTTTCAACAATAATAGTATGGTTTGCCTTTGCTCTATCTTGATAAACGTTACCTGAATTAAATTAAATATCTGAGAATATTTTTACTACACTGTTACCCTTTTCATTACGTAGTCTGCCTGTTTCTACAGTAGTCCAATGATTGCCTAAACGTAAGCTAGCATGAAATGAGGCCTTTATGAGCGCTGGAGTAAGTTAAATGCGGAATTAATTGTCCAAAAAAATTGTACTTAAGTTAATAGGTTTTTCTCTCTACTTCTTTCATAAATTTTTTTTCAAATAAACAAAAGTAAAAATCAACCTTTCTCCCAAAGAATATTGCCCTGGGCTCGAGTTTTGCTTCAAACCAAAACTCATTTGCAGCATTGGCTTACTTGTAAACCGAAAATCAAAAGCTGATTCAACTACAGCCCATGAAATGAAAATCAAAATGTGGTAACAAAAAACAATAAACGTTCCGCCATAAGACGGCCATATTCTACTCCAGTATAAACAAACGGATTGTAAAATGATTGCAACTTGATCAATGATTCCTGGTCGATAGGGTAGAGTTTCTGTTACTGAAGCGATGAATCCGGGTTCGATTCCCGGTTTGGTCAAACCAGAGGTCAAACCAAAGACAATACAAATTGGCATCATCATAATTTCTATTGTATTGTTCAGTCTTCTTAACGTCATAATCTACAGCATGAGAGAAAAGACGTTTCGTTGTTCGGTAAATAAAATCTTCAAATGCACGAGCAGCTGTTCTATGAAGCGGAAAAACTCATCAACGACATCCAGCGGAAAAAATCAATGCCGACATCTGGTTGAAACTAAGACACTAGAGGAAAATGCTCATTGAATGCTCATTGCCGACAATCAAAAGAAGAAATCAAGGAAAAACGTGACTTATTGCCGACATCTAGCAAAAGATATTTTGACTACCCAAGCGCCATTGAATAGGGTAGTTTACGAGAACGAACTAAATTGAGGTTGTCTTTGTTTTTTTCCTTATCTCAAAGCTTTAAACATTAAACTGTTGCCGCTGTCATTATTATTGGATGCAAAAGTAGGGTATTAGCATATACTAGTATCTCAATTCAGAATTAATTCAGCGCACGGTAACAGATGAACGATTACAATATCCCAATACTGTAATTTCAAGTTTGGCGTTGTTTTTGCAATTCTCATCAAGCCGAGAGAGAGTTACTAGCGGCAACAAACAAGTGCAATTCAGTGCAAATAAAAAAAATGTTTGATATGGAGATTTAGCTGCTTGAAAAATGCTGACATGACTCACTGATTGCAACAAATTACTACTTTCAAATATCAAGTTATTTGAAAACAATACACTGTGTTATGACTTTGTAGCGGTTCTGTCATAATGCTATTCATTCACTCATTGTTTTATTCTTGACCACCACAGAAATAGCGAATGGACACTAACACAAAAATAACACGTAAAGTCAGGAAAAGAAATTTACAACTTAGTAAAAGTTTGCCATACTTCTACTCAAAATAGATGTAGACTAGATTACCTCACGGTCCGACTGGACACTGATGTTACGTTTTTAATAATTAAATTATTTTCTGTTTGTGTTTTCTGTAGTCAATAAACAAAAATTAAAATGAATGAGTTTAACTAAATTATTCTCTTCTCAGTATCAACTTAAATGTTCGTCTTTGCACAATCGAACTTTTTGTACGGTATCTGGAAGTTTGTAACTGTTGAAATAACTGATTATGTTGTTGAATCTGTTGATGAGTTGGTAATGGAACGAAGGTACGTTAGGGAAGATGAAAATAACTCCTTTACACTTTCTCGGAAACTTTTCTCTCGAATATGATATATGACGACGTTGGTGAGACTGAAGAACACAAAAAAATATTTTAAAAGTTTTTCCTTCGACAAATCGAAAAATATCAAATCAAAACAAATTTTTGCTATTTTCGTAAATTACTCCGATGTGTGTGACGAGTTAGCAGGTCGATCTTGATGTCTTCGCGCCCGGAAAAAACAGCTCGTTTCGGAGAAATACCACAACGATGGCAACCTGTTGGCAACACTGCGTCCGATTTGACTAGTCCGGTAAACGAACTCAAGATTTCCGGTTCCAGAATCGAACACGGTAAGCGTGAAGCACGTTGAAAAAATTCATGCTTTCGTAGATGCGTCTGGGCTCGCCATTGGTTACGTGCCAAAGCATTAATCGTTTTTTTTTATTTTTTTTATTGTATTATTTTTTCCGATTGGAAAAGTGAATCAGCCTGCAAAATTTACGTTTGGTTTTGCTACTTTTTCATGGTTGGTCCACCTTTTTTTGAAAAGTAATAGTCAAAAATATACAAAAACAAAAAAAAAAATCGACTATCAGTTTAAGTTTAGGCCTTTAGGTCAGTAATAGTAATAAGGCGACCGACTGGCTGATTCACTTCCTTTTTTTTTTCGTTTTTGTATATTTTTTAAATTAAATTTAAATTAAACAATTTTTTAAATTACCGATTTTTTAAATTACCGATACACTGCTTACTTGTTTGCTATGCTGAGATAAAACGCAGTTGCAAAAGCTCTTGTAAAGGCTGCGCTTTGGCATGTTAGAATTCCAGCGTAAAACAATACGGATACAACTACCAACGGACCTGCACATATCAAAAATTTTACTTTCCTGTGAACTGCCGTTCCAGAAGCAAAAGCATCAATGCCTTAATCTCTAATGCATTTGGTGTAATTCTTCTTTTTTTTAGAACATTTGTGGCCATTTAAATTCCTGGTTTCTTAATTGAAGAATACCAACAGTGCCCTTTTTAAGAATCGAACCAGGTCTTTCAACCAGTTATTCAAAATTTAATGTACACTGCGGGGGCATATCGTTAGCTTTGATAGCTTGAAAATTGCATTTTGCAAGGCATCTCTATTTGAAGAAATGTCGCAGCGGCGGCGATTCGTTGGCAACCCTGAGTCTGATTTGACCTGCCTGAGATTTGAACCACAGACCTCCCGAACCAGAGACAAACGCGTTGCCGCTCGTCCAACTGGCCTGTTTTTCCCAACATCAGCATCCCGCCCAACTATTTTTTTCAAGTCTCTAAGCGGCGGAGTTTTTCAAATAGGGCTTTTGTTTCCCTTTGCGGGCCATGGTGCGGTTTTAGGAGGGCGACAAGAAAAAGGCGCTAAAGATAAAAGTTCGCAATAGAATCAAAGCTGCTTGGGAGATTTATAAAAAGCACTGAAGACTTTATGTGTTTCAACTTCTTTGGGCTACTACTCTAAACTGGCCTGAAGTTTGGCTTATCAATACCATAAAAAGTAATTTTTACTCTTCGCCCTTCCATTGGTGCAGATGACGTTACAAATTATTCGGACAGCCGATTTTCGGGGGCAGGGAGCCACAAGTGCTATGAGTATTTGCAAGACGGCATAGCTCATGAAAGGTGAAAACCGCTCGTGCACAGTGGCTACTTACATATTGTGATAGTAAACACAAGTTACATTATGGCAACCGTGATGTAGAGTTTTCTTTCCATCTTGTTTCTATTTCTTTCAGTTTTATGATTTTTCGTTTTGTTTCCTTGCAATTTGGACTGTGATTGTCTAATTCTATAAAAGCTCAAAACTCCAACACCAATAGTGACCACCGACTGAAAAGTAAATAAAAATTTCAAGTGAACTCCAATGCAGCAGAAATATTTTGCATTGCTTATTTAAAAATTTTAATAATGGAGATTTAAGTCCACTAAAAACATTTTTATGAGAGTTCTCTCGTTTTGTGAACGCTTACAGCTGATAATACGAGTACTAGTTTAAAACTCGTACTAGTTTTCTAGATACATAGGAAGCAGGTTTAACCAGTAGCGTGTAGCCAGGGAAGGGCTTATGCTTCCAATTGACCTGTCGAACAACGACACAAAAAAGTATCACGTTTTTAATGTTGCTGAACACTCTTTTACAGTAATATGAACTCAAAAGTGGTTCAAAGCCACCTTTGAAGCATTTATGTAGGGCCAGTAGGGGGGAGAGAACTTACAAATTACTGAAATCAGTATGGTCAAAAACAAGTTATCGAATTTGATCGCTTGATGAAAAATACTTAACTTCTAGGATTTATCAATAAAATAACTTTATCAATAAAATATCCTTTACCAATAGGGCATAATAGGGGGGGTCCGATTTAATTAATCACCAATCACTTCTCTCATTAGCTAGCTCCCTGATCATCAACCTTCCCCATAAAATTCAGACGAATTATTTTGTAAATACTTATGATTTTTTTTGAATTGTAGGATTCCGTGCTTTATCGGCTTGTAATTCAGAAACTGAAATTTTACCCTTAGCCCCCGGACCCTAATAGTGCATATTTTACGCAGCCAGTTTAATCATGTTTTCGCAGAGCTAATTTCTGTGACACTTTTAAATGCATTAACTTTTTATCAAAATTGGCCTAAAATTAAATTATTTGAAAAAAAATGCTCCACCTCCAGACCTTTTTACCTCCGGTGGCTGTGGGGGCATGGTCTCTAAAGCTTTTTTACAATCTAGAAAGACCATAACACATTCAGTGCACGTCACATGAAAAAATTAAAAATTTGACACTCAAAGTCTATTTTACCCGTAATCGTGATCAGTATGATTGCAGATAAAACAGACTCTATAGTGTACATTAACTATATAGTGTATAGGATTTTAATTATTTTTTTTTAATTTGATATTTTCTCTGGCAAACGCGGTCGAGCATTATTTTGAGTCAGTTGAATTCAAACTTAACTCAATACAAATCTAGAAAGAAGTCAAACTTCTTTATAACAGACTAAAAGCGGGAGAAAAAACTTTCTCAAGTTACTTCAACCACTATACTAGCCGGTCAGGAAACTTTTCAAGTACCTGTATTTAGTGAATTCTTTTGAAGATCTATTTTAGAGTGAACTAGGTTTATTCTGAATAGTGCACATAAATGCAATACTTACCATGATGATATACGGTATGAGATGGAACAGAATTGTGACTACTAGAATGGGTGTAAAGTCCTTACTTCCAATTGTTCCTATCACAGGAATATAGGCTAGCAATGGAACTGAATATCCTCCAGTTAATTGATCAGGAAACCAAGCTGAAAAATAGTCAATAATCAATTGCTGTTTTATTGATTGTGGCAGCTTTATCTTCCTGTCACAAGAAATCAACTGCGGCGCTATCCTTATTTGGATGAATCCACACTCCCTTAGATGTTGACCGCTTTCATGATAATCGGAGAATTTCAGCAATACGAGTTATTAATAGGAAAGTTTATTTGACAAAGCAAGCAAACTTTTACACACTTACTGGCGTCCTATAACTGCATGTACTTAAAGCCCAAACTATGATGAACAATAAAGTGCACACCTACGTACTCAAAGTTGTGTAAACGGGCCAACCGGTAGCGCCACAAACCCGACCCGAACCCGAAAAGTGATTTGAAGCCAAAACCAGGTCCGAATAAGTCCGAAAATTAAGTTAGGTCTAAAAAATTGATACTTTTATTGCTCATATGCGGTTAATAAAACTATACCTGCTGCTGATTGATTGTGACGTAATAATGATAATTGTGTAACAAGATTTGTATAGTGCTTAAACAAAGTTGCCATTTAGTGTTGTCCATCTATTTTAATTTAAATTACGCTTTATAGCACCTTAAAGGCTAAAATCCAATGCAAATACGTACGTACATCAAGCACTAATAAAACCCAACATTTTGTCAATCTTAAACACAAACCCGACCTGAAAAGCCCGGCCAGACTTACTACTCTGCACGTACCAGTAAAATCATATTTACTTGGAACTGATGATGATCATTCGAATAAGGTAACTGATGATAACCCGTTTGGGTTGAAATCGACTTTAGCGAGAAACAAAGCAAAACTAGGTTTAATATTTTGAGGCTGATTTCTTTGCTATGTTTGAAATCAATCTACTTGATGACACGATAACAAAGCTCCTTTTTCACTGTTATCATGGCTTTTGTTTGGTTCTTGAAGTTAAGGGAGATTCAGTTTTTTGAAATGCTTACTTGGAACAGTAGCGGATACGATCGCTAGAATCCAAACCAAAGCTAAACCACAAAACACCGCTGAATCTGATTGTATTCTGTAATCGAAGGGTTTCCAAATTGCATACAATCTTTGAATTCCAATAAACAGGAGGTGGTACATAGAACTGGTGAAACCAAACAAATAGAATACTACTCCGAAATTCGCCAATGAAGTTCCACGCTTTTGAATTTCTTTCGTTACAATCTCTTCAATAGTTCGTGCAATATTGGAACTGAAATTGTAGGGAATGCAAATCAAAATGAAAAGACCTGAAAAATTGTTATTTATGATTGCGTAGAGCTCAACGTTGTGCTAATGTATAGTTCTATAGTCAAATCAAATCTTTCATTATATGCCGAAGCGTTAACGAGTTGGCGGAGACCATTTCCCCGTTATTGCGCCTGTTGGCAACACATATTCTTTCAAAAAAATGTTGCAGCGGTGGCGAGCCGTTGGCAACTCTATGTCCGATTTGACCGGTCAGAAATTTGAACCTTGGACCTCCAACGCCAGAGAAGAACGCGTTGCCGTTCGACCAACTGGCCAGGTTTATAGTCCTAGCCACTAGCGTAAATAACGGGAGGAAGGAGGCGGATTTGCCTCCTAGTACTCTCGGTTATGTGACCTCTTTAAGAAATGCCCCAATTTTTGGACAAAGCGATCGACAAAAGCGGAAAAAAGTCTTCACCCAAACTCGATAGAAAAATCATATTGCTGCAAAGCTTAAAAACACCACCCCCCTTATCATCTTACGTATTATATGCTACAAAAGACAGGGTTAAATTTATATTTTAATAATCGAAATCGATTGCTTTCGGCGTTTTACAGAGCAACCTCATTATGGAAACTAAAATTACGGTAAAATGAGTAAAAAAGGAATACCACTTTCAAATAAACTGAAACATACAAGCAGTTATAAAATTTTTTCTCAACATACAATACTTTGGACTAGAGACTGCATATTTTGACTAACCTGTCATTTTAAGGTCAGGCAATTCAAAATTACTTTGTCTCTACCAAAACTATAATTTGATGAAAAACACAGCAACTTTTGGTGAAGATTTTTCGATCTTCATTAAATTTAACAAAAAAGCAACGCATTTTTGTTCTTTATTTTTAACAAAAAAATACAGCAATTTTCTGATGAAGATATCCCCTGGCTGAAATCTTTAGTTACGCCATTTGCCCAAGTCAAAGCAACTCGCTTCACATAGACCTCACTACGAAACGATATAAAGTTGACGAGTGCTCAGGCAATTAGTTTTATATAAAAAACAAGCCCATCCACTTTCAGAAAGTTTTGAAAAATTCCGTGAAGTTTTAGTTGTATTTATAGAAAACAGAAGACATAAACTAACAGCTCGCTGTCGCCAGATAATATCAACGAATGGGAATCCAACCTTGGCCGCTGCAACCGAAGATACATAATCGTTTTGAAGTATTATCTTATTATTTATGACATAATAATTAATGAACAATAAAGTTAGCTCACTCTCCTTAGTTTAGTCGCTTTATGCTAAGAGTATTGTTGTAAAGAAAATTAAGAAACCCAAAGTGACTAACTATTGTTTTTTGTTACACTGCTGAAATGAAATCTTTCGTTATGCTCGCTCTATTGCGCCGAAGCGTGTAACGAGTTTGGGAGAACCATCACCGCGTCATTGGGCCTGCCAGCAACATAGCTCCTTTCGAAGAAAAGTTTCGGCGGTGGCGAGCCGTTAACAACACTGTGTTTGATTGACCAGCTTGAGATTTGAACCTCAGACCTTCCGCTATAGAAACGAACGCGTTACCGCTTGACCAACTGGCCGGTATATTTCTTTGTTGATTAACAATATACTCTCGATACGTCTCCAGAGTTGTAAACGGACCGACTATTTCAGGCCTTAACACGAAAACTAATTTGAAGCCCAAGTTATGCCCGAAAAAATGGTAATTGATAATAAATTGTGATGCAATAATAGGTGCACCTAAAACTAAAAGCACGTCTCAGGCCCGAATTAAGCCCGAAGTTTTGTCAGATTTAGGCCCGAACCCGGCCCAAACCTGGCCTGAACCCGACATGAAAAGCTCGAAAAACTTACAACTATGGACGTCTCCGACTAACCTGACTGGTTAATTCACGTCTAACTACATTTAACCTGGGCTGTTCAGCAATATTATTTTCATGAAGACAAAAAATAATCATCGTAAAGCGTATTATTCAAAGACCCAACAAAGGTTCAACCCTCACCCTGGCTACGTTGTTGCGTCCTTGGATAAAACGTTTTACAATGATTATCTCTGCTTAGCGGCTTCGAACAAGCAGCAAATTTAGTGGATCTTTTATTCAAAGAAATTCGCAGGAACATTGAATCACTGAAAACTACTAAGTAGGTACGGATTCCTCCAGCCACAAAGTATACTCATTGCAATGAAAAGTGTACGGATTGTCCGAAATTTAGCGTTTGACGCTGTCCGGTGACAAAAGGATATTATGCGCTACAACAACAAAAATAATTGGCAGTTAACATTAAGAGCTTACCAGTAAGCATATCTGCCACCGCCAGAGAGGTTTTGGCGTAATCGATTTTGGTGATGTTCCTCTTTTTATAGCGCAATCTTCCAACAAATATCACCAAGATGTTGCCAATTAGAATCGCCAATGCGAGCGAGATAATAAATAAAATCAATACAGCACCTTTAGCAATGCTGCATTGCGTACAGGATCTTACTGGAGTTGAATAGCAATCTTCGTTACTTGTTAAGTCACAAAAGGATAGCGTTCCGCAGGGCAGCAATGAAGCATTGACATTGGTTATGTTTTGCATAAGATCTTCCTCGGTTGTACCGGAACTCCCTACCATGGAGCGAGGAATGAAATCACACGCACAAGCCATTACAATTATTATTAGTTTGACTATAAGCTTTACCGTATCTATACGATATTTCACTAAATTTTCCAACAAGAATCATCATATTTTTGCTGAGTAGCGACTGGATGTTTTATAGTTTCAATACGAATTGTTTTTCAGTTTTATTTAAAAATAACTCACAAACAATATTACTATTATTATATACCTCGAGCTCCACATTAACTTAGTAGTAGGGCAAGTTTTTGCAACTTTTTTTTACAGCTTTCTAAATACCAAAAATTTATGTAGTGCAATGTTCTAAGCTGTTTTTAGGAATTTTATATTACAACTTTTTTCTTTTTTACATGCAACTTTTTAGTGCAATTTTCATTAAGAATTGCGCAAATTGTTGGTGTGATTTAAAAAATATGCCATAAAACTGTTTCAGTACAGTTCTGTTGTCTTTGATTTACATAAAAAAGAGCTATGTGACGGTACCTGCGTCTCAATGTGATTTATGACGCAACACTTGGCTTACAACATCGTGGAGCGAAGTTTTAGCATGCTTTGCAAACTCTTGGCAAAAGATCACCATTTCTCCCCAAGTAATGTTTGCAAATATTTGGCATAATATGTAAATAAATAGCAAGAGTAAATCACTGTCGTTTTTAACGTTTGTGAACAAATGCAACTTTTTGCAACTTTCGTTGAAAATAAATGCAATTTTTTCAATTTTTTAGTGCAACAAAAACTTGCCCTACTTATAAGTCATTACGCTATTAATTTTAATTAATATCCGTATTAAGTTTTACGAATACTTTCTTTGTGTTTTGTCTGCAACCATTTTTTTTGCTGTTTCTGCTGCATCGTAAAACTGCAGTGTGAAAAAACAGTTTTAAACTTCAACTGCCGAAAAAGTCCACATCTGTTCACTCAACGAAAGTCGATCCTCTTCCAAGCTGCGGTATGTTCTGGCCCTCGTTGTTCCTTCAGCTGCGTTAGTGCTTGTAGTATAACTTTTTGAAAATATTATGAGTTCATTGGTAAGCTTCCAGTTGCAATTTGAACAACAATTATATCACGATAGTTTAAGAGCTGCAAATAAATTTCTGTAATTTTTATTAGTTTACTTTTATCTTACTCATTTCTTTTTCCATTTTATGTTAGATTGTACGGGCACTGTTTACTTTGCAAAATATAAAAGTTTTAAACTTTTTGGCTGGATATTTTAATGCACAATCCGATTAAGTTTCTAATTATATTTTATCACCATTTGACTAAATTTCAAAATACAGTAAGCAAATTTTTTAAAGCCTGAGGCCATTTCAAATCGAAGCTAAATTATATGACAAGATGTTAGAAAAAGCTTTCACACGTTTTTAACTGTTTATCTCGATAATCTACAAAACCAGCTTGCATGAATAAACAAGTTATGCAGTGTTCGGCACTAAAGATTTTTTGCTTGATATCGGTATATTTTGACCAGCGACTTTTATCTTTATATAAAGCCAAATCTATTTTGGTTTTGAATAATTGAAGAGCACCGGCCAATTGGTCGAAAAGTAACGCGTTCGTCTTTGGAGCGGGAGGTCGGAGGTTCAAATCTTGGGTCTTCCAATCGGACACAGAGCTGCCAACCGCTCGCCACTGCTGCGACATTTCTTCGAGAAAAGCTGTGTTGCCCGGGCGCAATGACGCGGAGATGGGCCCCGTCAACTCGATACAGGCTTCGGCGTAATACAGCGAGTATAATGAAAGATTTAATTTGATGATTAAAGAGAGATCGTTCCTCATTATTTTAGAAAGGCAAAAAATATTCTTGTGATAATGAAAGCGAAAACAAATTTTCGGGAAATAGTAATCTACATTCGGGCAACTATCCAAATGCCATTTTATTGCAGGAAAGGGATGTTCATAGTCCGGCCTACGTCTGCTTGGTCTTGACATTTTACGGCTGACTTTACCCAGCAAATACACCAAAGATTTGTATTTTATTTTTAAGAGATGTCATTTATTTTTCAAGATTCCAACCAAATCAATCCAGTACGAATGTGGCAAAAGCCTATTTCTTTGGTTTTGAAATCTTAACAGCTGTATTTCTGGCCTCATTTACGCAATGGCTTCTTGGTGTGCTTCTGTTATTTTTGCCTGATATTTGTTTGGCTCGTTAAGTGACGTCATAAAAGAGCTATCGACCCGAAAGCACCTTCGTTTAATCATAAACATTTTATAGGTAAACTGGAAACTGACAGTTTTGTCTTTTTTCGTCAGGGTTCGATCGTTCTCCAAATATATCCAATCAAATGAGTCGAATAGGCGTGACCTTAAACAACCTTCGCAACAGGAGCAAAGTTTTTTCTCCAATGCTCTTCTTTTCTTCTTCGCGCGTTTGTTTCTAGACTACTGAAAAAAGAGACTATGGTTTAATCTAATCGGACTTTTGAAAAAAAAATTAAGCTAAAAAATCAGACTGCGCGGAAATATGTCTCGCGCTCCGTCAATCTAGTAGGGCTCTACTACAACAAAACTCTACTTTGTAAGAGCAAAACGTTCCCTTTGACAAAGTTTTTGTTATTATTTGGAATGATATCACGTAATTTCCTTTGTAAACATAAAGAATTTGTCACGTCTGATAATACAGCTATTTGTTACGAATTAATAAACAATACAGACATATTAATCAAAAGCGAACGTCTTCTTGACTGGTTATGACAAATTGTTGTTCTTTGCCTTGTTTCATAATTTACGGTTTAATAATTGCTAACTCATCAATGTAAAATGACACCACAGTTTTGCAAAGATGCCATTTTTTGGAACATATTTTCCGTCATTATTGTCCTAACATTTCCGAAATCAAATGAACAATACCACTCTCCTGACTAAACAAAAATTAAACCTTGCTGTTAAATTTTATAAATAGATCTTAAAAAAAACAGTAGTACTTTAAAGCAAAAACTTTCAGCGAATTCAGAAAAACGTAAAAATAAGTAAAGACAGCATAATTGGTCGAAAAACATATACTTTGCTTGATTGTGTTTTGTTTCAGGGTAAACTTGAACTTTGTTTGACTCAGTTATAGCCTATCTTTTAAATATGACAAGTATAAGGTTTCACGGTAAGGAAAAATAGACATGCATCTTCTCTTTTTCTTTATTGTAGGAAGCGTGCAAATAATGCACGCTGAATACTGATGAGCGCCACGTGATGGCGCTAATGTAAATTCTCCTTACTTGGTTATCAATTGCTACCTGGCTTGCTACAAAGGTACGACGAACAAGCTGGGGAACAAGCTCTGCAAAAATCAAATTTTTCGGATCATGACTTTTTCGCGCTATGCGTTTTACGCGGGAGATTTTGATACGGCCGTTTGATAAAAGTTTTGAGTCAAAACATCTACAAGTTTGGGTTGAAATTAGAATCAAAACCGACCGGTCAATCCCGTCTCCTTAAAAAGTTGTGTACCTCGATTTAATTGTAATAGGCATTGTGAATTTGTTTGAAAAACAACGCTTGTTCTTTCGACAACAAATAGCTACAAATTTTGAACAAGATTAGCGTTTACAATAATGCTGATCATTACACTTTCATTTTACTGTAATTTGTTAATAATTAGGATAAATTTGTATTTCCAGTTTTTGAAGAAGAAGTTGATTTATCCATTGAGACTCCGAATGCAACTGAAAATAATTCCTTTGCTGATTCGCGAAACTTTTTCTCTCGGACGCTGTAAATAATGACGTTGATCAAGCTGAAACCAAATCAAACGTTTAAATGGTAGGGCTAAAACTTTAAACCTTAACACCTTCACCGTGAAATTTATAGTGGTTTTGCGTGTGAAATTTTTTTTCTTAAAAATATTTGTCTTACATTTTTTTGGTTGCTTAAAAAAAGAGTAAAATGACAATATGATCAAACCTCGATCATTTAAAAATTTCTAGCAATACTTTTTACACATTTTGAAATTCATTATTGCTTTGTAATTGAAGCTGCGAGTTAAGATTTACATTAGGTATCTACGCTTAAAATAAAGTATTTCTAAGAAGTGCAAGTAACTTTACGAGCTAGTTCTTCAACATACCTGTTAGCAACACTGAGATAAAAAACAGAAACGTATGGTATCGCAAAATTTGTGCAGTCCAAGGAAGCAACAAAAAACAACCCGGATATAACAGCCATTGGCACTAAACGGAAAACAAACCCTAATTCAATAAAAATAAAATAACTAACAATAATAAGAAATCGGTTTAAACCAAAAATAAAAATGATTAATAAACTCTTTAACTTAGTGCATTGATAAACTAACACATTGGATTACCCTAAACAATTTCAAAATATTCTGAAAAAACTTATTCAAAAACCAACACAAAAAATTTGGGTCTTGAGAGGGGGAAATCTGTATAGAGCTTTCGTGAAACTTCACATTTCTTACTGGCGGAAAGAGTTGCATAAGCAGCCTTTGTAGACTGGGACCAATTTACATTGCGTGGGACCCTTGGCAATTCTGACTCACTGGACCAGGTTTTCGTTGCATTATTCGGCCAAACAAAGGTGAGGACCAAAAAAGTTCTTTGCTAGATTTTTGTTGCAGTTCCCAGCCAAGCGCGGGGACCCCCTGGCACGGTGCCAAAGTGTCATATGGAAAATCCACCTCGCCTATAGACAGTATTAATGCGGGTTGTAGCCTGTGTATTCTAATCAAAGGGATTTAACTGCAAAACTTACATAACGTTACGGTAAATCCAACTTGCATGATTACTACTGTGATATAGAGACGCCTTTCTATTTTGCTTAGGTGGTCTTGGTCAGTTTTTGCTTTCACTCTAGATTCTTCTTTCAACTTCTTTGATTCTTTTAGCTTGCTAGATGTTAGTATTCCTATTCCAATAGTCATGATGCTCTGCAAGAGTATGAAACTGAAATTATGTAGTTTTTTTTTGAAAAACATTCAAAAACAATTACAAGTTAATTTTTAATGTCGTTTTATTTAGCAGATGTAAAAAATCTCCAAAGAAAATAAGAGAAACCTTATTGATGGTTTAGTAATTCATTCATTTGCAAAATTGCTAGAAAAAATAACTATTGCGCACAAACAGTTATTTAGCACCTTTTTGCAAAGCATTTTTTGCAAAAAATGCGAGATACGCATCATTAACTTTGTAAAATTTACAAAAAAGTACTTTTGAACTTCGTTGCTGGTGCAAGTTTTTAAAAATTTCAAGGCTTTAAGCGTGATCATTAATATAATCAACAAATCTCGTTGAATTTTGTGTAAAGTCATTTTTTTAAACGTGATGTGATTTGTAGTATAGCTTTTAAAATTAATAATAAAATCGAAGATACACAATTTCTTGGGTCCCACTATTTCAAGGATTTGCAGTAGTAAGGTAAAAGCCGTGAAAAATTACGTAAATAATGAATCTTTTTCAAAAAAAAATCAAACCTTTACTATACACGAAAAATTAGGCCAAATGTGTAATGAGTTGTTTGGGTCCATTTGAAAATCATTGCAAGGCAACACAAACAAGCATTAATTATTTTACAGTACTGCAAATAAAATGAACTTTGTTAAAATGTCACTGCAGGAATTGTGTAATAACCACTAGGCGCACCATACCCTCTTTTTGATGTTCTACAGCAGGGCTGCCCAAAGTGCGTTTCACGAACAACTTATTGTGGTCCGCGAGTGCTCTCGAGGTCAACTAATTGTATTACCGAATGCAATGGAGCAGAACTTTGGCAGAAATTTTCCACCGTGACTCAAATCAAATCTCACTAACTCCCGTTTTCTCCCTGCCGAAAAGTACTAGGAAATTTGGTGCATCACTGATTGTGGGGCCCGCTCAAGCTCAAAAAAGTGTAATGCGGCCTCATTCTCAAAAACTTTGCGCACCTCTGTTCTACAGTTCGCTCTTTGAATTGCATTGGTCTCAGGTCTCATCCATAAAACTTGTTCGGAAGCATCAGTAGCGTAAATGTATTTTCCACAAGCGTAACAACATATTGTTCAGATCGAGTATCGAACTGGGGACCAATAACCTTTCGGGTATGATTTTTGACCCAACTAGCTGGAGTATGAACTCAAAAACTAGCATTTGGTGACTAACTTATTGGCCTCTTACCACGAAAAAATAAGGAACAAGAAGAAACCAAATGGTAACCCAAATCGTTACTGTGAAATCTTCGTTTCTTGTCGTTGGCAAAACAGGAACGTAAAATAGAAGAGAAGCAGCAAAGCCACCGGTCAAGTATTGAGGAAACCAAACTAAAAAGTGAAAAAAAGTTATGAAAATCCTTACATTCGCTATGAACGCATACTACTGTTTGTGTTAGTCAAATAATTGTGGCCTTAAATCGATACCATAGTTTATAATTATTGCTCACTTTATCATTTTTTTGGCTTTGCAGCTGGGATTAGGTCGACTCGAAGACTGAAAAATCTCTTTCCTTTGTCTTCTGATATTGCACCTTTTTCTGTTGTGTTAGCCCTTTTCCTTGTTTGCGCCAGTCGATTTTCGCACGTTTATCGTTTGTGTTTCGATGGCGTCCGAAAAAGCGCCGTTTACTGCTGCAGGTTGCTAGACTTTTTGTTGAGATCGGGGAATGCATAAAGAGTTTCGTATGATTTGACAGTATAATTTTTGTTACTGCTTTATGCATTTTTCAGCCATTACTAAGTTTGAGCAAAAATTTGGTTGATAGTTTGTGGTTTGCTCTTTTTGGATTATCAATCTTCGATGTCACGCTCGTAAAACGGCACGTAACCTACTTGTTATTTTGTTACGATACCCTGGCTAATTAATACTGAAACTACTGTACGACGACTGAAATGACACTTACACAGTAATGCCTTGCTCTTACTCGTGAAGCTTCATTTTATTACGCTGCCTTATCTAGTTTGAAGATTAGCGAAGGCTAACTAGTTAGCATTGCAAAGTTATGCAGAAGGCTATTGATAAAGTTACGTTATATAGATTTCAGTGATATTCAATTTGGATATTTTATGTCGTATTTGGCCACATTTTGGATGACCTCTTTGTCGCCTGTTGAACTGCCCGTCAGACTGCAATAGCAAGAAACAGTTCAATTTAAAAAAACAAGTTTTTGATTTTTATGGGACGCCTGCAGCACCCTACTATTGAAGCTGCCAACTTAGGCCAAAATAGTTTGGTTAATAACTGTCTTTTCTTTGCCTGTTTTATAAGATAAGGTACTAATTATTGATTTAGCATAAGCATTAAGCATCTTGTTGATGTTTGTGATGTTGTACTGTGGCGTTGGTAATTGATATCTGTGCTGTGATAAGATTTGCTTTTGTGTGCGTTGAAACGCTCATTGTTTTTTATCGAAACCTTTCAACGTCGTTCATCATTATTCAATATCGCTCGTTTCCTGCTCATCTTGTCGTAAAGAAGTCCGACGCAGAGTCGAGATTAGCAATAAAAAAAAAAAGCAATAGAACAAGTTTCAACCCTGTTTCACCAACCTCTTGTCACTTGGTACGTGATATCCTGGCCAAGGTTGAATTAGATAAATGAGAAAATGTAGCAGACAAACCTGTTGAAGAAGCCGAAAAAATTGCGACAATCCAAACACAAGCCAGGCTAATGTACACCGTTTTGTGACTTTGAAGACTGTAGTCGATTGGCTTCCATACAGCGTATAGGCGTTGAATTCCCATGTAAATCAAATGATAGAGTGAACTGGTATACCCAAACATGTAGCTCACAGCAACAAAGTTTGCCAATGCAGTTCCAGGGCGATTTAACGGTATTTCAGCGGCAATTTCTTTAAAAGTAAAGTTGATGACCCAACTAAAATTGTATGGGATGAACACCAGTAAAAGAACTCCTACGTAAAAATAGAATATTATTGCAGCAACATCGAAATCAATTGCACTTTAACATAACCAGATCGATTGCATTATAAACTGAACGGTGAAACCATTTTTCTCCCCCATCACCGACTAATCTTAAACTTTTAGGATTGAGGTTTACTCTCAACATCATCAGGCAAATGTGGCATTCAAAATTAAATAGTAACCGTATAATTTATAGGTTAACCAATTTACATATTTTCTTTTTCGCAATTTTTGTCAAACAAACTGTTAATAGTTTGTACAGGATGGGTCATGAGTACACAGCGATCGCTCAAAAATGCTTTAAGGTTTGTTTGTTGATGCTATATAGGCTATTTCATTTCAAATCGCATTTCAGTTTCTGGTACTTAACAATTAATTTGAAGTGTTTTAGAATGTGCAGCTTAGAACCACACAAAAAAAATTTAAAGAATCAATTGCATGATTGCTATGCACCAACTTTTGGCCGGCGCTGTGTATTGAATGTCAATAAATGGAAAATGTCCACTTTTATAATTCTGGTTTTGATTCTCTTCCTTTTCTTTTTTGATTCTTTTTCGTTTTCGAAAACGGAACCATGAGCTGCCTGCCAAAAAGCGATATATAATAGGAGGTAACAGAGCTGTGCACCATCACCACCAAATCGAATCCTATGGAGTTGGTACCGTAAATGGACTAACGATAGTCTGGCTGTCTGATGATGATGTGCTATCGATGCTTTACTTTGTGTTTACAGCACCAACGACAGCGACAAAAAAGAAAAAAGATTCACAGAGCTGGACAGCGCTGTTTCGAGCTTTTAGCTCTCATCGGCAGCCCTCAGCTTCTCTAACAAAGTTATTCCCCAGCTGAACAAGACTCTTGGCTAAACTGGACAAACCTTACGGGCTTGCACAGCGGCAGAGGCTTTGTAAGGAATAAACGATTTTTCACTTGTGGTACTTCGTCAAACTTGTCGGAAAAAAGATTGTTAAAAAATGGTGATGAATATTAACTCTTTTTACATGTTAAGATATACAAACTCTATTGACCTATTAGCCTATCTCCGACCGCTAATGACGATTTAGAAATATCCGTTTTGTTCAGAGTTTTCTTTCGATAGCGAATCCAACTGACGCAAATGATTAATGCGTTTCCAATGACAATCGCTAGAGCCAGCAATACAAAAAAGAACCCAAAAACTCCTCCTTTCGACAAACTGCATTGGTTGCAGGACCTAACTGGAGTTGTGTGACAGAGATGATTTGCTGGTTGCTCACGAAACGGTATCGCCCCACAGATAATTGGTATTATCACCGGAGTTCTATTCTGAGGTTGCCCCGGAATTTCTCCGCTCTCACTAGACGATGCTGAACCTGTACACAAAACGTTTCACAAATACAAATAATGAAAAAAAAATGGTGGCAAGAACCAAAGTCTCTCAATATTATGCAACCCAACACAAATAGCACGGTCCATCAGCATCCATTAATAGCAAAACTGACGACTTTTCTGGTAAATTTCACTAGCTAAATGGCCGGTTTTTGTTTTTTCTCCCAAATTTTTAATTAAATACAGATCTTTTAAGCTTTAGACGACAATAAACGCAGATGCTCTGGTTACTCTTTAACAAAACAGGAACTTATGGTTTAATGCTGCGATAAAAGTTGATTTTCTATTTAATTTGCGCAGCAATTACGGCACATTTAGATGATCAATCGATTAAAATCACGTTTAAAAAAATGCAAAGACTCTTCTTAAGCCCCATTAAACTACTTTCACAACGGTGAGCAAAGAGTTTGCCTTAGGATTTGGTATTTTGGGTTCGGTGTTTGGTTTAGATCAGGAACAAAATTAAATTCAAGCAATCAAATGCATCATAAAATCACCACATCATATTGTATTTTATTTTGCGGTTCAACAGTGACGTCATAGTTAAATACCTTCAGATGATCCAGAAAAGAAACCATAGTAAAAACAGTCATCATAAAAAGGATCGTTTTTATCCAGGTTTGGAGGGCACTCAAATCGAGTCAAACCAAAAAATCCAGCCCCACTTCTTCTCCGTCTATGAGTCATTCCTGTTTCATTCATTTTGACAAATTTTAAGTTTTATACTCCCTAATTAAATTAAGCTAGCTGTTACAGTACAAAGAAATCTTATATGTTCTCAAAATAAAACGAAATTTGGTTTGAGCAAAAATATCGAAGCCAAATTGGATGAAACGCAATCCACATTTCGGTGTGATGCTAATCGTTGTCAATTTCATTTCAATAAAATGATTTTAAAAAATCGAAACATTTTTCTAAAATCTTTTAAAATTCCGCTTTTATCTTGAAGGTCGAAACACACTATATCTTATAATTTTTGAAGCACTTCTTCGCTTTTATTGAATTGTGTTCGACCAAATCATTCTTAAACACAAAACTTGTGAGTATAGCCGAAAAAGAAAAAAAAACTTTTTTCTACTTTTTAACAACGCAGAAAGCACTGAAAACTCATACAGAATAATGTTCTACTACATAAATAATCTGTAAATTAAACAACTTACAACAGCATCACAGCTGCTATAATGCAAATTTTTTTAGCTTATCAATTAAACTTTCTCAAGCAAACATCTGTTATTTATACAGTTAAAAAGGTGCAGCTTAGAAATTGACGAGCGTCGTTTAAAAACGTCAAAATACTCAGAACTTCCTTTTCCAATTCGTGTCAAAAATGGATTGTGATCATGATTGTAAACAAAATTGCCTAAAGAGATACTGCTCGAAATCGGTTCTATTGAAGAAATGAGAACTATTTGAGGTAAAAAAGAGGTGCCTCAAACCTTTCTCCACAATACTCTTTACTCAAGAAAATCCGTTTTAATCAGTTTGATTCCATACCATTGACAACCTCTCACTTCGCAATTTTGTGACTTCACAAAAGGCGACTGTAGATCAATTCTTGTAGCCTCGGTCTAACAGATTCCAGTAGCAGTAGCCAAATTTTTAGATTTGGTCATAAGCTACTAACTACCAATTGGTAATCGCCAAATTTTAGATTTGGTTCTAGACTACTAACTGCTACCAGTTGGTAATCACGATTCGTTGTCCTGCGAGAATTTTTGCAAAACCATGCGTTTTGCGATGTCACAAAATTGCGAAATCTAGGATTGTAAATAATACTTGTCAAACGGATTAAAATGTATTTTCACAAATAAAGGGAATTGTGGAAAAGGTTTGGGGCACCTCTATATTACCTGAAGCAGTTATTTCTTCAATAGAACCGATTTTGAGCAGTATTTCAAAAAGGAAACAAGTTCGCTTTGACGTCACATAAATCATTAAATGACAATCTTGTTTTGTTATGTCAAATTTTTTGCTTTCATTTTGTTGTATAAAAAATGCAATGCTATTACCGGGTTGCTTATTTTACCATTTGCAGTAAAGTAAGTTATCGGTGCTCTTAAAATTATCAGGTAGCAGCGTGGACAAGCGGACACGTCGTTTTGACGATGACCCTGATTGCATGATCTGGGTTCAATTCGCACCCTGGCAAGGGCGTAGCCAGGATTTTGGATTGGAAGGGCCCAAACCACAAATCAGACAGGTGAAGACTAACAAAAAAGGTCTTTACAATCCGATTTAGAATTTTTTATTAGAGAGAACTCAAAATTTAGTTGGAGATCAATCTAGGATTGGGGGGGGGGGCAAACCACAACTAGAAATGTCAAGTCCAACATCAAAAAACGGCAAAAAAAAGGTCTTCACGCGTTGAAGAGCTGAATATCTCCTGAAAATTTGGTAAAGACCAAAAAAAGGCCTCACGGGTAGGGGAGCTGAATTTGTGGGGTAAATTGGATGAAAACCAAAAAAAAAAGGTCTTCACGGTCTGAAGTTTAAGTAAAAACCAACCAAAGTCACAAAATCATCATTGCTTGCATTTGCGATTGGGTGGGAGTTTGGGTTTGCGATTGGGTGGGATTTCCCCCCCCCCCCACTGGCTACGCCTATGCACCCTTGTCAGTTGTCACGTTGATGCGTGATTGGATAAGGCGCTTTACGATGGTTATCTCTGCTTGCGGCTTCGAAAATGCAGCAAATTCAGTGACAAAGTTTCGAAGAAATCCACATGAACATTAAATCGCTGGAAAATATAATAGTGCTGATTCCTCCAAGCACGAAGTTGTCAGTAGTCATCGCAATGAAAGAAAAGTGTTTGCTTCGTGAGATGGTTATGGCGTCTAATGCTATCGGTGACTGGAAAATAAATACGCATTACTGTACATCAACAACAAATTATTGGGATTAGAATTTCAAACTGTTTTTGATACTTTTCACACGTTTTTTTGGTTGTTTTAGTTTAGCGCTTATATCTCAAACACGATTAATGCTTCTTTTGAAAAGCTGTTTTAAGGTTTTGTGTTATTTTTCAAAATCATTTCGTCTGAGGAAGAAGAAAAAGCAGCAACCCTCCTAGCTCTTGGCAGAAAAGTGCGAAAATGATTATTAAAAGTCAAGTATACACTAACCACGCTAGCATCAAAGTTATTCATTGTTCTCCATAAGTTGAATAAGTTGTTACTTGTTTGTGGTATCGATGTTGTAACAGAGTGTAATTTCTGTGGAATATTATGTTGAAAAAAAAGTTAAAATAGAAAACAAATGCTGTTAAAAAAACGCCAAAACAAGTTGAAAGAATGTCAAAAACTAGTAATTAGCCCACACGAACATCCGTCATTAAAGGAATTGTTTTTCGAAAAAACTTCATTTTTTGTTAAATTGTACGTTTGTGAAAAAGTGTTAGCTGATGATAATTTAATACACATAGTTATTAGCAAAATGGAAAAACTTATGCTGGCAGTATTTGAGAACAAAGCAACAAGTACGATATAGTAGCCCAGAAAGAGTATTAATGAAAATAGTTTGAGATTTATTAAATACTTCCATTAAATTCGACGTTTTATATTCACTAAAACATTAGGGTATAATACTTAAGTTTTGTAAACGCCAGGCAACATAAGTTTCGAAATTGCTAGAATGCGCTTTAAAAGCTACTAATCGTAATTATATTTGTAATACAGTTTTAGTTGGTAAGTTGTCCTAGCCAGAAAATAGCGAAGTGATGTTGAGGTCTCGCTAGTCAAGCTGCCACTTGCTTATCGGTTTATCACACACGGTGGAGGCTTTACACTGTCGTTTTATTGCTGAACGTCAAGCTGAAAAGCTGTGAATACCAATTTCTTTGGCCTTGGGTTTGATCCGACAAGGAATCGAACCCCAGTTACAAACAGTTCAAATTTAAAGCTTTTAGATACCATGCTCAGAGCTGCAAAACGCTATTTTGAGCTTTAAGCTCTCATCAAAATCTTTCAGCATTTCTCACGAAAAGTATTACCCCAGGCATCTTTTGACCAAACTGGGCAAGGCCAACTACTTCCACAGCGGGTCATGTTTTAGGAATAAACGATTTTTTACTTGTGATACTTTGCAAAAACACAAGTGAAAAACCGCTGGGCTCTTAATTTAAAGACAGCTACGAGCTATCTTTGTAACAAAAAGGGCTCCTTCTCAGCATGAAGAACCCTCCTTTTTTTAGTTTCGATTTTCGTGGTCCAGCGTAGAGGTTGTCTTTATGTTAAGGATAACTCGTAGCAGCTGTGTCTTTAGTATAATTTAGTTCGATTTATTGTTTGCGCAATTCAAAAGCTAACAAAAAAAGCAAAGAAAACTCTCAAGGGCATCCATCAACACAAAGAAGTTGAACATAAAGCTGCGAAGGAGATCTCGAGCAACGAGTCAAACACAGTGCCGTTGCCAGAGCAGATGAAGTGGGGGGGGGACACTAGCCGAATGTAAGAGGGCACTAAAATAGACTGAATTTTTGCGTATTAAAAATCATCTTGTATGGTTCCAAATTATGTGCAATTTAAAAAATTCAATATTCATGTCCAAAAAAAAGAAACCTTTTATGCCGGCAGCGTTTCTTAGCTCTTTTCGTCTGCCCCCACCATGAAGAATCTATTTGCGGTGACTGCGACCTAAACAATCTTAAGTGGGCTGCAAAAAAAAGAACAGTTGGTCTTTTAATAAGAAAAAGTTGGATTCTACCAAAAGGGCGGGGGGAAGGCATGAACCAAAAGTTAACGTATTTTTATTAGAAAATGTCTCAGTTAGGTGGCGTAATGAGCAAATTGATGCTACTTAATCGTATCTGGGAGCTGCGTTTCTAGACGGGGGTCTGACGATGTTATGTTATTTTTTGCAAGAATAGCCTTTTCGGCACCATTTTGATTACATTTCGAACGTTTTCAGAGCTATTTAAAAGAACTAAATTGCTGAAATTCAAAATTCATTGGAAAGAATTAAATTTTCTAACCCCTTCAGCCCCCTTACTTACAGATCAAGTTTAAAGCATCTTAAACGCTAGAATTCGGGGGTTACTAGTCCCTTCGGGCCCCTCTTGTTTGGGCCACGTATCACGTATTACTTTTTTTTTTTTCTAGTATGATTACTAACCAAGAAACGATTCTGTAAGCCTATACATCTCTATTCCGCGACATATCCTTAAACGCTTAGCGACCCACAAGTGCGTTGCGACCCATAGTTTGCGAAATATTCAATGAATACCAAATAAGCAAAAATGAAAACCTGTGCAGTAAGAGTGCACCGTCTTAATAAAAATAAGACCGACCATTGTATCAAAATTATGCTACACCAGTTGGTTGCCAACAATTTTGCAAAAGATCGAGGAAACGTCAGATGAGAATTATGTTTGAGCATTATTGTTTCTTTTTACTTCATCGTCTGTTGTCTTGAGGCTACATGCTGTTCCAAGAAAAGTATTTTGAGAAGACCAAAATGGGGGATACTCCTCAAAGCGACGGGACTAGTCAAGCAGTCATCTACATAAGCGTCCATCCAGTAAAAAACAATGGTTTCTCTCTTGTCTTTTTGTAAAGTACCACAAATGCAAAAAATTAATCCATGTAAATTATGTGCGGCTGTGCAAATGTGCGGTTTGCGTGCAGATATGTTCAGTAACTAAAAAATACTCGTAGCTTAAACTACGCCAACCAAATACTTATCAGACAAAAACAAGGATTTGTTCTCGATGTTGCAAAAAGCTAGATAAAAAGTAAACTTGCGGCGGTCACATTTAAAGTTTAAAAAAATATAGGAAATACTCGTGGCTTGGTGGCATTATAGCCTCTTTATTAGTAGACTGGAAACTGACAGGTTTGCCTTTTCTTTTCTTCACGGTTCATTTGCGCTGCGCGTATGTCCAAATGTTCCAATCAAATCAGTCAAATACACGTAAGCGCAAAAAACTTCGCAACAAGAGCAATTTTTTTTTTCAATGCTCTTCTCTTTTTATCCGCGCGTCTTTTTCTATTTTATTAATTAAGAGTCTGTGGTTGTATTCACCACATATTGCGTAGTCTGAAAGCGTAATACGTGACTACGAGAGTTGGTAACTATGGTAAAAATCTTTTAAAGTTGTCACTTACGCCACCTTGTGAGAGTTAAAAATTTCATTGAAACCTACATGGCGGCAAAGCAAAATAACCTGAGAAATAGCAGATAGGTGCAGAAATAGTTGTAATTTGAGCACACATACTGTAGAAAGGTTTTAATAATTTTGTAAGTTAGCACTAGTTTAAGCTTAACCTAACATTTAAACTCAAAACTAACTACTTGTTCGAAATGAGTGTTTAGTATCAGGCTGTTTTTAAAACATCTCCATAGGCTAAACACATTAGGCAACATCAAATTGCTAAAATAAGCCTCTTACTTTTGGCTCTAGCAGCCTACATTGTTTTTATTTTTCATATTTTTAAGGCACATGTGTAGGCTAAGTTGCGCAAATATTCAAACAGTAAACTATGAATCGCTAGAAGAACTCTAATCCAAAACGTAATTATGGATCAAAGATTTAATCGTAGTAACAACCCGCATGCAGTATTGTTGTATCCTGTTACCGATATCGGTTCCTCTAACTACCAAGTTTGTCTGTTCACTTAATTGCAAAGCATGCTTCTGGTTGATAGCGAAGGCGGGTTGTGTAGTTTGAGTGCGTCAACAACTTTGAATATCACCAGGCACCAAGACGGTAGCGGTTGCCAAAACTTGACGATTCGATGCCTTCCAGTTTACTACTAAAATTAAGTTGACAATAAGTTTTGTTAATAATGACTTGTTTGATTTTCAATAATTTTGCAGCAATTTTTCTGATTAAAAAAAATTTGTACCTTTTTTTCACTTTTTTGAATGGCGTTTTGCAGGTTTTTAAAACCATTTAAAAGCACAATTAGCTTAGATTTGGAAGCCACTTAAAAGGGTTAAATTGCTCAGTCCATCATCCTCCTTCCTTACTGCCTGGTGAGGTCCAAAGAATGTTTTCACAGTCTGAGAAGCTTTTCAAAACAAATATATGCGCTAAGCGTATAAGATGTGATTTAAATAATCAGCGGAGAACCCCGAAAATTGAAAAACGAAGGAAAAAAAAGAAACTATTCAGTCCACATGTAAACTGAACCTGTGAGGCTGTAAGCATTTTAAAGCACTTTTCTTACTTAATGATACTGTGTTCCATATGTGGCATTTCACCTTTGGGCTTTGATAAGGTTCAACATAAGCTTGCTAAAAGTCTTGATGCATGCAAAAACTTACACCATCATCGCCTAATATCTTGAATATAAGTTCTGTCGGAGGAAAAAAATCTGTTTTCATTTGTACCGATAGTTCAATCAAAATCAAATTTGTCATCTTAGTCGCTGTATTACGCCGAAGCGTGTACCGAGTTTGCGGCCCATTCCCGCGTCATTGCTCGCGGGCAACACAGCAAATTTCGAAATGTCGCAACGGTGGCGAACCGTAGTCAACAATGTGTCCGATGTGACCGGCCCTAGAATTGAACCACAGACCTTCCGCCCCAGAGACAAACGCGTTACCGCTCGACCAACTGGCCGATTCACGAATAGTTGATGAAGTAAAATATTGAACTAAAAAATTCCAAAGTTAAAAAAAGTTAACTTTTTAAAAATTCTAATTCGTAAATTAAGACTGGACATTCTGTCAGCAAACTAAACATGTTAAGGCTGTGAACATGTTAAAACACTTTGCAAACTTAACAATAATATTTTGCTCATCATATGGCATTTCACTTACAAGTTTGACACAGTTCAGCAAAAGTCGATAAATTATAATAGTTTTTTTGTTGTGAAAAAGGTAATTACAGTAAAATCTTAACCCATACTCAGCCGTTTTCAGGGTATTGACTCCTTCACGGCAGAGCTTTTGAAGCTCACCATGATTTTTCGATAATAACTTAAAAACTACCCAAGCGAAAAATTTCAAAATTTCACTGCATGGTAGAGCATTTATTCATCTTTAAATAGAGCAAAAACAACTTTGGAATTTGTATTCCCGAAAGTTAATGAAATATGCATTTTATTTAAGGAGGTCAAGTTTCTGATCTTCAGCGCTTACGTAATAAGCGTTATAAGGGATTGTAATGGTTGTACGGAATAAAAGTTAAGCGTGAAATGAGATTATGACTGCTTCGCCGTGAGAAGCAGTAACGGTAGTAATTAAAATAATGACGTACACAATACGATTATTGCCGGTCGACGAAATTAGTCAAGCATCACAAAAATTTCGGAAAATTTTAATTATTTGAACTTATATAATGATATAACATAGTTAGATGACATATGATAAGCTTTATTCATGCGTTGTATGAATTGATATTGCTAAATTGTACTAAATTTTTAATGATTGTGGACAAAACTGTATGTACCGTAAATTAATACCCAATTACCGTAAATTAATCCCCAATTGAATTATATTTTGGATAAAATACTGCACGTACAATGATAACCCTATAAACTTGAAGACTACGTACGTACAACAGGGTTGTTGCAAAACCAAATACATTACTTTTTCATAAACACGCAATTTTGTTGGCTATAAGACAACAGCGATATGCTGCTAGCTGACGTCAAATACTTCAATTTTGGCGTATTGTCATATCGCAATCAATTCAAATCAAATCTCTCATTATACTCACTGCATTACGCCGAAGGGTATTTTGAATTGCCAGGGCCCAACTCCGCTTCATTGCGCGTGGGCAACACAGCTTCATTCGAAGAAATGTCGCAGCGGTGGCCAGCAGTTGGCAACACTGTATCCAATTTGACCGGCCCAAGATTTAAACCTCAGACCTCCCGTTTCAGAGACGAACGCGATTTTATTGAGATTTGAAACTTTTGAAACAAAATGTTTGCAGCAACGAACTAACATTATTTGACTAATAACGGCTGTTGCGGTTTGATTTAAAGTATTCTACTGTGCTTTTACTTTTTGAAAAAGTTTAATAATGCGGTTCGAGTTTTTCCAGCTATGAGTTGGAAACCAAATTTTTTTGCTAATTTTGTTTTAGTTTTGCTAGAACAATTTATACTTATAAAGGATTTATTCTATCATTCAGCCAGATTAAATGCTGCTAAATTGCTTATATTATACAAAAGAATGATTGTTGTGAATTGTAAAGTCTCAAATTTGTTGTGATCTGCCGTTTTAGGGAATCAAACACGAAATTACTCCCAAACGTAATCAAACAAATAAAAACATTTTTTTGTGAAACAAGTAGGAATCGTCTACAAAATTGTCTGATAAAGGTTTTAACAATAAAGATACTAATCAAAGTCAAACCACAGACAAAAGCGATTAACTAGAATAAGCGCTAAATAAACAATACGGAGTAACAATCAGGCGTTGGCTTTTTAGACCGGCAGCCCAGAAGGTTTATTTACCCCAAAGACGGCGGAAGGTTTGATGCGCCTAAATTACACGTCTTTACTCACCTTTTAAGAAAATGTTTTACTGGCAAGTCAAAAGTTCGGCTAAGACCCCCCAAATCCACAATTTATGGGGGGTCAAAATGGCCTTTATTTACCCCAAAGACGGCATGGATAAAAATTGCTTAAAATCGTTCTCTGGGGTCCACTGAACAATGAAATGGCGAAGACAGTAACTTTAGGTTCGGCTAACCCCCCGACAGTAACGAATTTAGGGGGGGCAAAAATGGCCTTTATTT
This sequence comes from Trididemnum nubilum, assembly GCA_963965965.1. Lineage (NCBI taxonomy): Eukaryota > Metazoa > Chordata > Ascidiacea > Aplousobranchia > Didemnidae > Trididemnum > Trididemnum nubilum. Next base: position 6,879,677 of record OZ014489.1, on the reverse strand, counting down.
ACCCCAAAGACGGCATGGATAAAAATTGCTCAAAAACGTCCGTTGGAGTCCACTGAACACAAAAATGGCAAAGACAGTAACTTTAGGTTCGGCTAACCCCTTGACAGTAACGAATTTATGGGGGAGGCTCAAAAATTGCCTTTATTTACCCCAAAGACGGCATGGATAAAAATTGCTCAAAAACGTCCGTTGGAGTCCACTGAACGCAAAAATGACGAAGACAGTAACTTTAGATTCGGCTAACCCTTTGACAGTAACGAATTTAGGGGGGGGGGGCACAAAAACTGATCTTTTTACCTGGAAGACGGCAAGGGTAAAAATTGTTAAAAAACATTCTTGCAGTACGCTGAACACATAAATTAAAAGAGTTACTGTTGGTTCGGCTATCTCCCTGTCAGTAACTAATTTAGAGGGAAGCTCGAAAAATTGCTTTTATTTATTTGAAGACGGCAGGGGTAAAAACTGCCCAAAAACGTTTCTCGGAAGTCCACTGAAAACAAAAACAATGGCAATAAACTTTGGTATCCTCAAACTGATTTCTTACTCTTACTGCAAAAGTCATTGCACCACTACCTACGGCTTTACAGTATTGTTTTTGAAAAAAATCATTTTAAGTTGATGGCGTCATCAATCATTAAGTAACGTGATGGTCGATTTGGGCAAAAATGACGTCGTTTTCAATGGTGTTACATGTGAGCAGTTATCTCGTATACACAAAAATCGTACAACTTCAAAGATTGCTCACAAAACTGTTTTGCAGTATAGATTACGTCATTGAGCCGATCAGTGTTTGAGTGGATAGAGCATCTGTTACTCAAACGGTAAACTTGGGTTCAATTGCCGGTCGGGTCAAACCAAAGACTATGAAAATTGTTACTCATAGCTTCCTTCTTTGCTTGGCTTTCAGTATTGAAAGGGCAGTGTGAAGCTTTCATCATGTATGGTAGACAGGTGTGCAGGTGGCAGCTTGACTCGAGGTCCCTTCGCTGTCTCCTGGCCAAGGCAACTTGGTGGATAAAATGTAATTACAATTGCATTAATTTCAAGACGAACCGGTCCCGCAAAGTTAAATGTGTTCTATGTCTTATTTCACACCACCAAAACTGCGTTAAATTTCTATCACAGTCTCGAAGCAACTAATTCGAGTATAGTATTTCAAAAAAATCTTGAATCTCAAAAACATGCAATAAATTTACATATTACCAGCATTCAAAATACTCGCTGGCTAGTTCACGATTTCGATTAAACATTTCAGAAATTGCTCAGCGCAGAGAATTTTAATGATGACAAATCTTAGATTTATCAGCTCAAATAAATTCAAAGATCGTAAATTTGCAGTTCTTTTGGAAGAAGCAGAGATCTTTGAAAACATTTAATTATCATTATTAGCACAAACAGCAGGATGCTTGCTTGAGCAGTCAATTCGTAAGTCCAACATGCGTGTTCTTGAAAATATCAATTAACATAATGGATTACATTGCTAATGCAACAGAACCCAGCTCTAATCCAGAAACAGAGGCCTACTAATAGGAGAGATAGGATGGCATGAAACGGCGGAAAAGTGTCAGATATATAGTACTGTATCACAGCTCGCAACTATCATTCATATCTATTTGACAAATTTTTCATACATCAGCAATTGTTAGTAAACATGTCCTTGAGGAATTTGCTTCCGGGTCGCAAATCTTTAGTCTGAGTATTATTTTACAATGATCTGCGACCTGGAACATGTAAAAGTTATAAAAAAAGGATCAAGTTTTGTTTAAAAGATACAAACGAACAGTGAGTTGTCAAACACACAAAAAAAGCTTTTTTTAAAGAAAATCCTGTTTCACTTTTTCAAGTCAAGATGGATGATCGTAATTCTGTAAATCCAGTGGAGCTACTCAAGTTTTGCTGGAACTATATCTGTAACCGGTTCTTTAAATGAAGCTACAAATTCCTGCGAATTGGCTAAATGGCACCATATTATATCTTGTTGAGGATAGCTCCACAAATTTTTTTTTGATTGAAACTGGCCCATGGCACAAAATGGATAACTCACCTCTGCTATAAAATATTTCTATCACATTGGGGTTATGGTGTGAGACAAGACAAACGTTATACAGTAAGTTGGAACGAGCTTATGTAATAGATTATGCGGGGTGTTTGAAATGTGATAAAACCATTATAGAGATAGAAATGAGTTCAGAATTTGGAGCCAAAAGTGGCAAAGTCGTCAAACGGGCCTAGTTTTGTGGACACTGGCAACATGAGCAAAGGACAATCTCGTAGACTTAATTTTCAAAGAGAAACTACCGGACGTAGTATTCGTTGCCAAAAGCAATGATTGAATAATGGAACGTGGGTAAGGAAAGGGAGAGAACAAAATTTCAAACCATTTCCAAATGAATGCTCTATCTTACAAAAAAAAGAAAAGCAAGAAACAGTGAGGTTGTTTTAGTTCAACAGAAGGGGCTTCGTTGCAGTAGCCAGACCAGTAATACCAATCCATCAGTCCAAAAATAAAACTCAATCAAACGGAGATGTTAGAAGAGTAAGGCACCGAAACAATTTTTGAAAGATACTTGTCTTAAAATACCAGAAGAGCCAAACGTGACCTGTGTCCTATATGCCCTTTCATCAACCATTTGTCAATGCAAAAATATAAGCTTTATTTTTTAATATTGGATTATACTGTAGTCAGTAATTATGGTATGTTCCAAACCTATTCGCACTTATGGAAAAACGCCTCATATTGGCTTCCAAGAACCTGATGAACTGTTGGTCCCGGTCTACGTTGGGTGTAAAATCGTGAGCAAATATACGCATTTTAGTTTATTTCATAGACAACCGTCGGTTAAAATTAACTAAGAACACACTCTCACGCTCACAATTTTACGCCTAATGTAGTAGAATGGGCCTAAATTGAACGACTAATTCTTACAAAGAGGGCTACCAAATATTGAAAATTAAGTTGCTGTCGTTATTAACGTCATCACTTAATGTGGTAATTTCGTTGATCTGTTTGATCGAGACCACTTCATTGTCTTTAGTGTCCTCATAACACCCAAAATAAACGCTATTAATCCCTAATAGTGTCTATTGAGAAGTTCAAACTAAAAATAATCAAGAATTTTTAAAATATTGCCAGTGTAGAACGTGGTTTTAAACAAAATCCGTGTTATCAATGCTAGAATAGTGTGATCTTGCTGCAACTTGAATTTAACAAGCCTTAGTTTTTTGTGCAGTACATCATTTGAATAATGGTCTCAAAGTTTTAAAGCATTTTCAATGTGCGCGATTGCAAAAATCCCGTCATTTTGTTCATTAGCTACGTTTCTGCATCTGCCTTCAGTTTAGACGCTATCGTGCGCCTTTTTATGATGAAAGAGGACTGAAGGCAAAATCAATGTGGTATCTAAAGTTAGGGTAATCGTATTAGATTAGATTTGGCGTAATTGACTTCATCCTTCTTGAGCCAGCCGTTTCAGTGATGCTTTACTTCAAACCCTACGTAGGAACGTTCCTAATTAAAATTTTATTGGTAACCCTGACGTTTCAATGCAGTAGCCTAGCCCATAGAGGTCTATATTAACCTCTATATAGGTTAAAAGGCTTTTGTGGTTTAGTCTAACTGTGGCGTTGCTTTAGGATAGAACTAAAATGGCGTCGCAGATGTTATCGTCGTCAGCTAGGGCTGCAATAAAAATAATGACCAGAGATGCCATAGGTCATATTTAAAGTAAAATATTTTTGGCACGGCTGGGTGAAGGAGGATAAAGTTAACACCGATCTAATCAAATACGTTTGTTTTAAGTTTACCTAGCCTCAGTGAATTTACTTCAGTCCTTGTTTAAAAATGCCATGGGTTTTATAATGTGACATTTCGGAATAATGCTTCCATTCCAACCAAGCTTTATGCGTTTACCTGTTCCAAAATTATTTGCAAGCAGAAAAAATCTTATTAAAATTTTTGCAACGGTGCACTCATTACGATGAACTGTAAAATTAATGAAGTTGATAAAAGTCGCAGAATTCGCATTAGCAAAAGACTCAGAGAACGTAGGGCTCAAAGCACTTAACGAAAGACTTAATAACGGAAAGAGCATTTTGGATATTGGTAATACGCAGACTTATTAATTTATCACAGTTTTTAAGAATTTAGACTTTTTTTGAAATGTTCTGGGTTGTTTTGAGTCTGTGCTATAATTCAATGCAGTTTTTGTGGTGTGATATGGCCCATAAAAATTTACTGAATAGTTTTCTATTTATCACTTTAAATAAAGAAGCCTATATACTTCGTTATTTAAAGTAATATATAGAAGATTATTCAGTAAATGTTTGTAATTTTTTTACTAAACTTTTACTGTGATTTTTATAATTGTATTTTGCTCTGATTTTACTTTGTACATCACCGAGCACTGTTTCAGAAGATTGACTATCAACAATTTTCTAACATATGACTCACACTAAAAAGACAAGCTGATACGCAAAATCTACATCGCTTGTAAAGACAACGTCACTGCAACATGACGTCATTTTTGCCCAAATCGACCATCACGTTACTTAATGATTGATGACGCCATCAACTTAAAATGATTTTTTTCAAAAACAATACTGTAAAGCCGTATGTAGTGGTGCAATGACTTTTGCAGTAAGAGTAAGAAATCAGTTTGAGGATACCAAAGTTTATTGCCATTGTTTTTGTTTTCAGTGGACTTCCGAGAAACGTTTTTGGGCAGTTTTTACCCCTGCCGTCTTCAAATAAATAAAAGCAATTTTTCGAGCTTCCCTCTAAATTAGTTACTGACAGGGAGATAGCCGAACCAACAGTAACTCTTTTAATTTATGTGTTCAGCGTACTGCAAGAATGTTTTTTAACAATTTTTACCCTTGCCGTCTTCCAGGTAAAAAGATCAGTTTTTGTGCCCCCCCCCCTAAATTCGTTACTGTCAAAGGGTTAGCCGAATCTAAAGTTACTGTCTTCGTCATTTTTGCGTTCAGTGGACTCCAACGGACGTTTTTGAGCAATTTTTATCCATGCCGTCTTTGGGGTAAATAAAGGCAATTTTTGAGCCTCCCCCATAAATTCGTTACTGTCAAGGGGTTAGCCGAACCTAAAGTTACTGTCTTTGCCATTTTTGTGTTCAGTGGACTCCAACGGACGTTTTTGAGCAATTTTTATCCATGCCGTCTTTGGGGTAAATAAAGGCCATTTTTGCCCCCCCTAAATTCGTTACTGTCGGGGGGTTAGCCGAACCTAAAGTTACTGTCTTCGCCATTTCATTGTTCAGTGGACCCCAGAGAACGATTTTAAGCAATTTTTATCCATGCCGTCTTTGGGGTAAATAAAGGCCATTTTGACCCCCCATAAATTGTGGATTTGGGGGGTCTTAGCCGAATTTTTGACTTGCCAGTAAAACATTTTCTTAAAAGGTGAGTAAAGACGTGTAATTTAGGCGCATCAAACCTTCCGCCGTCTTTGGGGTAAATAAACCTTCTGGGCTGCCGGTCTATTTATACGCAACTGATTTTATCAGTATTGCTTTCTATCTACTTAAAGTATAGCGCGTTACAATAATTGGAACGACCGATGCTCGCGTCGCGTGTTTTTCTGTTTTTACTCGACCATTTTCCAACTAACGAGTGCGAAATTTCAGACTTTTGCTTATAACTCGAGAACGGTTTGGCCTAGCTACATGAAATTTGGACAGCAGTTTGAGATTAATGAAATATATGTTTGTAACAAAATTCGAGGCAATAGGTCACGTGACTTTGGTTTTAAAACCCGAAAACCGCCCCGCAAGTTTGGCGTAAAAAGCGGTCTCAGTCAAAAACGGCTAAGTACGGCAAAAAATATTTTATATGGTTGTATGTCTTAAGATACCCTTTCATCCCAACCAACCCATGTTTGGCCGCGATGAGGTTTATTTCTTTTTTTTTCCTTTTTTTTCCTTTTTTTCCTTTTTTTTCTTCCTAATTTTTGTACGCTCTTCTCCTAAATCACAACACATCGAAATTTAATTTTTGTGTAAAGCTGCTGAGCTGCAAACGCAATTATTTCTCTCAAAATTTTTGGGAAAACTACCCCGGGAACCCCCCCAAAATGGGGCCCCAAAAATCAATTTTTTGAACGGCTCAAGATGGAGTGCTAGTTTTTTTGATATCAGTAGATATTTAACAGACAAATATTTTGACATAGTTTAGGGGTGCCAGCCCTCCGGGATCCCCCCAAATGGACCCCCCGAAAATCAGTTTTTTGAATGGCTAAACTTATGGTGCCAGTTTGTTTTTATATCAACAGATATTTAACAGACAAACAATTTGACATAGTTTGGAGGTGCCAGCCCCCCGGGGACCCCCCAAATGGACCCCCAAAACTCAATTTTTTGAATGGCTCAATTTAGAATGCCAGTGTTTTACGATATCAGCAAATATTTAACAGACGAACATTTTGACGTAGTTTGGGGGTGCCAATCCCCCCGGGGACCCCTCCAATTGGACCCCTAAAAATCAATTTTTTGAACAGCTTAACTTAGAGTGCCAGTGTTTTACGATATCAGCAGATATTTAACAGACAAATATTTTGACATAGTTTGGGGGTGCCAGCCCCCTGGGGATCCCCCCAAATGGCCCCCAAAAACCAGTTTTTTGAACGGCTTAACTTAGAGCGCCAAAGTTTTATAATATCAGCAGATATTTAACTGACAAATATTTTGTTTGACAAATATTTGACAAACAACCACTTTTCTGGAGGTTCCATAATCAGATATTTTTGAATAATTGCTGATTTTATTATGGTAAACAAAAAGTACTTTTGAGCGTCACAGCATTAGCTACGCGTCAGTCGTTCTCTGGGTTTGCTGGCAAACTCCCATCTAGTGACTAATATTGTCTTGTTGACGATTTCTAATTTGTCTTACAAAATTGCGATAGAAAAATAATTAGGTAATTTATTTGCGATAGCTTGCAAAAAAAAACAGAGTGTTTGTTCAATAAGAAGTAGAATGCGTTACAAAATGAACGGCATTCCTTTTACAGGTTTAATGCTTTTCTAATCATATAAAACACTTTCTGTACAACGTAAAAATACGACCAAAACGTAAAAAAAACTTTTGCTCGTTCTTATCGCTTTTACTTCAGAAATCCTGAGGTTTGGGGGGGTTACCAGGCAGGGCCTGCGAGAGGGGGTCTGGCGTCTGGGAGGTACATTGAAATTGGGCCCGGATCTAAGAGGCCCTGGAGGACCAATAAGTTCACACGCACTCAATTACTGTAGTGGTATAGTTCGGTGTGCATGCATACAAAATTCGGCCGAATTTCTGGTAGCGATCTTTTTTTGGTCTTCACGCAATTTTTAACAGAAGCTGGCCGAATTTGCGATAAAGAGGTTCTGTTTTGGTCTTTGCCCAAATACAAAGCTGTTGGTTTTCACCCAATTTTTCACCCTGTCTTTGGCAAACGAGCTCAATATCAGTCACTACACACCCTTTTAAGATTTTTCTCTGAGGCTCTGGTCACCAGGCAAGGCCTAATAAAAGCACGTTTTAAAGAAATTTAGAAGGTAATAAGATATTACGGCAATACAAAATACCATAATTTAAAAACTAAAAACTTCTCTGATGATTATCAAGGATATCGCTACACCCTTTTATTATCTAACTGGCGATTACCCGTTCGTCTCTGGAGCGATAGGTCTGAGGTTCAAATATCGGGCCCGTCAAATCGGGCACAGTGTTACCATAGGCTCACTACCGCTGCAACATTTCTTCGAAAGGATCAGTGTTGCCCGGGCGCAATGACGCGGATGTGGGCTTCGCAAACTCGCTACACGCATCGGCGTAAGACAACGAGTTTAATAAAGATTTAATTGATTTGATTTGAACTATTTGTCACGTAAAACTAATTACAGAAACATTGTAATTGCAATATAATAATCAATAAATAATAAAAAGCATCAGCTTTGGGGTGTGTAACTGAACTAGTTTATGGCTTTATGTGGAGGCTAGAAACAAGCTTTTCAATTTCAATTTTTTTTGCCATTGCTGTAAATCGTATGGAGGGCATCAAAACTATGGGTAGACTACATTGAACATTAGTTCATATTTTGCTTTTAAGGCCAGTTGGTTTAACAGGTACGTGATTGCTTATGAAACGGGAAGTTAAAAGTCAATTTCCGGGCTGGTCGATTCCGACAAAGCTTGGTTACGGCTCGCTACCGCTGCTACATTTATTCAAAAGAAGCTGTGTTGCCCAGCGGCTACGACTCTGAGCTGCATGGGCACCGCAATCTCGTCACGCTTTTCCACATAATTTTGCTCGTTTAGCCTATAGCAATGAGAAACTGGTTTTAATTTTTTGTATTAGGGTAAGGCTAAAACAACATGTGATTGCATAGAATCATTATTTATTTTCTGCTATAATATTGTAGTTTGCGGGGAATCGTACATTGCAAACCAACAATCACTATATTCAATCAAAATTAGCGAGAAAACAAAAACAAAGCAACCTAATTTTCGTTCAGTGCCTCGGGCGTAGCAACTTTTCGCTTGCAACGCAGTCACGCTAATTATTGTAATCCATCTAATCCGGGTCACCAATTTATCTAACCTTCTTAATCTCTAGCAGAAATATTTAGCAGGAATTAAAATTTTACACCGAAAACCAAAAGTTGGCAAATTTTCAAAAATTCCCATTTCATCCCTGAACCCAATCAAAAACAGTATTATCGTAATTGGCAAAAACAAGCAAGAAAAGTCAGGAAAATTCAGGTTTTTATTGCAAACTAAATATAGGTAATTACTGTTTGTAACGAGTGTGGGCTTCAGAAGCCCTACCGTTGAGAAATATAGGGTTAAATTAAAATAGTTAACTCAACTTTTTCAGAATTAAGAACTTAAATACCGGGAGATTTCACTTTTGGTTTAATAGGCTTGACTGTGCATTGTGCAACGCGCCTCTAAACTAACCAGAGGACTTCGTGCATTGCCGATACGGAAGATGGTACCAGTGCTAGCTGCTAATGATAAACATCAGTATAGCAACAACTTCACCAAAAGCTGTGCAACTTTTTATGCAACAATAGCCTTCGACAATGCCTTCTAGGCAAACTCGTTTTCTCGCTAAATTCTGAAAGTGCACGAATCCTTGCTAAACACGAGAGACTTGACTTCACAATCGGCACCTAATTGTGATGTGCTCCTCTTTCGCTACCAAATTAATATAACCGTCATTAAAAAATGTTTTGTTGCGCTAGGACTAACTGTAAGGGCTATCATCATGACAGTTTTCGCAGCATACAACCATTTCCCAGATCATTTTCAAATGTGTACTGATCAGCAATTCTGTACTGTATTCAAATGCAACATAGTCTACTTCGGATAGTTGTATGCACGCAGAGAATGCAATACCTGATATTGCATCGCTCAAAGTCGAAAGCAAATTGTCGACGTAAATCATCTTGAACTAGACGTTAACACTTTACGTATTCGATACCGGTCTGATGATATTCAAAGTAGCTGATGCACTTAAACTACTATGTACTTTGCTATTAACCAGAAACATTTATTATTGCATTGCAATTGAGTGAACAGCCAAACTTTGTAGTTAGAGGAACTGATACCAGGATACGGCAGTACTGTACGCGTTGCACTGATAAGATAGTTCGATCTAGCATTACGATTGCATTTGGGTTTTCTTGACTCATAATTTACCGTTTCTTGTTTGAATGTTTAATTGCGTTGTTATGTTGTCTCAATTTGCACATTCACGAAAGCCTATGTCAGGTTGATGGTGACATGCAATTGCAAATATATTTGTTTACAATGCTGTACCTGACCAAGTGCCCATATGCCTCACAACTCTGAAAAATAAAAACAATCTAGGCCACTAGAACCGTAAGCAAAAGCCAATTTTTCCAATTTGCTCAAGCCTAATGTAGTTAACCATGAAGATGTTTCAGAAACAGCCTGCTACCAAACACTTACTTTGAAAAAAAAAATTATTAGGTTTGAGTCTAAATGCCTGGTATAAGTTTAAAAAAGTGAACAATAACGAAATTACGGAAAATTTTTTCCATACGCTCTCAAGTTACAACTATTTCTGCACCAATCTGCCATTTTTGAGGCTATTTTACATTGCCACGTTTGTTTCAAGCAAAATTTCAACTCCTCCCAAGGTGACGTAAGTGATAACTTCAAACGCATGAGCGCTTTTTTTCTATAGTGACTATGGTTGCATTGAGGGCTGCAGATGAGAGTTAAAAGCTCCAAACAGCGATATTCAGCGAAGGTAACAAATGACCCTAGCTCTAACGATGGTGGTTGATAAACTTTCAGCCACCTACAATCAAGCTTTTTTCAAGTACTTTTGAATGTCTTACAGTATTTTGATGTGGGTGCTTTCAGACTACCTTTGCAATGAAATTTCATAAACTTGCAAACGAACGTTGCAAATTTCTTGAATTATTTGCAAAAAAAAATCAGTTTGTCAATCCAATGATATTTAAGTTTTCAAAAAAATGTTTCTGTTAATGTCTTTTTTTTTTTTTCAAGAAAAACGTCACAGCCAAACAGACTGCTTTACTATTTACGAATTTTCAAGTAAATTTTTGTTGACCTTGTAAGTAAGAAATGTGCTGGAAAAAGTAGGTGATTCTTTTTGTGTGTTTGGTTAGATTAAAAATTGCTCTAAATCAGCAAAGTAAAATTAAGTAGGCCTACTTGAGATATTTTCAGTCTAATTTATTACATGATTAATTTGCAATACAGGACAATAGTTTTTGGCGCCATTAAAATTTTGGGAAGATCTAATTTTAGTGTAAAATTTTGTAACTCAGCAAAAAAAAATTGTGATGTTTGATGTTTTTTTTTGAAAAACTCCTACTGTACCGGCACTTACCGTAACGTTCAGTACTAAAAGGAACAGAGTGAATGTGAAGCCTCCACCATGTGTGGTAGACAAAAGGGCAGGTAGCAGCTTGACTCGAAGATCGCAAAGTCCCTTCGCTGTCTCCTGACCAATGCACCTTGTTGGTAAATAATGAAAGTACTAGTAAAAACATTTTACAAAATGATAACAACAACTAAGTTATACCTCTCTACCATTGAGAAATGATCGTGATTTAATTTTTCTTCAATTTTTTTTCTTCAAAATGTCTTTTGTCTTAATTTTAGAAACTTGCAAAATTATTGTTGTTGTTTCGCATAATTATCCTCCAGTCACAGGACAGCGTCAGACGCTAGCTGTTGGGCGTTCGGCACACTTTTCATTGCATTGACTGCTTCGTGCTTGGAGGATTCCGCGCCTGCTTAGGAGTTTCTAGTAATCCAATGTTTATTTGGATTTCTCCGAATTCTTGTCCACTGAATTTGCTGCTTGTTCGCTGCCACCAAGCAGAAGCAATCATTGTAACGCGTCTTATCCAAGGACGCAACAACGAGACCAGGGTGCGGATTGAGGCAAATCATGCGATCAGGGTAGTCGTAATAACTAATAACGACGCCTTACCCATTTGGCCACACTGCCGACTAAATACTCTTGGTTAAATAATTTTAGTTTTTATGATAAAATCAGAGGTTTTTGAAAGTTTTTGGTGAAAATGAAAAAGACCAACAATAATAAATAGTATTGTAATTTGGATTATGAATTTAACATACAGTACCACAAATTACAATGTTTCTTTTGTTTTTGTGGTGTGCTTTAGCGTCCAATATCCATGATAAATTGACGATATTATGTAATAATGTCTGGAGAATCTGATTTTTCAAATATGACCTCTTCACCTCATATGACGTCACGAAATTTTACTCAAGATGACATCAAAAATTTTCCAATATTTGAAAATTCTCTTAAAGAAATTGAAATACCATTTTTGAGTATCGGAGGGGCATTCATACCCGATCGATTTGTTCAAGTAGTGCCATTTTCCCGGATTGTACCGGTTCCCAAATTAGTACCACCAGTTCCCCAAATAAAAGATGAACATCGTCAAAACGATTTGATTGATGTTGTGCAATTGAATCAGGGCGTACATGATTCTACACAAAAAATGCACCTGTCAAATAGCATGGAAAACTTGACCACAGAACAAAGTATAATTTGCGGACTTCCTGGGTTTTGTAGCAAATCCGCATACGACACTTGCTACAACACGACTCTGAGAAACTGCTCAGAATGTACTGGGGCTGCATCATTAGCTTTCATCAGTTTTGCTGTGTGTTTGGGTTTGACAATTTTCGTAGGAAACTCTTTGATACTTATGGTTGGATACAAGCGTCGCAACAAAGGAAAAGAGAGTAAATTGGATATATGTAAAAACTCTTTGGCCTTGGCCGATATTCTGACTGGTAAGTCAACATCAGGTTGTTTTTACTAAATATGATAATTGAAACGTTTCAGTATAAAACAGAGCTTGGAATCAATAGAAGTCAAAAATTTTTTGCATTTTTTAGAGCATGGTTCCGAGCTTTTTGTTAGTGCAAACCCTCTAAAAATAATTTCGAGATACCACGACCCTCGTTCTTCTTTTTATAAATTAACTGTAATATCCAGAATGTTATAGTATAATCAATCACTATAATCAAAAACAACGAGATTTTTGCGTTTGAAATCGATTACACAAATTATGACGACTGAAGTCGCCAAATCAGAAGCAAAAACTGCGCGATCTACGAAAACACTCGTCTACAACACGTAGCTGAAGTTTCGTTCCAGATTCAACAACCTCGAATCTTTTCGTTAACGTAAAATTTCTATGACTGTTTTGTTTTTAACTAACCGTTTTAAATGTATCAAATTATGCCTAGATACGAGGATGTTAATCAAGGTTTTGTTAATGCAACTTTTCTCTCATCGAAAATGCCAGCATCAAGTCGACTACTTTTTAACTTTTCACGATTATAGAGGGAATTTTTGATGACTCAATGTAGTTAAAAAATCTTTTACAAATGAAACTTACCAATTTCGTTTATAATTTTTTTAGCATTGCGATGAAACGTTTGTTTTAGATACTTTATTGTTACTGCTTTTAGCTAAAACACAACTGTCACATAGATTATTAAATCAGTACTGCCATTTTATTAAAACAAAATCTTATTAAATCGAAGCATTAATTTCATTAAAACGAAAGATGGATGATAGTTTTTTACGTGATCAATTACTAGATTTCAAAAATAGTTTAGTTTTGGCGCCGTTCTTTAATTGATAATTAAATTTAAACGCGCTGTATCCAAAGTTTTTTTGTTGTACCAAATTAATTTTATAGCACGGACTTTGGTAAATCATATCTAAGTTTGGCTATACTTCAAATTTCTTCGTATTATATCCAGCAGAGATACGACAAACATCACATTGCTGTTCGAACAATGCGATGAAACAAAGAAGCCTTATGCGAACTTGTAAATTCTCAATAACCTGTCTATAGTCTTGCATACTCAGAAAGTTGCTCAACATGTACAAATTCGAAAAGCGGATTCCAGCCACAGCCTTAACATGGAGCACTTTTTTCTCCAAGTTGAGATTACGAGGAAGAATAAAGGATTGAGAGTACCTCGCACAGTCTACATTACAAAAAAAATAAAACAAGAAATGCAAAACTATTTTTGAAGTTTTTAGAAGAATAATTTACAGTGTATCAACTACATCTACATGAAAACAGTTGCGGCAGGTCGATCCAGTCAAAAAACTTTTTATCAATTTAATGAAAATATTTTTATCGAGATAAATAAAAGGTTAAATGTTAAAGTAATCTTCTATAACGTTAAGAAGGTGATCGACATTGGAAATTATACATCTTCGTTTACTGTACATGTAATATAGATTTATATACTATATTTTATGGCGACCCCACTCATCAGCTACTCCCTTGCCTCTGCTCCAAGCATTTGCATACCGCTCCAACTGCGTCAAGATCCCCTGAAAATTTTTGAAGTTTTGAACATTTTTTGGGGCTTTCATTAAGTCACTAACCAAATAAAGGAGGCAGAGTAGAGGCCCCCCCCATTACTAAAAAAACGCTATTGTTAAAGACTTAGAACTAATTTTTGCTATCAATTTTTGAAGCAGCATAAATAGTGACATGAGCTAAAAAAATCTAATATCTGCCCTAGTCCCATGCCTGCTTTTTGTTCTCAAAGTATCACAGGCTAGTCGGCTTCCACTGCTAGATGATTTAAAATGCTGTATTAACCAAGAATTGAAAGCGTTTTCTAAGAAAATATACCAGCATGTTTATTTTATTTCAAAAAACATAAACCTAAATTTTAACGTTTGTTTTTTTGCACCATTGTCCAAATGATATGCTGGTATGGTACAATCCTGCTCCGTATATATTCTATTGCACTTATCCTTTACGAAAAATATCAAGGCTTTCTGCTATTTAAAAAGTGTTATTGATTCATGCTATGAACTCATTCCGTAAAATGTTCAATTTTGTACGTTTTATGTTCAGTGACGAGTATAGTATCTAGAATAAGATAGTATTATAATGTCTGGAGAAAATGATTTTTCAAATGTGACCTCTTTGCTTGTTTTTAAAGCAATATCAATAAATATTTCAATAAATGACGTAACAATCATTCCAGAAATTCTAACTGCTCAAACGATCACAATCCCAACTATATATGAGAATCTAGGCGGGGCATTTATACCGGATCGGTATATTCCCCCAAAAGGTCCAGTTCCTCAAATAAAAGTTGAACATCGCCATAACGACTCAATTGATGGTGTAAACGATTCTACACAAAAAATGCACCTATCAAATGCCATGGAAAACTTGACCACAGAACAAACTAGAATCTGCGGACTTCCTGGGTTTTGTAGCAAATCCGCATACGACACTTGCTACAACACGACTCTGAGAAACTGCTCTGAATGTACTGGGGCTGCATCATTAGCTTTCATCAGTTTTGTTGTGTGTTTGGGGTTTGCAATTTTTGTTGGAAACTCTTTGATACTTACCGTTGGATACAAGCGTCACAAAAAAGGAAAAGAGAGTAAATTGGATATATGCAGAAGTTCTTTGGTCTTGGCCGATATCCTGACCGGTTAGTGTAAGCACGAAAGGACCACTACGCAAATATATAAACTTTGCCGTTTAAAACAGAGCCAAAAATAAATCAATAGAATTCAAAAATACTTTTGCACATAGGTGGGCAAGTTAATGAAAAACGTTGGCTTCGTTAACCACTAGTCCGCTAACAAACTTCACACCTTCGTTAACGTTAATCCGTTATTTTCAGCTTTAATTAACGGAAGTTAATAAAGTCCGTTAATTCGGTAATATTTTGCGTGTACGTAATTTACATTTCTTTTTATTCACTCGCTTCTAGAACACGGATTGACGTTGTTGAGGTGAATGTAAGGAAATATCTATTGCTATGGTGGTCTTTTGTGTTTTGGAAGTTATATTTTAAAGTCTAATCTAATCTCAAGATAAAAATAGCTTCAAATGCAATAACGAAGCTGCAAATTGATAATCTTTGGAAATTGCGAACA
Source organism: Trididemnum nubilum (assembly GCA_963965965.1). Classification (NCBI taxonomy): domain Eukaryota; kingdom Metazoa; phylum Chordata; class Ascidiacea; order Aplousobranchia; family Didemnidae; genus Trididemnum; species Trididemnum nubilum. Next base: position 6,864,200 of record OZ014489.1, on the reverse strand, counting down.
GTGATAATTGATAAACCTATGAGGCTGCAGGTTATTATTAGCCACAAAAAAGAGCTTCTTTCTTCGCTCTCTTCTATAAAACTCGTGATAATGCGCATTAAGTGTTATCAGAGCAAACTAGTTTGTACCGGTACGATGAATGAATGGTGCAAGGTCTACAAGATATTAACGATAAAAACCTTAACGGAAGTTAACAGAACTTAACGGAAGTTAACAGAACTTAACGGAAGTTAATTTAGTCCGTTAACATGAAAAAGCTTTTTAACGGATTAACAACTTAATGAAAAAGCTTGCGTCGTTATTAACGGATTAACGATTAACAGACTTGTGCCCACCTATGCTTTTGAATGTTGGGAAAAAGTAAGTACTTTGTTCCAGCTGGTCCAACAGAAACTTTCTACAAACATAATGCAACGGTCACTGACGTCTGCGCAACATTGGCAATTCTAGTGGGCAACACTAACATTAATCATCGTTTATTATCATCATAAACCTATTGCTGACGAGTACAGTTTTAGTTTCGGTTTATGTTTCACTTCATAGGGAGTGACTTTTCACGGAAATATTTTAAATAAAAAAAATAAAATAAAATAAATGAGGAACAGTTTTAGAGATAGTAAGGATTTAAGTTTGGTCAGAATTATTAGAAAAAAAAGGATAAAAAATTCTGGTAACATTTTATCTTTCATTTTATCGTCACATTCGTCACATGACCAATATAATATTACATTGTACTGCAGACAAAAAGTAATTAGGCCCTGTAAGCTGGAACCGCCGAGGAATGTAAAGTCTTCGAATCAAACGCCTCACGCTTGTCGAATGAAGAAGATCGCTCATTATAGAAAAACTTTTTTCGGAGATACATCGTCAATTATTGAATTATCATCGTAAAAATGTGATGAATTTAGGTTGATTTGTAGTTAAAAAGAAATTAAGTGATATTTGTTTCTTTAATGTAGTCATTTCGTCAAATAGTCATTGTAATTGGAATTACATTTTATTCACCAACTTGCCTTGGTCAGGAGACAACGAAAGAACTTTTCGGCCTTCGAGTCAAGCTGCCACCTGCCCATCTGGCTACCACACACGGTGTAGGCTTTACACTCTTTTTAATGCTAAACGTCAAGCAGGGAAACTGCTTATACCAATTTTTATAGTCTTTGGTTTGAGTATGAATCTAATAATTTTGATCTTTGATATTTAAGCAATTTTTGCGGCGATTTTTCAAAATGTAGAATTGGAAAGTTTGTTTGATGTTCATTCCATCATAACCGGGACCAAATTCCAGGAAATTTGCTGTCAAAAATTGTGTATACTTCGGAGTATAGTTTGAAGCCTGAAGTGAAGTAACTGTAAAGAATGGAATATCTCTGGAAAGATTGAGTAAAAAAAAAACTGAGTTAACCCACATATTATAATCTAACAGCGACACTCCTTTATCTGTGAATTTTCAGGTATTCAACTGCTGGTGATTGTTGTTTACAACTACAATTGGTCAATGCAACTAACTGTCAAGGAACTCGACTCTGCCCAGCTGGCCACTCGAAACTCAGTGGAGGCATTTTTTGGGTCGTTTTTGTATCTGCTGGGCTACACATCTTCAATTCATCATTTGCTCTTTATCGGGATGCAACGAATTTATGCTATCAGAAAGCCACTTCTTTATCGACAACAAACTAAAGCAACCGTGTATTACTGGCTTTTGTTCGTTTGGATTTTTTCCGTCACAACAGCGTCAATTACAGGTACAACTTACTTTAATTTTAACAAGTCGTGGTTTAAGTTTGAGTTCTCTAATTTAATTTTTTCGAATTTAAGTTCGGCAAAAATATTGAGTTTTTCTAATTCAAGAGTGGGCTGGCAAAAGCACCAAGTCAACTTTTCGGGTTACAGTAATTGCTCTCTTTTTGTATGCATGTTGTTTTTTAGGTCGCTGCATCATAAACACTTTACATGGCACGATCAACAAAAAATATTTTTGTCCGAAAAATTTTCAATCTTTAACTTTCATTTTAATGAAGTTGAACTCAAACAATTTTCATCAAGCTCAAGTTCAAGTTCAGAAAATATATTTTTTCGAGTTTGGCAAAACAACTGTGATTTTTCGAGTTCCAGTTCAAATTCGAGTTCGCTGCCCTGGTAACGATTTTCGTGGTTTGAGTTCATTATTTTAATCGAAAGCTTAAAATTACGGACTGATTTATCTAATTGAATAAAATTATTTAACCTATTTAATGTTGATTGATCATTCGATCCAGTTGTTAGTCTCTAACGTGGGAGGTAAGCAGTTCAGTTATCAGGTAATTTAAATTGAACACAATGTTGTCAAAGGTTCGCCAACGCTGCGAAATAGAAACTGTAACGGGAAGATACTGGTCTAGCCTACTTGTTACACGCTTTGGCGTATTCAGCGAGCAAGAAATATTTATTTTTTTAAAACCATCAAATTTACTGAAGCATATAGTGGCTTAAAATAAATGTGCATAATAAATTGTTTTAAATAATACTTAGGCCTGCTGGTCTACACTGTACGTAAAATTGTTGGCGTACAAGCGTATTATCTTTAGTCAGGCAACTGACAGTTTCTTCGCCCGTGCGGTCCATTGGGCACACAAAATTTTTGTTTAATATGGACTAAAAATAATCTTTTACGCTCACAATTTTACGCCCGTGTGGACAAAGCCTTATAGCGTTTATAGCGTTTTTTTTTTCTAGCTTGGTTTCCAGCTTTGATCACAAACAGCTATGTGACGTCAGTGTTTTTGTACCTGCCGACAGCTCAGGTGATATCAGTCGACCAAGACCTCACCGTCTTAATTGCTCTGTTCACCATTTTCTACGTTGTGCCTTACATTCTGATGGTAATTTCACGCTAAAGATTTTAGAATCAAGTTTTACGAAAACAAAAGCAGATTACCACCAGCACTTTCAAGATTTCGTCACTAATTTCTAGACTCCAATCATAATTCATTAAAAGCATTTTCATTATTCTTTGTTTAGTGGTTGGTAACTGTAATTTTATTGTAATGCTTGTTTGTTTTCCGAGTTCACTTAGGCAGGAGACAGCAAAGGGACTCATTCGGCCTTTAAATCAAGCTGCCATAGAGTTGCAAAACGGCCGACAAGTACAGGCCCTAACCCGAAAATACACACCCAAACCCGAAAAGTGATTTGAGGCCAAAACCATAGGCCCAAAAAAGCACTAAACTTAAGTTATGTCTAATAAATATGCACGGTTATTGCTCGTATGCCATTGAAATTAAGCAATTTATTGCTGATAAATTATGACGCAATCCTAAAAATTTTGTAATAATAATTGTTTGATATTTACGCTAAGTTATTATTCAGAGTTTGACAGTTATTTGAATTATGTTTTTGTCGCACCGAAAAGCCTAAAACACTAGGCATGTACAATTGTACATATTTCAAGCCCAAATTAAGCCCGACAATTTGTCAATCTCAAGCCCGAACCCGACCCAAAAAGCCCGGGCCGACTTACAACTCTGAGCTGCCACCTGCCCACCTGTCTACCAAGCACGATGGATTGAAACATAGGCGTAGCCAGGATTTTTGATTGAAGAGGGTCCAAACCACAAATCACATGCAATGACGTCATGAGAAATTCTTGAAAGAAGAACATTTTGTGGGACAAAAATATTGTAGATCGGAAGATTAGAAGCCGTGGCTGTTTGTTGGCGAGTAACAGTGTGACTCAAGAATATCACAGGCTGGGGCTTGGGGGCGAAGCCCCCATGCGCTTGAGGCTGTGGGATTCTGAAGGCAAAGTCCCCAGCCGCTGGACGATTTTTTGTAAAGAATTAGATGTAACATTTGAAAGCCAATTGAAAAAATTGAATTGTTCAATCCTCTTTTTACTTACAATTTAAGTCCAAAACACGTTTAAAATCGTGCATTTTGGTGTTAAATTTTGTTAATGATTTGTCCCCAGTAAGGGAAAAGTGAGGTACATTGCCTCCTGCAACATTTTAGCAGTAATAATAATCCACTGCAAGATTTTTCTTCCGGATTTTTGTTTTGTCATAAAAATAAACAGTTGTTGGAGTACAGGAATGACCAAAGGGCCCAGGCCCCCTCAATTCAAATTCAATAATTCGTTCAATGAGCATTTCCCTAGCTCACTTTTTTTTTCAAAAGTATTTTGTCGCCAGGCTATTGATAAGCACAGAGCTTACCCTAACCCGCATTTAATGGGCGATTTTGGACGCTCATTTTCTGCATTTTTTGCAAGCTGTTCACAGGGGTGAAATGGAACAGCCTGCAGCTAGGGGACGCTCATTTTCTGCATGGGATGTAGGCTGTTCTAAGCAATAAGGTGTTGTCGCATAAAAACTGACAAAGTGGAGGTGGATTGTTATTTGAAAATGGTACAATACAGTAGATGATTACGCTTACTAACCATATTGTTGCCCGAGCCGGATTTACATTGCGCGGGACCCTTGGCACGTTGGAGATTTTCGCGACATCTTCGTGCCAAATATTGATGAAGACCAAAGAAATTCTCACCATCAGAGCGCGAGACCTCTGGCACTGTGCGATATTATGCTAAATCCGGTCTTAGTTTTTGCATTACGTTCATAAAAAGATTAGATGAAGGACTGAGATACCAACTTTCAGGACAAAAACCCTCTCGATTTCTCCCGGGTTATACATCTTAAATTGGTTTGCAAAATTTGAATTGATAGGGGGCGCGGGCCCCTGGTCGTCAATAATATTGCTAATTACTGTTGTACGCGAAAAATGCTAAAAAAAAAACTAAAACTAGAGAAAAAATAGGCTATTTAGTCACATTTTCATCATTAGTGACATTTCAATTGGGGGGCCGGTTCCGCTTGGCTACGACTGTAAATTGAAAACTAAAGGTGAAATTGCAATTACTAATAAGATCAAGCTTTTCAGACTGTTACAGTCCTAGCTAGTGGGGTTTACTTTGGAATCACTCAATCAAGAAGGACAAAACCTTTGACAAAGCAACACAAATCAAGCAAAAGCTTAAACAAGCAAAGAAAACTTTCGGTTTTGGCGACTGTGCTTATTATGCAACTTGGATTTACCGTGTCTCTGGGTAAGTATTTTACTTTTAGTAGGCCCATATTATGCTATAGGTTCCAATCCCAAATGCCGGACTTTTGGCTTGTTTGACATTGTCAATAACATATTTCATTTTTTTAGTTTTGAGAAACTCTATCTCTTTTGGGCCTTTTCCGGTTTTGGGCGCAAGTCAAAGTGCGCGAACTGCGCAAGAACGCAACTGACTGCCCGGTGTTTGATTTTAGAAATCCCAAACAACATATGCTTATGAACAATTTATGGTGTTTTGAGTTCAATGTTTATTCTTAATAGTTAATCACGAAAATCGTCGACTTTTCCAAGTTTTCTTTGATTCAAATCCTGCTGAAAACATCTCATGGTAACGGAATTTGAAATCACAAGTCAAGATCGAACTGAAGAATGCCATAGACTAGTAGTTTCTCCTTTAAATGGCGAAAAAGCACAAGCAAAAACCGATGGAGCTTGTTTAGTTTTGTACAGGATTTTAATGCATAGTAATATTATTATATTTTCTCAGTACCAGTGGCGATTGTAGTCATTTTATTTTACGCTGGAATTCTGGATTGCCTCAGCCTACCAGCTCCGTATTTGGTCTGCATCTATATCAGCATGGCAAACAGGTATCAGTTTATTAATTGTCAAGCAGATAATTGTTAATACCAAAAAGTGTTGGAATCAACCTGAGTTGAAATCGAACTCAGAATGTATTTATTGGAGCTAAACCAGCGTTAAAATTTCAAGCATACCGTGAATTTATTGGCTAAATAAGGTTTGATGTTTATGTTGCTTTTTCAGTTTTATCAACGTTATCATTTACAACGTGAGAGACAAAAGTTTCCGGGCCTCCGTTAAAGAACTTTTTCTTCAATGCAAGTCTTGCCGGCAACTACGAGAAATTTCACAAGGAGCAATGGCTAAGTTCCATTCAAATCCAAATCATGAAACAATTGAAAATGATTTGCCTATGTCTGCTCTTTCAACCTCCAAACAAACTCAAGAAAAAACAAATATTGGATATAGTCTATGAGCTGAAAGCTGTAACGTGTCGTTTCGTTCCGACTCTCAGGGGGCTACTTTTTAAAGATAGATTTGAGAAATATACAGTCATACCAACTTTCAACAAAAAGTTCTCCACTCGAAACCCTGCAGTATTTTTTAAATGCTATCTTGAATATTGCAAAACGGATGAATATACCAACGGAAAATTACTGCGCAGACGTGCGCTAGACCGTGACGCAACCAATCGCAACGCGCCTTTGACGAGCAACTTTGGGGATTTCCCTCATCAGCTGTTTTGATCAATTAAAAGTTTCGAGCAGGACCAGCTCATTATATGGCATTAAAGTTACAGAATGAAGTGAACAAACGTGTAATCGGGCAAAAAAGATTGAAAGTGAGTGCACATACAACGTTTATCTGATCACAAAATGTACTACAATGCTCTGATATGAAGTTGAGGTGTTACGCGCAGTCTCAGAGTGAAATCATGGTATTTTCACTAGGCTATACGATAATTAGCTCTTAAGGTATAATTACTGGTGTAAGGTAAAAACAGTTAAGTACTGTACGTACCAATACGCCTAGCTGGCTGAAGAAATTAACTCTACCAAAAGACGGTAAAGGTTATTTCACTGTCTATTTTAAGACAATATTCCTACTGTAAAGGCAGTTTGGCTGATAAACAGCGAAATTTCAAGCTAATCTATATTGCATCTTGGGCATACCGGTTAGCTTAACCCAGTTACATTATTAAAGTTCATCTGAAAGATTCAAATAAAACTGCTGTTGCACTGTTCTTGGTGCTAGTGGGAGGCAAGTACGGTATATATATATCGACAAGTTTGTAGCGAAGCAATTTAACTGAAAGAAGGTCATTTAAACACCAACAGTTCAGTTAAACCAATTGCAAAGGTAGGTACCGGTAGCCAAATAAAAGTAACAATTGAACTAAAGTGGTTATAGTTCAAATCAAATTAAGTGGTTTATGTTATTTTTCCAAACACAGAATGCAATACTGGCAAGAGGTAATACTGCATAAACTATACGGCTGGCTACTGCACATATGCTCATTAGTGGTAATATAAACTCATAAGCTACCACAGTATGTTAGGCAATTGGTACTTCAAAATTAGTGCTATGCTAAATTTAATGAAGAACTTTTTCATTCCTTTATGTGATCAAAGCAACAGATAAATTTTAAATGTGGAATGAACTGGAATCTTTATCTAACGGTATTTTGGGACAATTTTCGAAAAGTACTGTTGGTACCTGTAGGCCTACTAAAGAAGTCCCGCAGTTCTTTATCGAAAGTAAAAAAACACATGTTTGATTACAGCCCGATCTCTAAGAGCAGGTATGAGAACACTTGCGTTGCCAGAAAATTGCCAGGAACCGCTTATCAATATAACATTACCATGTTTCATTTTACAGTACATATGTAAAACTTCTGATAAAACTGGGTGCCATGGATTAATAGTTGATAGATACCCTTTTGTGGTCCCACTTTAACATACCGGTTCAAACCATCTGTCTGTGGTAGTTGCGTTGAGTGGCATTTTGCAATGTGACAGGTTTCTCAAAATTAGGCAAGAATTTTCTCGTTGTGCTTTGCATTCCTTTTGCAGAGCAATTTCTAGCACTAATGATTCTATTTTTCTAGCTGAATTAAACCAGGGCTTAGATGTTGTAGCAGCAGGACATATGTTTACCTCGTAGCCATCAGTAGCCATCGAACTATAATTAAGGCTGCCATCTAATTTTGTATTCTAATGTCATCATCACTGTTTTTGCTCAATAGATTCAGTGATCAAGCTTCCAATCTCAATGATAATGAGAAAATTTATGCCATATTTCGTCAAACGAGGTAGAAGAGAAGCTAATCTCCCAATACCCAATTTTCGAAAGGAAAAGATGAAGATGTTAGATGAAGAAATGAATAACTATTTGATTGACTAGTTATATAGGTGATTGTTGTCGTGTTTAATCTTTTGCCGTTAGTCCGTAGCATGGCAATTTGAAGGGTGTGTAAATAGAAAAAACTATCAAAAACACAGGACGCTACTTGAAGTATTGTTCATAAACACAGGACAATATTATTCTGTTTAAACATGCTGCAAATATGATGTAGCTTAAAGCTGGCGCCAAACTCGCAATCCTTAAGCCCGCAATTTAACGATGTGAAACACGGCGAGATACTGCTGTTCAGGTGAAGTTCTATAGTTACATTGATGGTAATTTGCTGTACAGCTTTTGCTTAAAGGAATGATTAAAAGAACAGTTTAGTAACTAACATAATGCAGTTTAGAAAATAGACTGCCAGTTAGGGAAATCCCCTGTATACGCACGCCTTTTTACAGTCGCATCAGAATGACGTAGGCAGTATTGCAATGACGAATCTATTTTTCGAGCACTTCGATTGGACGCGTTGTCTGAACCGTAACCAACTTCTGGCTTGCGTCGCTCTGACGTCACTAGTCTTGTATTCATCCGCTTTCCACATTCAAGGTCGGTTTAAAAAAATACTGCAGGGTTTCGGGTGGAGAACTTTTTTTTGGAAGTTGGTGTGACGATATATTTTCCCAATTTAGTTTCAAAAAGTAGCCCCCCGAGAGTCGGAACGAACTTTTTTTCTAGAGCTCGTAGAATTTTCAGCTTACAGATAAATAGAGAAAAAAGATATAAATAAACGATTGGATGAAATTCAATAAATATTTTATTTTAATTTGGAGTTACAAAATAGGATAAAGATGAAATCAAAAGCAAAGCAAGGCTAAATTTTCAATGCAGTGTTTTATTTTGATGTACATGGAAAATTTTGCAATATTGCTATAAACATCATTACTCTGTGTTTCAAATGATTCTGTGACAATGTTGATGTTGATTTTAATAATAATGATAATGTGACATCCGGGTCAAAAGGACGCATCCTATAATGCGGTTGACCGGCTCGGTTGAACAACCTATCGAACTACTCTCCAACTTGACTTAATAACCAATTGATCCAATTACGTTTCCACATTGGAGTGTGACGATACAATAAAAACAACAAAAGCGGAGCAAAAACAGAATTTTCGCTGTCTGAAATTGCGTATACAAGACTTAACAAGAGACAACATAGAATAGACAAGCAAAAACAAAAGTTTTAAGAGAATTTGGGACAGAACTCCCGCCGGTGGAGGCTAATGCCGTTATAGGGTCTGAGGGCAAAGCAAGGGTGGATATCTCTCAGCTGATAAACTGTTTTTATAGTTGAAAAAAAAATAATCGATTTTGACCCCGCCTATCTCCTGCGTTCTCCATGTTTTCAAGTAAGCAAAAAATAGCACATTAATTCTGCTACAAAAAGTCAAACCTTAAGTAAAATTTTGAGTCAAGCAAAATATAGTTAAAAGTTAAATGAAAGTCTTCATTCAAGTTTTGGTTTCTTGCTTTAGATAGAGTTTGTTTCATTAATTTTGATTTGGTAGGTCCATGTTCTCTACTCACAACGGAGAGGCTGTGGTAGTTTTATTTGGGACGGCTTGTCCTCATCCGTTTCGGAGTTGACCTTTTTCCAAGATTTCGAAGTGACGTTTGTTTTTTTGCCAAGTAAATTTGCTGCTTGTTTGAAGCCACCATGCAAAGATAATCATTCTAAAGCGTCTTATCCAAGGATGCAACAATGTCACCAGAGTGTGGGTTGAACGAAAATCATATGATGAGAATCTTCATAAAGCCGCATTTACACGGGCGACTTTTTTGCGCGCGATTTTTTGATACAAATGGATGTGGCAACGTTGCATATATTCAATAATGGTTCTCATTGTGATAAAAGTTTCCTTACTGCTGAAAATGACTGTCTCAAGTTGTTTCCATTCCGATGGTGATATTCTAAACTTTTTTAAAGCAAAATCGGAGCTGATATCACTGCGATTTTTTGTCGCAGCACCGATTCTCTTTTAAAGTTTTCAATTATAACAATATTGGTATGAAACCAACTTAAGACAATTATTTCCATCAGTAAGATACTAATTATCATGATCAAAGCCGCCGTTGAGTAAATGTAACTTTGCCAGATTCATTTTTATCAAAAAATCGCTCGCAAAAAAGTCGCCCGTGTAAATGCGGCATAAAAGTGATGTCTTTACCCTTTCGAACACGCTGCTGACAGAATTTAGGTTATTATAAAAATTAATTTTTCAAATCAATGGGCCCCGCCAACTCGTTACACGCTTCGGCTTATTACAGCGAGTACAATGAAAGATTTGAAGATTAATCTTTACCGCATTTAAATTTTTTTTAATTTGACTTGGATTTTTTTGATTTCATAGTAACTAAATAAGACTATAACGCTTCTCTTTTGCTCTTCATTTGCGACAAAACTCTAGAAAAAAAAAGATTTATACTGAAATTTCTTTTCTATTCGCTAAGTTGTTCAGATGACAGCAAAGGGCGTTTCTCTCTTTGAGTCTTATACCTCAAGCAGAAGAGGCTTCTGTTAAAATCATTAAAATAATCTGCCCTGCTTTCAACTAATGACTGAATACCCAATTTTAAATCTTAGTTTGTGAATTTGTGTCTGAATAAATAATGGATTTTGTGATTTAAATTGAAAAGATTATTGGTCGTTGTCTAATCAGTGTTTAAGTTAAATTACTGAGTAACTATTATCCTTTGTTAAAAATAAGCTGCTAATTAGCACATCTTCAAAGGCGCATCTTCAAAGACCTTCAAAGTTTAATTAGGCCATATTTAGAATCGTTCGTTAGAACGTTCTTTTCGTGCATTATTTGTGTAGACTGGCAACTGACAGCCTTTGTTTGTTAATTTCCAGTCTTTGATGCTAGGCGATTCCACGTGCTTTCACTGCTTGGAACTATTTAAACGTGCTTGGAGCCTGGGACCTCAGTAGTGACAAAAAATGAGTTAAGTAAACAGTGTCAGTTTTTGGTGAAACGTGTTAAATGCTGCTTAACTTGGGTAAATTGTGTTTTGCGATCCTTTCCCTCCTCTCCATCTTTGTTTATGGATTTGACTACTGACTGTAAGGGATCAGTCTTGTAGATTGGAAGAAAGGCCCTGAATTGGCCTTTACATCGTATTTGAGACTGCTTCGTTTTTTCTGTATATTTCTTTATTCAATATAATAATAAATTCCATTAAAAATCAGTGAATCAAGTGCTCAGTTGTCAGAAGGAGAAAGGGATTGGGAGAGTTTGGCATAGCTCTCCTACACTTTATTGAAGTTGGCTATAATACTTCGCATCGTCGCCGTGCAGAAACCACAAAATGGCTAAACACAAAACGGTTCGGATTGGCAAGTCTCAGCAGATATTCATATTTAAGAATTAAGCTTTAACGAGAAACGGTTTGACAAACTGACACATATCGCAAAACCTGGTGATAAAAACTTTATCGTTCGTAACAGCTTCATGATGTACTTTTTAATGCTCAACGTCCAACAGGGAAGCTGTGAAAACCAGTTTCTATATTTTTTTGGTTTAGCTTGACTTTGAATCCAACCCGGGTTTACTGTTTCAAAAGCAGACGTTTATCCCCCCAAAGACTGATTCGAAACCATATGTTACGAACCAGGGGGCACATGACAGACATTTCCTCGTTCGCTTTAATAACGAGTTTTTTTAAGAGGCGCTAACGAACGAAATACTCGCTAAACGTAAGAGGTCATTTTTGCACGTGTATGTAAAGCCTTGCGAAATCCGTTACGTCATTCTTTCTCGCTAAATTTCTTCGAGCGATTGCGGAAAGCAGTTCGAGTAAAAAAACGTCACATTTTCCTCGCCAACTTAAAGAGGATCTTGAAGCACTCTTTAAGCGTGCGAGAAATCTTTTTGATTTAGAAATTTAATGGTGAAATGTTGAAAACTTCTAACTCATGCGAATTTTTGCTGAAAATTAATTCAAATCGTCGCCATGTTTGCCATTAGACTGCTAAAAAAAGCGAATTGCATTGAGAACCATTTGCTGTTTCGATTGATAAAAAAATGCTAAGTAGTGTAATTTGACAAAAATAGTAACACACTCCTTTTATAAGAATGATTTTCTAAAACACGAGACTCATTTTTGCTCAAAGTTTAAGAACAAATTGAAAACACTGCCAGCCTCGGCAGCAAAACAAACCAAAAACAAACCATAAAGAAAATTCAAACTAATCAAAGAAACCAAAATTCGGGCTGATTCAAAACGATAAAATTTCGGTGATTTTCTTGTGTTTGCAAGCAAAATTGCAACTATTCAAGATTATAAAGCTCTGTTGCTCTGCGCAAGCAATCGAGAAATTTTTGCGGCAGTTGTTCAACTTGAAAAAAGCTTGCTTTTTCGCTTTTGCAATTTTACGATGCTGCAAAAGCAAGAAAAAAGCCTTCACTTAAGTTTTAAGCAGACAAAGCTATAGGAATTAAACAGTGTTTCACAGATGCCCGTTAAAATTGGCATCGATGCTCTCAAAATTTTTACAAAATCAAGAACAAATGAGACTAAATATTGACAAAAAATTAAAAACAGCCAGTCTAAACTCAAGATTTACCGGTTCTAAAAAGAAAGAGTATACTTCGACTTGCTCACTTTTGAAAAATTTTGAAACCTTAAGACCTAAAGTTACTGTTAACATATGAGTTTACCCACCAACAACCTCAAGTGCGCTTTACTTCATTAAAAAATTTTAGTATGGAAAAAGTTGTTCTTATTTTACATTGATCCAAAAATATAATTTACTTCTGTCGTTCGTTTACTAATTATTATCAGGTGAAGAATTTGCTTGCGTAGAATAATCACGCATAGCTCAAAGTATCTTTTTTCATAACAATGTAGTGCATACAATACGCTTGAACGCATTATTTTGAAGTAGAAATCCATCTGACGTCACAATGGGGTATTTATTACGTACTAACACAGGTTACTAACATCTCGCAAAGAAATTCGAGCGAGCCGTTTTAACGCGTGTTGGGCGAGACGGCTCAGAAATGGCAGTTTGTCTACGAGGATTTTTTGCTCGTTAGCGCTTTTTAGCGAGCGAGAATGGCTTTTACGAGCTCGTTAGCACGTTCTGTCATGTCGCCCTAGGTATGAGAATTATAACCAGCATTTCAATGGCTGTATACTGTAGTACTCCAATCATTACACTGTACAGTATAATGTAAAAGACAAACCCAAGTTAAAGCTACTCCAAAATTATCATCATATGAGGGTGATTCTGGTTGTGACGGGTGCATTATCGCATGCAAAAAAAGAGAATTCTCCTTTAAAATGCACAGTGTCTATTGATGACATTCTGTGACTCGTAATACGTTTGTACATACAACTGGGTAATATCAAAGGCCTAAATCATTGTGAAAAACCAGAGTTGTAAGTCGGGTCGGGTTCGGAATTGAGATTGACAAAATCTCGTGCTTAATTCGAATTTTATTCGTGCGTTGCGTTTTATGTAGCTACTTTATAAAACCCAATCAAAATAACTTTGCAAACCCTGAATGAAGGCTTAAATCATTTAAGCATCAGTACGATTGTTAGTGCACAATTGTTATTATTGCTTCACAATTTATTTATCAACACTTAATACGTACAAAGTTTTATTTAAAAGGAAGTCACAAAATACTGTATATGAGCCATCCCAAGAGTTTACATATCATGTCTGTCATGATAGCCTACTCACAAAATATGTCAATCTTGAAAAATAATTTTATTGAATCACAGCAGAATAAATTATTCAAATGAATGGGTTAATTAACCATATACGTATTTTCGACCTAACTTAACTATCGAGATTTCTCGGGTCTGGTTTGGGCTTCAAATTGGTTTTCGGGTTCAGGCTTTTTGGGTTCGGACCTGAACTAGTTGGCCCGTTACCATTTTGCTTACATTTCCACTACAAACCGTCACGCAGATATTACGACGAATTAAAGCCAATTAGGCTGAGTTTTTATTGAGTTTAGCTCGCAGTTGATGCAGTTATCAGGAACATAATCGGCATCTACTGCCCTAAGAATGCAGTGGCAAAACGTCAACCATCAAGAAGCGGAAAAAGTTTTAATCAAGTCAATTACAATGTTTTAAGAGATTGTTAAATGGTCGTGATTATTAATAATTAGCTTATCGATCATGAACAGAGCTGTTAGTATAACCCCGCTTCGAGCATTTATATTATACAGCTCGGGTAAGGTTGCAATGAATATTGCAAACCATTCCAGTATATCCAAAACAGCAATATCCAAAACGTGCCGTCGGCAATGTCCAAAGAAACGTCAATTGTTCAAAGCGTGGCGACACCAATGCTCCAAGAAATGCCAATTTTCCAAAACGTTCCGGTCTCAATACCCTAATAACGACAATGATCCAAAACGTTCCCGTATCAGTGCCCCAAATAACACCAATTATCCAAAAAGTACCGTCCTCAGCAGTGACCCAAGAAACGTCAATTTTTGAAAACGTGCCTGCATTAGTGCGCCAAGAAATGCCAATTTTCCAAAACACGCCAGCATCGGTGCCCCAAATAACGCCGATTTTCCAAAAAATACCGTCCTCAGTTCCCAAATAACGACAATTTTCCAAAACGTGCTTACATTAGTGCCCCCAAATAACGCCAATTTTCCAAAAAATACCATTTTCAGTTCCTCAAATAGCGGCAATTTTCCAAAATGTACCGGCATCAGTGCCCCAAATAACGTCAGTTCTCAAAAAAAACACCGGCCACAGCAATGACCCAAGAAACGCCAATTCTGCAAAAAGTGATGGGTCGCCAAAACGATTCGTCTGATTTTGCATCATTAAATCAAGGCCCGGAGAATTCCACACAAAGAATGCTGGGAAACGGCATGAATAACTTGACGACAGAACAAAGTATACTCTGCGGACTTCCTGGGTTTTGTAACCAAACCGCCATTTATGACACTTACTACAACACGACTCTAAGTAACTGCTCTGACTGTAATGGAGCAGCATCATTAGCTTTCCTTGTTTTTGCTGTATGTTTGGGCTTGGCAACTCTGATTGGAAACTCTTTGATACTTGTGGTTGAATACAAGCATCGCAAAAACAGAAGAGAGTAAATTAGATATATGTAGAAACTCTCTGGCCTTCGCCCATATTTTGACCGGAAAGTGAGTTTTATCGATTTATGAGAGCATAATAGATAAAATAAACAATTGATAAACAGAGCTTATTATAAACAAATAATTCAGTACGATAACATTTTTATATGTTAAGAAATAGAAAACAGTTTACTACTTTTAGCTGTCATGTTTGGAGTTTTGACTGGTTACGGATTTACACAAAATTGTTAGCAAATTAATGTGTTCACTCGAGTAACAATCACTAAATTTCTGATTATATTATTGCGAAAATTTTTAAGCAAAAAAAGTCCTGTTTCCTTTTCTCAAACTTCGACCTTGGGGAGATACAGCTCTAGATCAATTTTATTCAAGAAATGAGAACTACTTGAGGTAAAAAAAGTGCCCCAAACCTTGTACCTCTATTCCTCTTATCCGCGAAAATAAATTTAATCCGTTTGACTATGCACCAATGGCAACCCTGCGTTTCAAACCCTCGTGACATCACAAAAGGATAACTTTGCAAAATTTCTGCATAATAAGAAACGCGTTGTTTGATAGACAAACATCGTTTGAAAACAAAGCTAGAAGCGCGTTCATGGGAACGAATCATTTTGTTTGCAGCAACGTTCTAAGAAGTATTATTTTTATTCAGGAGAACGTTTCGCTCACCAGTACGGAAGCATCATCAGAACAGTAACGCTATTTTTGTTTGCAAAAATGAATATGAAATTTTCTTACTAGTTTCAGTTTCATTTTTCAAACAAGAAATGCGTTACTGTTCTGATGATGTTCCCCAGACTGGGCACTGGGGAGCGAAACGTTAACCTGAATAAAAATAATACATCGGAGAACATTGCTTTGAATAAAACAAACATCGCGTTGCTTATTCTGCGAAAAATTTGGCAAAGTCATCTTTTTTTATGTTACGAAAGTTTAAAACGCAGGGTTTACGGAGTCAAATGGATTAAATCTATTTTTGCGGATAAGAGGAATAGTGAAACAAGGTTTGGGGCACCTCTTTATTACCTCAAGTGTGGTTCTCATTTTTTCTATAAAATTGATCTCCAACAGTATCTCATTAAGCTGAAAATATGAATCTCATGAAAATATGAAGCAGTATCTCATTAAGCTATCTCATCAAGCTGAAAAAAAGGAAATTTCGGCAGTGATTTTTCAGGCATTCAACTGCTGGTGATTGTTGTTCACAACAACAATTGGTCTATGCGACTAACTGTAAAGGAACTCGATTCTGCCCAGCTGGCCACTCGAAACTCAGTGGAAGCATTTTTTGGTTCGTTTTTGTATCTGCTTGGCTACACATCTTCAATTTATCATTTGGTCTTTATCGGGATGCAGCGCATATATGCAATCAAAAAATCACTTGTTTATCGAGAACAAACCAAAGCAGCTGTTTACTGCTGGCTTTTGTTAGTTTGGATTTTTTCCGACACAACAGCGTCAATTACAGGTGCGACTTGCTTCAGGTTTTAGAGGAACTCAAACCAAAACTTTCCAAAATAATCATCAAAAGATTTGCTTAGACTCCTTGTAATTGCAGCATCATAAAAAGATGATTACAGTAACAAAACCAAATTCAATTGGGTGTCTAGCAACGTTGTCTACCATTGGTTATCTAATACAAAATTCGAATATCGCGGTACAGTAATCGTATCTGAAGCGGAAGGCCAGTAGGTCTGAGATTCAACCATCAAACCGACTAAATCTGACTCTCTGCTGCCAATGAATCGCCATCGCTTTGACATTTTGTTTGTTTGAAACTGCTGTAGCCTATTGTCAGTTGCAATGACGTGTATAGATACTACACGTAGGTTTTGATGCCATCTCGTTACACATTTCGGCGAGTTGTAACGGGTAAAATATTGATAAGATTTTTTTATTTGCTTTTGACAAAATTTACAACGAAGCAATAAAAATGAAAAAAAAAATTTATTTTAGCTTTTAATTTTTGAAAAGCTTTAGGTTCCGCACCGAAAAATTATAGTCGGAAAAATAAATGTTAAAAGAGAGAGGCTTCTCTGTTCGTATTGTTGGTAATGTATAGGCTACTGTGTGGGCCATAACAAACCGATTAATTTCTTGTACTTAGCTAGGGTTTTAGAATGCGCTGCTTAAAACATAAAAATAATTTTATTTTTCGTATTGTGATTGCTGTAAACCTACTTTGGGTCCACTATGTAGGCTATGTTTAATTGAAACCCTAATAACTACCCTTCACTTTCTGCGCTAGCATCCGATTTTTGCGCAATATAGGCAGCCAAATTGCAAATGAGCAGCAGATTTACAACATTCAATTTTACTAAATCATATTATTTTGGCTTTATTATGATTGTCTGTTGTTTTTGTTTTTTTTTTGCAAGGTAACATAGCGCTGTTTTCTTCCAGCTTGGTTTTCAAGCTACGTTGCAAACAGCTATACACCGTCAGTGTTTTTGTACTTGCCTACATCTCACGTATCAGTCGACAAAGCTTTCGCTCCCTTAATCGCTCTGTACACTATCTTCTACTGTATGTTGTGCTCTATGTTTTATCGGTAAGTTAATGACTATCACGTCTAAGTTTTACGCAAATAAAAGTAGACTGACACAATTACTTCTGGAGTTTAAATCATTATACAGTAATATTACTGCAACGGCATTTTGTTTCTTTTTTTTTTTCGCGTATTAGTTATAACCTTTTCCAATAACGCAAGTTCAAAACTGTTTCGTGTTGCAAACGTTTGCCCGTCTTCAACGGAGATACACGGTGAGAAAAAAGCAGAAATTCTGAACTTTTTTTTCTCAAAGAAAAGCAGAAATCGAAGATTTATGTTTCCAAAATGTAATATAACAGAAAATTTTGCAAAAATTCTCTTGGAAGGTCTTAATGAGGCAAGATTTTATAATAATCTTTTTGCATAGAGACCCCATTAAAGTTGTATAGGATCCAAGCTCAGTTTCTCTGTTCACATATTTGTTTAAAGGTCCAATATTTTGCATCTCTGCTTTACTGCTTTCGAGGCTCAATAAAAAACCGGAGCAGTAAATCAAGACACAAAGGAAATATTCTGAAAATGAGATTCTGGAGAATCTGTATTAAAAAGGCATTCAAGTCAAGCATTCAAGTCAAAATTCTGGAGTATCTGTATTACAAGGGCATTAAAGTCAAGTTTTGACACAAATGTCAGGATAATCCTAAAACGCATTCTCACCAAATCTGAGCTTTCTACGCCTTGTCGTTTTTAAGATATTCCAAAAAAAAAATTAGCAATTTTTCTCGTACTTTAGTGCTGTCACTTAGTCAGTATTGTGACAGAAGATTTACACTTGAAAAGTTGGCTTGCATTTATAGAAAAGTAGCAAATTTTACCGCTATAAACCTTTTCTTGTTTTGATAATAATTCTGCCGCAAAACATTTATTGAAAATCAGAAACATGGAGTAACTTTTTGAAATTTTGTTTCTAGTTGGCAACCCTAACAAATTTTCAAAGGGGAAGTATTAGTTGTTATATCTAGGGAACGAAAGATTGCAGTAAGTTCGAATTTGGTGAAGTTGGTCTTTAAATCTATCACAAATTTTTTTGAGAGAAAACCGAGCAAAAAAATTTTCGACCTGATTGCACTTTCAAAAGAGCTAATTAAATTAAGTTTTTTAGACTCTCAAAATCATAGCTAGTGGAGTTTATTTTGGGATCATTCAATCAAGAAAAATGAAACATTTCAAGAATCAAGACAAATTGCACAAAAGTTTACACTAGCAAAGAAAACTTGCTATATTTGCGACCGTATTTATTATGCAATTTGGATCTACCGTCTTCCTGGGTACGCATTTTACGTCAAGTACAAGCCAATAAAATAGGCCTAAGCGTATAAGTTCCAGCCTCAGTGCAGAAATTTTGGATCATTCCATTTTATTGGTAACTTATTTTAGACCCTTTATTATTTTGAGAAAATTTGCACTTATTTGGTCAATAGTGGGTTAATAAACCCAAAATACCACTTTCGTTATAGAGAAATATCAAAAGTATAGAAAATTGAAAATGGATTTTAATGCATAGTAATGAATGCAATGCTAAACTGTTAAGTTTTACGAATTTTTTTTTAGCAGTAATCGTTATCGTTGCCATTTTGTATTACGCTGGAATTTTAAGTTATCTCAGTCTACAAGCACCGTATTTGGTCTGCATGTACATCAGCATGCAGTAGCGTATGCAGGATTTTCGAAAGGGGGGGGGGCAGAAAATTTGAGAATAATGAAGACCAGAATGAAAATTTTCCAACCCAAAACCAAGCCCGTTTTCCTGCCCAAAATTAGGTGAAGACCAAAAAAAAAAAAAAAAAGTCTTCACTCAAATTTAGTCCGGTTTTTAGTCCAAAATTACGTGAAGGCCAAAAAAATATCTTTGCCCACCGTTTCTGTGCTCAAACCCTCTGCCCAAGTTACAAAGGGAGGGGCCATGCTGCAATTTTGCATACTATTTTATGCTAATTATACTATCCTGGCGACCCAAAGGGGGGGGCAGTGGCCCAATGCCCCCCCCTAAATACACCCCTGTCAGCATGGGCAACAGGTAAATTTAATGAATTGCGTAACTGATGCTGAAAATACCATGTTATACTGCATGTGAAACGACAGTAATTCTTGCCTCGAGTTTTGATCCCAAACAGACCTCATCAGAAAAAGGCATGATCTACAACACTTTTTTTTATAAGAACAATTTTTTAAGAACACGGGGATCATTTCGCTCTAAATTTAAGAGCAAATTAAAAACAATGCCAGGCTCAGCACGACAAAATATTTAAAAATAAACGCTAGCACAACATATTTGTAAAAAATCAAAAAAGCTTTCTTGGCCTTTTCTATATAGCCTTTGCCTACTAATAGTCGTGACCTATAACAAAAGACAATTTTTTGCCGAGCAAGAATAAATTTATGTCCTTTTATTCTCCAAAAAGTTAAAGACAAATTACTGTAAGAACAAATGGGGCCGACAATCCGTGAATATTTAAAAAAGCCAGCATTAGGTCATAATATACTGGTTTGTATAAAAAAATTGTCAAAAAATTAAATTGATCGACTGGTTCATCTTTATCCCCCTATCAAGAGAAAGCAACTGTTGCGCATTCCCGCTATTCTTCGGACAAATTTGCAGTCGGAACCCCACAAGAAGTTGATCGTTTTTCAAGTTTTTCGGTTGTCATTTGTCTTCTCGTATAAATTTGCAGCTTGCTCGAAGCACGTACAACTAGCAGAAATCATCATTGTAAAGCGCCTCATCCAAGACCATAAACGCTTGACATGGATGCTGGCCAAACCAAGATCATGTGATCAAGGTTGTCATAATAAACGTCGTTCTTACTCTATCGGCTGCCCTACTGACCATGAAGTTAAGTACTCCACGCTTTAGAAGGAATAAGTAAGGAAACACAAACACGTTTACACGGTTTACATTTGACCCAAATCGACATACAAATGCACCGTTGTACAGCCACACCTAATAATGTACTAACAGAATTGAAAATCGCGGTTTTGAGCTTTTATCGCTCATCCGCAGTCCTCTGCCCATCTAAACCTACAGAATTCCCCAGCTTTGTCTCGGCCAAATTTTTTGATAATTTGCACAGGATTTCAGAGGCTCAGAGTTTTGAAGGGTGAAAGAAAATAAGAGATTTTTCACTCGTGGTACTTCACAAAAGACTAGAGAAAAAACGCATAGCCCTAAGATTAAAGACAGATACAAGCTATTAACTAAAATAAAATACCGACATTATTGAATTCTTAATTTAAATTCATTCTAATTTTCGGGATAAGCTGCCACTTATCTTACCTCTTGTGGTGATACCTTCTTAATTTTAATGTTGAATATCAAGGAAGAGATTGTTAATACATATAAATTGTTAATAAAGTTTGGCTTAACCTGAGTTCTGGTGCAGTGGCTGGCGCTCAAACATATTCGTCAGCTAATCAGCTGAGGTTAATCTTGTTGTTATTTTTCTAGTTTCATCAATGTTATTATTTACAACGTGGGAGACAAAAGTTTCCGGATTTCCGTTAAAGCAATCTTTCTTCAGTGCACTTCTTATCAGCAATTAGGAGCAATTTCACGGGAAGCGATGTCTAAGTTTCATTCAAATCGCAGAACAACTGAAAGTAATTTGTATATGCCTGCTATTCAAACTTAAACTTAAACTCAAGAAAAAACTAATCTTCAACCATCAACACAAACTCAAGAAAACATAAATCTTCAAGCGCATTAACACAAAATCAAGAAAAAACAAAAATTAGACTAAAAAAGGAACATAAATGAACCTTTTGTTTATACTTCTCGTTTTAATGCTACTTTGGAAAATAAACTGTTGTCGCGATTGTCGAATATTCGGCAAGAATACAATCTTTAATCTCTAAAATAGTCCACGTCGTCGACTTAAACCAGAAAACGACTAAGGTGTTAATTTCCGAATCAAAAATGGCAGTTGATAGTTCCCTTAGCTTCTTGAATTGCAGAAAGCAGCACACCAATCTTAAATTAAGATCTTATATTTAAGATTGAAAGAGAACAAATTCTTTCTGAGCGAAACCGCTCCACTAAAACTTATCGCGATTGACCGCGATCGACCAATTCATATCGCACACTACGGCTACACTAGCCAAACACAAATACACAACCTCGGCTAAACTGCTTACAAAACTAATAATCATTAATCAGAACACTTGTCTTAGAATCCCTGAATTATTTGAATGTTGGAATAGAAAAAATCTGCCTATTTATATTAACGGCAAAAGCGCTCAAATATTCCAGAAAAATCGCTATTATGCCACCACAGAAAAAGTATGCGAGTTTATGATAACAAAGCCGAGTCAAATCGCAACGTAATCATGACGTCATACACTTCTAGTTCAAATATAGCAATTAAATGTAGTAACAACCAAGTAACACGATGACTGTAAAAGATCGTAGAACGTACAAGAGAAGAATTATCACGTACATTCCAAAACAAAAAAATGCGGCCAAACTAGCAAAGCTGCAGTGATGACCAAGCTAAGGCAACCAAATAATCATAAAATACGCATTTAAAATTATCATATGTGACAACTGTAAAACCTTTCATCATTTAGTGAAGAACCAAAAGTCTTCGAAAACGCAAAAACAACTTTTTCAGTATATATCGTATTTTGTTTTTCGGAGTTGCGTTTTATTGATTTTTTTTGGGTAATAATCTTTTGCCTTACACGCTTGGTGGCGCAACTAACCAATGCTGACAAGTTTTAATGCCATTATTAAAATATCCAAAGTTTTTACTGTTAGTGCTATTCAAGAGCCATAGCTACTGTCGTATATCTATGAGTAGGACAAGCAGAATTTAGCTGAACAACGTAGAAAGTATAGCCTATGACAGGTAATAAAGATTACAGCTTCATTTTTAATAAAAATAGCATTACTAAGCAATAAACTAGCAATTTGTGTCATGTAATTCATCGATTTTAGAGCCTAATTATTGTTATCTTTGGCAAAGATATCAAGTAGGTATAGTCAAGGTCTTGAAGTCAGAGCAACTATGAAATTTACGTGTAGCTGATAAAATATTTATGACCACAAAAGGCATTAAAATTGAGCCTTTTGTTTAGGCAACTTACTGAGTTAAAATTAATAACTACATGAATGGGGCTGCAGCTAGGGGGGGGGAAGCTGTTCCCCCAAACTCCAAAGTGACAATAGGAGAAAATATTGGTAAATATTGCAAGGATGTGGATTAATTATTTGAACGGATGCGAAATACTGCGTTTTGCATTCTTTTATAGTCGGTACATTCATTGTGATGGCACTGGGTATGCATGTTGAATAATCGCAATCCTCGCTTGATTTAGCTGACAAGCTACAAATTATTGATTCGGAAAAGAAGTCGGCTTTTTGTACCAAACAGTAGCCATATACAGCAACCACAAAATCTGGCGCATTTTTAGGCATGTTACTACTATTTACATTATTTACAATTAAAAGAAAACTACTTAGCGAACGTTTTCTGCATTACAATTGGCCCTCTTTAGGAATATCTAAAATACCGATTATAACTTAAAGGAATCCTAATCAATCAATAAACTAATCAGATAAAAAGCTAAAACATTTGCTGTACTGCACAGCACACTGTCTACCTGCAGCCTACGCTAAACCCAATATAAAAAGGAGTTTCAAATTTACAACAATTGAAATGACAAGAATTAGCAATTATGACAAAACAAGCATTATGGTTATAGGATATTAACAATTTAACAAACCGACAAATTTGACGTCCTTCGTGGTCGACTCCTGGGAAATCATAACGACTTCCACTGGCAGTTAGGTGGCCAGATCAACCACCAACCCTGCAGCTACAAAGCAGCTCGAGTCATAAGATGCACAGAACTGGACAGCGCTGTTTGTAGTATGGATAGCCTATGGCTGTCCTTACTACAAGGGTTCAGCGATTTTTTCACTTGTTTTTTTAAGTACCAGAAGTGAAAAATCGTTTATTTCCTACAAAGCCTCTGCCGCTGTGCAAGCTCTTAAGGTTTGTCCAGTTCGGCCAAGAGTCTTGTCCAGCTGGGGAGCAACTTTGTTAGAGAAGCTGATGGCTGCTGATGAGAGCTAAAAGCTCGAAACAGCGCTGTCCAGCTCTGTGCAATTTCACAAACACTATGCGCGTCTATTGTTATTAAATTTTTCTAATCAAAAACTTGCAGCAAAAATGATAATCCGTTGGCGTAAAGTTGACGATTAAGGGTAGGAGAGTGTTTCTTGATCACAAGAGTTTCGTGAATTTTTGTGTCATACTCAAAACGGCATTTTCGAATTATTTTAAATGAGTCCAATCCAGTTTTTTTATTGGAACAAACATTACAGGACAATATATGGTCTTTAATTGAACTTTCCTGGTTACTATTGAAATTTGGAAGTTCTTGAACTTTAGTGCTCAGGATTCCTTAAAGTTATTATTGCTACTATAGATATTCCTGAAGAGAGCCAATTGCAGTTCCGAAAATGTTCGCCTAGTAATTTTCTTTTAATTGTTAGCCACGAATTGTTTGGTAAGTAATACAGTATCTTTGAGGGATATTACAAAATTTTATGGTGACGTAAAAACAACTTTTTTACAATCGAAAATTTGACGTTAGGTGCAGTTGCGGTAGCACGCTTGCATTAGCAATGAGTGCACGAGGTCGCTTTCACCTTGGCCAAAAAGCTTTGTTCCTTCCGAATTTAGCAAAAACAAAATCGTGATGTTGTAAGTGCAGAAACATAATCTGCAGTATATGCATTCACTCCAGAGTGTCTTGCTATTGGAAACTGAGCATAAGCAGTCATACACACATCCTAACGTGACGCGATAGCAGATTCTCTAATCACGAATAAAATCAGAAAGCAATAAGCCATAGAGCAGTTTCGGAATGTGCCAGCAAAATTCGGCACGTATAAGATTCGAACTCATACCTAGACCAAGCGGTGAACTAAACTCAGCTTCAGAGATTGCAAAGAGCTTTCTAATTTCCAGAACAAAACTGCCCAGCATGCTTGTAACGTAGAAAAAGACAGGAAAATTTTTGGCCTCCGCTGAAAGAAATTTTGCAATCCCCCTAGAACAACGCTCTAGTTGCGGCACTGTGTATGAAGCAGCGAGCAGCAATAAAAATATAAAAAGTTAATATCGTACAACTTATTCATTTTAACATACAATGAGTGCTTTTGAAAAGTGGTAATGGTCATGTTTCTGAAAGCTTTTCGGCTAGACGCCGTAATAAAAAGTATGTGGAATTTTAGCAGTAACTCAGAACTGTAAATATTTTTCAATATAATCAAGCATCATACTTGGCTAAATGATAAAAAGCAAATATTTTATAATTTATTGAAACTTTATTTGCGATGATTAGAAATAAATTGTAACTTGATTTGAGTAGAGAATGTACAGCATAGCTAGCTATTTTTGTTTCGTTTTTGATGTAAATAAAACTTATTGTGCCCACAGCAGGTAGAAAATTAATTTCAGTTGTTGTGAAAGTTTGAGAAGCGAGAATTTAAAAATCAAGAAATTTGAGGGTTGAAAAAACACACCTTTTTTCATTAGTTTATTACATTAGCAGTTTACCCTTACTTACTGGTCTGTTTAACCCTTACGGGATCATCAGTAAATATTTGAGTTGAGTCCTTTATCATGTTTTTCACCAGACCAATTTTCTGTTCCTTTTTTATTCTCGCCAAAGAAAAATAAAATCGAGAACCGCTGTAAAAATCAGCTCCAGAAAGTAACATACCAGATCGCCAGCAGGGTCGTACTAAGGGTAGACGAAAGCATGCGGATAAAGAGAGCAAAAACAAAAAAAATTGCAAGTTTCCGCATTAAATTTGATTGGAAGTCGAAGACAATTATGATAAATGAAATAAATCCACTTTTTTGGTTGAATTCTGGGCCCTCGACTGCAATCGTCAGGGCCTTCGAATCTTCAATCCACCGCTGAATTTCTGCCGGGGGTTCAACAAGAATACAACTAAACTTTTTCTCATATTTTTTTCGCTGTCGTATATAAACAAGAAACACTAAGTATTTGTTTACTTTAGCTTTTATCCTTCCAATTCATTTAAAAGAATCTATGCATTTTTGGTATTCCCGTGATACGTGCTATAATTAGCCTGTAATAAACAGGACATGCTATGGAATGGAATGAAAGATGATTTTTCCATGCTCCATTATGGCAATTTTCTACTGTTGCATTTCCATTCCATGCTAAAAATCTTCCATTTCATACTAAAATTTTCTTCCATATTCCATTCCATACTTCCATTTCAAAGAACTTTTAGACTGGAAGCAACGTAACGCATAATTTGCACCTTAGCAATGTGGTAAGAAACGCAGTTGCAAAGGAGCGCGTAACATAACAAAAACGCAACGACCGGTATCTGGTATGCACATTTGCGCAGAGTTTAATGATTACCACACAAGTTTGCATTTACACCAACTATTCTGTACAAAATTTGGCATAACCAAACTGCTAAATAACATTTACTTTGAACTACCAGCTTAAAGGGGGTGAAACAGTCCGCCACTTACGGTACAGTAGTTGTTTACAACATAGTTAAAATCAAAATATAATTTTTCAAATTTTTTGTTCTAATTTAGGGATTGCGGTTGCAAAGATAATCAACAAATACAAAGAGATACCCCCTATAAAAAGTTTGTGGAAACCCTAAGTTTGTTTTCCCAGCTTGAATTTTCAAAAAAAGAGGGGGTTTACCGAAATTGGATTGATAATGCGATGTTACTGGAAGGATAAATATTATTCAATCTCTCGTTTTCCCTCAAAGTTCAGGCTGAGAAAACCAATTCAAGGTTTCCAAAAAGTTTTTAGGGGGCATATTATTTTGTATTGTTAAATATCTCTAATCTTTGCAACCGTATTAGCCTCAAAACGAGAATAAAAAATCTCAAAAATTACTTTTCAATTTTAGCTATTTCAAGCTACTGCAATTGGATAGATGCTTCACCCCCTTTAAACGCTAAAAAAAAAAATTAAGCTCAAACGGGAATGAAATAGCAAATACGAATTTTCGTGACGAAGGAAGAAACAAAATTTACGACTTGGCAAATTGTCAATCTAGAAATGAAAAAATATGACAAACCTGTTAAAGCCGTCAGCTGCTATTGCATCAATGCTGCAAATTGCAATGTGCTTGCTGTTATGCAATACGCACGCAGTTTGCACAATACACACAACCAAAGCACCGCAATTTGTCAAAAATAGTGCGTAATACTTTTGTGAGAATATTATTTATCACTATCTGACATCCGTATATATTTTTCTGTAAATACCATGCACAAAACTTGATATGCTGGAATTGGTATGGAAGTATGGAAGATTATCTTTCATTCCATTCTTGAAATCTTCCGTTCCATTTCATTCTGGCATCTCCCATACTCCGCACAAAAATTTCCTTTCCATTCCATTTTCCATTTCATGCCATGCCCTGGTAATAAAGGCACGTAAATGTCCTAGCAATTCATAACATACAAGCTGTAGCGCATTAATTATACATAATCAGTCTCGCGGGATTTTCAGTGAATAAAAATAATATGTCATATTGAAGCTGTAACTGCAGCAGTGAGGCTTGTTTCATATTGAAAGAAAGCCGCAAGGACAATTTTCAAAAAGACGTTTTTTTTGCATAAAATGGATGCACTTTGGTGCCTCCATGCGCTGACAAACTTTGGTTGCAATCGGCTGAGCATTCGTTGAAATATTCGTCAGTAACAAAAGATCGAAAGTGAAATTTGGCTCAAAGTTATGATTAGCAGAAGGTCATAAGCGACACTAACCGAAAAGCAAACGGTCGAAAGTGACACTTTCTAGAATGATAAATTACATTGTTTGGCAGTTTGCCGCTGATTGTGTGGTTGTGTATTTTGTTGTTTTGCAACTTTGTATGGCTTAACCTAACCCTGTATTTTATACGGGGTATTTGACGAACGCATTTCACCAGGGAGAGGTGCAAAAATGCGCCAATGCCCCCTATATCTAACTCTTAAGTTAAAAGTCACGGGTCGGAAACACCAAATTTGGCATGCGGTTTGTATTCGCCAAAATTTTTCAGAAAAATAGATTTTGAGTTTATAACGTCACCATTGTGACGTCACGGCCACATTTTCCAAAAATGACATCATTTTTGCCATATTGTCATAGGCGGTTCAAATTTTGCACATAGATTGGTTTTTGATTCTGAATCATAAAATGCCTAAGTCAAAATTGCTGCATCACAAAAACGTCTTATGACGTCATTTTAGTTAAAAGAGAATTCAACCCGATTTTTGAAAACGGAGGAAAAATCTTTAAAAATAAGTTTACCAACATAACCCCATTGCAATTTTGGGACTCATCAAGTTGAGAAAGTCTAAGCGAAAAAATTTCATGTTTTCCTCTTAGAATCAAAATCTCAGCCATTTTGTTTCAAGAAGATAGTAGCGCAATAAATCAGTTAAATAAATTTCTGTTATTTCGAGTAAGTACCGGGCCTCTTGGAGCTAGGTGTTTGCCGAAGGCATAGGTAGGCACAAATTCGTTAATCGTTAATCCGTTAATAACGAAGCTAACTTTTCATTGACTACTTAATTCGTTAAGAACTTTTTTGTATTAACGGACTAAATCAACTTACGTAAGTTTCGTTAACTTACGTAAAGGTTTTCATCGTTAATTTCTACACCATTCATTCATCGCACCGCGGTACAACCCAGTTTGTTTGCACTGGTAGTACTTGTTGCATACTAGCACGAGTTTTGTAGTAGAAAAAGCGAAGAAAGTAGCGCTTTTTTGTGGCAAAACATAAGCTTCAGCCTTATAGGTCTATTAGTTATCCCTGTTTGCAACTTCCAATGGTTTTCCGATCGCAGCTTTATTAGCGCACATGAATCTATCTTTATCTTGAAATTAGATTAGGCTGCAAAATGTACGGTAACTTCCAAAACACAAAAAGACCACCATAGCAATATGATTTTTCTTACAACCAGCTCGACAGTGTCATTACGTCTTCCAGAAGCGAGTGAATACAAAGAAATGCAAATTACACAACAACGTTAACTAATTAACGGACTTCATTAACCATATAATTAAAGCTGAAAATAACAAATTAACTTTAACGGAAGTATGAAGTTTGCAAACGGATTAGTGGTTAACGAAGCTAACGTACTTTTTCGCATTAACTTGAGCACCTTATGCTTACTATAAATAGCCTATCCGAAGGAATGATTGCGTAGTGAAGGCTAAAGCATCGTAGCCGACCAGATCTTCGGCTAAGGTTCTAGTTTTTAGTGAGCCAGTAAGTTTTACGCTATTATTGCACAATTGGTAAGGCCTAAAGGTCAGAAGGCCAGTTAAATTTTTCGTAAATATGCAATTGCAAACTTCAATGCAAAGCATTTTAGTCAACATTTTTCTTATATTTTGCTACGGTCAGCAGGTATCTATGAAGCTACCGCCTCGACAGCTGCAGCTGTAGTCAGTCATTTAGAACGGTTTTGACGCATTTCCGTTCGGTTTGGCAATGTTCTCCCTCGTCTAAGGGGAAAAAGAGTTGGGATTATCATATAATTTTTCTGCCAAAAAAGATCAAAACTGGGGCGAAAACATTCTAAAAAATTGCCGAAGCTGTTTCACCATGGTTTCACAGCAAAATTTTTTAAATAAAAACGTCTTGACTGCCTTTCAAATACTGGTCAAAAGTGCTCTCATTTCCCTAAGTGACTTCGGCAAACTTCCAAATTGGGAAATTTCCCCCTACCTTAGCAATTTTAAATTTTCAGAAGTTGTTTTCAATAAAATTTTAGATTAACTTAAAATCAAGTTGGTTTGAAGAAAAAAGCCTGTTTCTAAAGGGACATATCCCAAAAAAAGCAAGAGAGGGCAAAAATGCTCCGTGTAAAGTAGGGTTAAACTGGGAAAACAATCCCTGGTGTTGCCAAAACCTTTTTGTGGACTTTTGACGCAAGACCTCAATCTTAATTCTATCACCGTAAAGACAAATTTCTCAGACGACGGAAACGAGAGTTTGTAAGGGGAAATCCCTAATGAAATTTTTAGTAAATTTGAATTTTCAAGCTATTTTTGTTCAAATTTCTGCTTTCGATATATCGTCTTTGACACCCCACACACATCAAATAAGCCAGCAATTAAACTACCGCAGCGCATTCACTAAATTCTATAATAATTACCATGTTTGCGTTTCTTATAAAACCAAAGTACAATATACTGTGTAAGTTTGGAAGCTACTATTTTACCAAAAATTTTAAAGAGAATAAAACGAAAAAGAGAAATATTTATCTATGCATTTTTCATTAACTTTTAGAGGGTTAAGATTTGAATTTAAGTTAGAGTTTGAGACTTTGAGTTAGGTTTGGCGTTAGTTTTAGAATTATAGTAAAAATTTGAGTTTAGGTGAGATTTGATTCAGAAATAAAAAACTAGATAAAAATATCCGGTGAAATAGTCTTTTCTTTAAGTTTTGTAGCTATCTTTAGTCATTTGCAACTTTCATAACCTACTGTATTAACTGGAAATATCTTGCAATATGCCTTATCTTTAGTTATTTTTTGAAAAGTTAAAATGTTACAAGAGTTATTGTCGCTTGCCATGAGCCTTTTCAACCTTTTGTTTATGGCGTTCAAAGAACTGTGTGAATATTATGTTTAAGCTTTTATTTTTTATTGGCCTAAATATGGATTGCATGGCACAATACCTAGTGACGAAACAAGAGGGCAGATGGTGCCACTTATTTCAGAGCACACTACTCGAGTCGCATATCTTGTATAAGTACAGTGCATATTGGCCAAATAAAATGTAGTTACTAGAGAGCCCAGCAACACTAACCGCTCAACTGAATCTCCAATATCACTTTTGATAATACTCCGTTGTAGCTGACTTTTGTTATTTGTGGTCCTGACTTCCAAGATTCAACATAGCAAAAGGCTTGGCGTTGAGATTAGAACATTTGAAATCTACTCCTTTGCATTACAACTTTTCGAGATGCTATTAAGTTACCCGATATGAGGACCTTTGACACATTTATGCCCTGTTCCACTTCAATTTCTGAAATAATAACTTCATTTTCAATTATTTCACAACCCATTGATGGAAATGGCACAACTTCCTCTCAAAATAACTTTTAGGTTACAAGTTGAGTGCAGAGGATTACATGAAACACAATATTTTGATAAAATGAGTTATGCTGCTCTCACACTTTGATGACTTTGACTGCGAATAATTGGACATTTATCAGTTTTCTGAGTCTCAGCGAAGTCTCAGCGCATTTGCAGTGGAGTCGTCAACGACCAAAAGTTTTTCAACCTGTTCAACAATTTTTCTATTCGCAGTGCAGTCTTTGTAGAGTCGTATTGAGTCTTCGTGGGTTCGCAGTGCATTCGCCATCAAATTGACGGAGACTGCACTGCGAACCCGCGGAGACTGCAGTAAGACTCTGGCAAATGCACAGAGGCTGCGCTGCGAATTATTTCAAGTATAACGAAAATGATGTAGCTGATTGTTTTGTAATAAATTTCATTTTGCAAAATAATGAGTTGTGGAAAGGTAATGGTAAAATAAATTGCTTAAATGTCAGCTATTTGGCAAAGATAGGATATGATAACCTATAAGTGCCAACAAGTTTCTTTGGATTTTTAAACGAAATTTTACACCAATTTTTAAATCAAATTTAAAATCAAATTAAAAATCAATCTTAATATCAAATTTAAAAGCGAATTTAAAATCGATTTTAAATTTGATTTTAAGTTTGATTTTAAATTTGATTTAAAAATTGATGCAAAAATTTGTTTAAAAATCAAAAAAAAAATTGTTGGCAATCAAGGGTCTCCATAGTAGGCAGAAATGAAACCAGTCAGGATTTTCTCGACCCGGCCCGACCGGTAAATTTCAAAATCATCGCCGGTTGACCGGTTTCTGACCGGCCCGGTCGACCGTTTTTTTCGCAGAAAATTTTTGTTCATTGTTCAGTGTATCTCATAAAAATTTTTCAAAAGGGGGGGCATGGGTGAGTTGTTAAAATTTGTGACTTTGAACGGGGTCTCAGATAAAAACGCAAAATTATTTGCTTTTTTTGCAAAAATGACTCAATTTTAAGACCTTTTTTGGTTAAGTTTCGGTTTGAAGGACCTGTTTTGAGCAGCGCAAAACGTGCACAAAATAAGCATAAAAAGAACTGGAGGGTACAAGCTAAATTATTAGACGTTCTTTCTAATGATATTATGCGAAAGGCCAAAAAATAAAGTTACAATTTTTTAGCTATTCGTGATAGATTATTTGCAATTTGCCGATCGAGCAGCAAACACTAAACTGTTATGATCGACATTGGCTAGAAAATATTCGAAATACAATGTGCCCCAGCAGTTTGTAGAAATGCTGCTACTTCAGAACAAGCCATGGCTAGTTAGATATAAAAAAATAAGAGCTATGTCTTTCTTGCCAGGGCATGCTATGAAATTGAATAGAAGACGATTTTCCATATTCCATAAGGCAATTTTCTTTCATTCCATACTAAATTTTCTTCCATATTCCATTCCATACTTCCATACCAAGGTAAGTTTAAACCGGATACAAAGCGTAATTTGTATAACATTTTTGCAACGTTAAGCGTACCTTTGCAAGTTGTCGCTCGTGAAGCAGAGTTGTAAGTCGTGCCGGGCTCTCCGGGTCGGTTTCGGACCGGGCTCGGGCCGGGTTCGGGCCTGAAGTTGACGAAAATTTCGGGCTTAATTCGGGCCTGAGTCGTGCTTATTGTCTTAGGTGCACAAAATTATAATCAAAGTAAGCTGGCAACTTTGCTAAATTTTTCAGACTTAACTTTCGGGTTTTTCGGGCATAATTTTGGCTTCAAATTAGTTTTCGGGTTCGGGCCGGGTTCGGGCTTATATTTTCGGGTTCGGGCCGGGTTCGGGCCTTTACTAGTCGGCCCGTTTACAACTCTGTCGTGAAGGTAAGCAGTATGGTACGATGGATTTCATTCCATACTTGAAAAACTATCGCAATGAGCTTCCATAAAAATTCACTCAGCATGAAAACATCAACCACGCAGTCAACAGGCAATAGGTTGACCGATATGCACTGGGTTTAATGATTGCAAGTTTGTAACCACATCAACTTTGAAATTTGGCATAGCCAAACTGCCACAATCATTTTACAAAGATACCGAAAAAAAGTTTAAACGCAAAAATAAAACAATAAAGAATTAAGTTTAATCGAGGATAGAAAAGCAAAACAAATCGTTGTTACGAAGGAGGAAAATTCTTTTTTCACTTTGCAAATTCATTGCCGTCGCTATCGGGGGCCAAGGGGGCCTTGCTCCCCATTTTGGTTTACTAAAAATACTTTTTTTGAAGCATTACGTTACAAAAAAATCGAGAATGATGCAAAAAGGAGTAACATTTAATCTTACCTACTTGACTCAAGTAACCTACATTAGCAGTATATTGAAGTTTTTAAATACCGAAAGTTTAGTGGTTCAAGTTTCAAACACCAGATTTAACATCCCAAGTTTACACCTCTGAACCTAAAAGGTCATCAAGGAATTAGGCAAGTCATATCAATTTCATAGCTATGAACGTTTGCATCGTATTCGATTCAAAGTATTCTAAGCCCGAAGCCATTGTTTCTCAAGCAATGGGTCGGGATGCACAACAGGCTGGAAAGCGTTTACGGATATACTGCAGAGACGCAACTACGAGGGCAAAGGGGGCGTCAGCCCCCCTTTCAGCTAAGTCACTAAAAAATTTTAATCCTAAAATGCAAGCATTTAAACGTGTTTTTGAACTGCTCTGTAGGTAAAGTATAGGGACTGAAGAGGCAGGGGAATTTAATTTTTCCGCTGGCTTTTAAGTCTTAGCACTTCAATTCTTTCAAATAGCTTTAAAAACGTGCGAAATGTGATCTAAATGGCGTTGAAATAGTTGTTTTTTTCTGGAAAAATCAAATAATCGCCCAGCGACAGGGGCATCGTCTCCAGACCCCCGTCTATATGAGATGATTTAGCAGCACCGCTTTGCTCAGCTCACCACCCAATCGAGGCATTTTTCAAACAAAAAAAATTAACTTTCAAGCCTCCTCCTTTAGCAAAATCTTCGTTACACTTTTGTTTAAGGGTGTGTCGGAAAGTAGAAGTGCAGACCAGGAAAAAAGTTTATTTCGTTTTTTGAAAGACCAGCTATTTTGTTTTTAAAGCGCACTCAAGGTTGTTTAGGTCGCTGTCACTGCTGCAGATAGACTTAACACGTGATTATGGCCCGGAAACGAAAGAAGCTAAGAAACACCACCGGTCTTATCCATGTCTCTTTTTACGACATGATTGCACAATTTGGAAATTGAGCATAATTTGCAGCCGTACAAGATCAGTTTTAATGTGCTAAAGTTCTGTCTATTTTAGTGCACCTTAACTTCGTTTGCTCTGGAGACGTCACTAAGCAAATTGTCATTCTTAAAAAAAAATTTAAGCCAGTCAGCATCAATGCAGCTGCAAATTACAATAAACATATATTCTATGATATTATGATGCAATGCCTACAGCCCTCACACTGTTTGCGCAATATTCAAATGTTCATGACCAAATTACCGTATTAATTTGTCGACAGATGATTAGCTGCGAAACGCTTCCACGTATTTTTAATTATCATTATCCGTATTTATTTTTCTGTATATGCCCTGAGCGAAATCTAGTTTGGAATTGGTATGGAAGTATGGAAGATTGTCTTCCATTCCATTCTTGAAATCTTCCATTCCATTCCATTCTAGCATCTTCCATACCGAAATTTCCGTTTCATTCTATTTCATTTTCGATTCCATTCCATGCCGTGCCCTGTTTCTTGCCCAATGTAGAGTGTGGTAAATTTAAGTTGAAAAAAGCTTTTCAAAGCGGCAAGATTTTAGCATGTATTAAAAATTCTGAAATCTGCGCCACTTCTACTCTTAAGCTGAATAAAATGATGCTAAATTGCCAGGCAGCGCAAGCCTCTTCCACATGCATGCTTTATTAGAATCTGATTTCGCGATTTTAACGTATATTTTGCACTTTTTTGCTTTGTGCTGTAGCCCAAAGGGGGGCCTGGCACAATACTCTGACCCTAAATAGACCCCTGGATGTGCATGTCTTAATGGTCACAGCATATTAGTCACAGCTTGAAACCATTCAGCAAGTGTTTCAAAAGGTGTGGTTTGTTAATACTGTTTTTTTATGAAAAGTTTTATTTATGATAAAATATATAAGTATATTTCGGTTGGTGTTTCGATGTCTTTTAGTTGCAAAAAAGGAGAATTTGACCGGTGTTTCAACCGGCTTGACCGGCCGGTCGAAGAATCTCGACCCGACCGGCAACCCGACCGGCCGGTCGACCCGACCGGTGCCGGTCGACCCGACTGGTTTCCATCTCTGATAGTAGGGTCTAAAACTACAATATTTTTGTCTGTATCTAATGAAACTATTAGAATTTGGCTGAAAATTGATGAAGCAGATTAAAATAAATAAAATCGGAAAACTTTTCAACAAAATGTTAAAGCGGAGTTTGATAACATAAAAACTTGGGTTTTTAACCCTTTCATTCCCATATTATGTTTCGAGGGTTTAAAAAAATTGAAGTTGTGATATGTTGTTGTATCTGATTCAGTGTATGCAAATTTGGTACGCAATCGAGTTTTGCATTGTTACTATAGCAACAATGAAATGTTGCCATTTGGCTACATTGGGAAGATAGAGAATGGATATTCTTTTAATAAAATTCATACTCTCGTACATATGCGGCTTGTATCGAGTACATATTATAGTTAGCCGACAACATATACTAGCAAGTTTTTCGCAATAATGCAAAACAGTATAACCTATTATTGCCATCTCCCTAAATATTTGACTAAAAACTGCAAAATGTTGCGGCTGACTGTTTTCAAAATATTTGTAATAAAGTTATACTCTGCAATGAATTGTATTATTTACAACATACAATACAAACGCAACAAATGTACGAAGTAGTAACCAAAAGAACACACTAAATGAATCAGTACGCTGATGAAAACGCAATTAAAAGCAACAAGCAGTGGTTAATGTGTACAAAGAACTAAATAAAGCAATAAATCGGGAGTTAGCTTTGTAAGTCCAATATATGTAGGAGGTACCGTACATTAAGGTTGTCGAGTACGAAGCTTGCTTGATTATTTAAGCCAAATGTACCAAGTTGCTGTGTGTAGTGTAAATGCACGTATATGACATTTGGCTATTCAAATGCTATAAATGTACAGAAGCATATCAAAGTGTCTTTGTGAAGCTTGGCTATTTGGCCATAGACGATAAATGTACATCAAAGTTACCGTTTACGAACTTGGCAATATAAGCCAATCAAAGTTATGGTGTATAAAACTTCAGGAAGCAGTTGTTGTGCTTGTTTAGGCACAGTCCTACTTTGCATTTTGAGCACTTGATTCTGGTATAACCACTGGGACATAGCCTGTATCTCATTCTTGTGTCACTGTGGATGGGCCAGTGAGCAAGTTGGTCATGTCTGATATCTCTAACAGGAATCCTCGAATATGGAGTGCGCCTGTCAGTAGATGTTGCATCATCGGAGTTGCTTGAGATGGCCGGCCTCTCTTTCTTGCTGGTGATTTTCCTGCTAGCAGCAAAGAGGAAGCAACATAGCAGCAAAATTCTAGCAGTGGCATAATTATTCTTTCGCCGCGCTGTTCCATGTGTCTTCTTAAAGTAACCAGCCATTCGTTACAGCAACATCAATACAGTAATACACTATTCGCATGTACCACTTCCTACTTCTTATGCTGCTTCTATAGAGTTCCATCAACATGTCACATAGGTCAACACCTCCCATATGATGACTGCATTCCTTTACAATATGTGGTCGAACAATCTCCACCTTTTCTTTTGTAGCAAAGCTCCAACGATTGCATTTATCGGTTGGCACAATGTCACAGTAGGAAGAAACAAGGTTGACAGCTATATTGTCGTGCCATCTTACCACGATGATTCCTTCATTCCGATCGCTTTTATAATCAAATTCTCCTCTTCCTTTCTGCGTCAAGTTTTTTTCAGACATAAGCTCACATCCCTTTAGTCTGTTGGCGAGGATAGTACCAACTGCCCAAACGTTACGAATTTTTAATGAGCGAATCAAATTGATCGAACTGAACCAGTTGTCAAAGTATAGTTTAAAATTATCTTGAGAATTCAAATTTTGCACCAAACGAAGGACCACATTGCCCAATATTCCAAATTCACCATCAAGATTCATGGATTTTCCGGTATATACAACAAAATCGTATATCATGCCGGATACTCCAACCCAGGCGAATACTTTATATCCCCAACGATGAGGTTTTTTTCTTAAATATTGCTTGAGAGGAGATCTGCCTTTAAAAGGAATCATCTGCTCGTCAATGGAGTGTCGCTTTTCTGGTTCTATTAGCTTCATTTTTTCTCGAAGTCTGTCCAACAAAGGTGAAATCTTAAACATAGAATCATAATCAGGGTGACCGTGAGGTTTCATCTCACTGTTATTGTTGAAATGGATGTAGAGGAGTAGTAATTCAATCTGTTTCTCGGCATAACGTAAGCAATTAAATTAAATCTGCAAAATGTTGCCCAGTACAGTCGGTAAGAAGAACAGGAAAAATACCTGTAAGCAAAATTATTCCAATAAATTGTTCTATTTCTGCTGCTGTGGTATTCAGTGACTTTCCATCTTTCTGCATTGCGCACAAGTTACACTGTTCAGCTATGTAGTTAAAGAATTCGTCTGCAAAGAACTTTTTAAAGTAATGCATTGGAGTTAAAAGATCCACTGGAGGGTCAGAAAAATTATCTTGAAATGTGGTATCTGGGATGTGTACGTCTTGTTTCCGCCATCTGTACTGAGGTACGGAAGACGAGCTGTGACTGCAATGACACGACGAAACATCAGCATTCAATGTGTCAGATTCAGATGCTACATCATTCTCTTCTTCAGTTAATATGTTATTTTCCTCCACTCTTTCGATTTCCACTTCTAAAGCTGCAGCGTTTACATCCAGGTATGGGTCATAGTCTGCGTCTGGAAGATCATCTGCGGCAGCACCTTCAAAATAGACATTTTCTTTACCTTCTTCCTCTTTAATGTCTGAAATGTTGCCATTAGGCAACAAAACCATCCGAACAGCATCAGCTAAGCCAAAATTCGTGTCCATTTACGCCAAAATAATTGATTATACTCTGCAATAGTGTAAAAGTAAAAAAAAAACTAAAATAGCAAAAACAAAATTTTCTTGTAGCATTTTCTGGTTATTACTTGTAGAAAGCAGTTCAAATATCATATGACGGTTGCTTTTGGCAAATCTAAAACTCTCCCAACCCATCCTTTTGCAAGGCATCTAATGCTTTGTCGAACATCCCCCGTTCGAACAGACGTTAGTGAGTTTTAACTGGCCTGCATACTGCCTATTGCAATGGCAATGCAATCATACTTTCATTCTTACCACATATCCAACGTTACTCTATGTGGTAACAGGTTATTCCACAGTGGCCATTTGGCAACGCTTGAATAGAAAAAATTCCCTACGTTTATCAAAACAATATTTACAAAGTTGAAAACTGCTATCGAGTAGTTTAGTGCTTTATAAATCAAATCTGACCAAATTACACCTTCAAAATTAATCAGACAGGCTACAATCCACCACAATTCTGGACTACTATTCACTTTGCTTTCACCTCGCGCTAGCCCTAGTATCAAAAGTCATCAGAAAAATTGTTTACGGTTGACCAAGCAAAACAAAAAGCCGTGATGAATTTTTGCGAGGTCTGAAGTAGACAATATCATCCCATCGTGGTCGATCAACAACCAGCGATCACAATGGGATAATATTGAAGAGAGAAGAGGGAACACGGAGAAGAGAGACCTTTTTTCATGCGTTGCAGTTTGTCATCTGAGGGAATGAAAGGGTTAATAGTCGGAAACAATATTTTCTATAATTTTGAAACTTATAGTAATTCTAGAAATTTTGAAATTTGCTTTTAAATTTGCTTTTAAAAGTTTAGGAATGGTGCGGATATGTTTAAATCGGATATAGTGCGTCTGAAAGTAAGGTCCACTGTTTGCTTGATTCTGGCGATGCCGTCAGTAGATAGACAATAGGGTGGAGTGAAAAAAACTTTTTTTGGAAATCGAAAATAGTGTAGTTCTCAAATCCCGACAAATGGTTCAAAACTTGCCTAAAGTTTGTTTTTGGGGGGTTGCCCCCATTTTCCAGCCGGCAACCCCCCTAAATGAAATCGTGGCAGTTGGAGTGGGGGGTAATTCGCATATCTCGGTAACTACTGGTCGTAGAGCAATGGTATATGGCTCAAAATCTACGGAAACACCATGTTCCTATCTGTGCTAAGAAGAAAGTTTTTTTTATTTTCAACACAAAAGAAGTTACAGCCGAAAAACAAAAAATATGGCCATTTTGGTTAATTTATCGGAAAATTC
Source organism: Trididemnum nubilum (assembly GCA_963965965.1). NCBI lineage: Eukaryota > Metazoa > Chordata > Ascidiacea > Aplousobranchia > Didemnidae > Trididemnum > Trididemnum nubilum. The sequence continues at coordinate 6,825,069 of OZ014489.1, read as the reverse complement.
ATCTATGTGTAAGCGCAGTCATTTAACTGTGATCAGCGAAACTAGTTCCTTTCACTTAATTAACGTTGTTTGTGATATGCTGCACCAATAAACCGACAAATGGTAACTTCTGTTCTTGCAGAAAGTTAAAATTTTACATTAGATAGCAAGTCATAGTACAGAAACACTGAAAAACTAATACGCAGCTTTGTTAAAATTGCCAGAAATTGAATGAGTAATAACAATTGCTTTAAATTAGCTAACCACATACCTCTTAAAAAGTCACTGAAATACAATAAAATCACAAAGGTAACAGAGAAGCCATGTAGCAGTAGCGCAGAGCAATTATAGCATGGTTTCGACGATATAAATATAATTTGTAAATTTGTCCACAACTTTGAAGGAATCCGCTCTTAAGTTTTCCAAAAACTAATTTTTGGTAATTAATTTTCATCCGGGTAGTGCGCAATCAGTTGTAATAGCCAGAAGTGGGTTGATGACCGATGGTTTTGGTTTATTACCTATGGGATGAAATTTGACTCTAGTATGTTATGGTTAAAAGCAACTACGTTTTACAGATAATTTGCAATAAACGAATTACTGTAGTGAGTATTTTTAGCAATTTGTTGCAATATCAGCATCCCTTAATAAAGACTCATTTATTTGAACACGAAAAAATTGTAACATATATAGGCTGGGTGGTGTCAAAACAGACTTCACAACAAAATAATACAGGATGAAATAAATGGCTGTCTTTGGCAGCCAAAAAATGATGTCAAGCTCATAAGGTCTGGTTGTGACAAATTCGAGAAGTTTGGTGCGGCGGTGCACCTATGTGGTAAAATAAAAAACTCAGAGCAAACACCACTGTTTTGAGATCAATTTTGAACCACCTGGCCTATAGAGGTTACACAAGAGTTATAGTTGACTAAAAAAATTTACTTGAACTGCTTTTTGGTGGCAAATGTTTTTATAAGTTTGCGAGATTTAATTTTTTGGCGAATGACTCCATGTCGTGTATCAAATCCTGCAGCTTGTGCAGACTCTTCCGCAACAAGTTTGACGTGCCGCTCCACAGATTGCTTATGACATGGGTGGTGTAATATCAAAGGTTTCTTCAGACACTCTTCTATTTCTCTATCTGTAAGGCTTGCAATTGCTGGAGCTAATTTGTAGTAAGCATTTGCTTCCAAGTTCAGAGTTGGTACATCGAACAAGCGAATCGAACTGCTGTTCAGTGCAAGAGGCCAGTCATCGTTATTCGCACTTTCTTCAGCTACTCTTGTTTCCGAAGTAATAGCACTTTTGCCACTACCACATTTCTTACACTTTCTTTATCATTCCCGGCCTAACATCGCTGTCAAAAGATTTTCTGGCTGTGCGTATAACCATTCCATTGCACCACACTCAAAGCAATTTCTTGAACACGTTTGTTTGAAAAATTCTTAATCCTCTGAAACAAGTTGAAAAAGTTGCTGGATCCATGGATTATCTGATTATTTGGTTTAATTTCAAACCAAGTTGGAAACTGTTGAACAATAACGAACTAGAATTTCCAGCTTCAGAGGTGGCTCTTCCAGAGACACATACTGTACTAGCGCAGAATTCTGCATTCTAAAGTGAGCCATCTCGAGTGAACAATGGGTCCAACCTCCACGTGAGCCAGATCATCATCAACTTTTCCATGTATAAATGCCCAATATATGCTCTAAGCATAAACTTGATCCATGCTCAAGTCGCTGACAACCTGCTCTGGAAGAATAGGAAAAAAACGAAGAATAAGGCACTGACAATGGTAGAATCGAGTAGTTGTCCAACTTGATAAAGGCCTATGCAAGTTTTTTTCAGTTGGCCCCGCAAAAGTATCTGGACCACTTAAGGAACCATCAAGAACTCCAAACACAACTCGTAAACGAAGTTCATTAGTATAGAGAAAACACACAATCCACTGAAGAGGCTTATTTAACAATTCCTCCAATCCACGAAGGCAGCCATTGTGTTTCCCTGTCTTGGAAGCAGTACCATTCGCTCCCACGATTGCTAGCTTGAGCTACAACTCCGTTTCCTTGAACAAATCAAAGACCTTTTTTGCAATAGTTTGGCATTTGCCATCTTCAGGAGAAAAATGAGAGAGATAGTAAGTGCCTGGTCCGCTAACTGCAGTATAGCGCTCCTCAAGTTGCACAGATCGGTTGTGCTTGTTATTTGGGCCTTGAACTATCATTTGAGTCGCATCTTTGCGCCCAACAAAGCACAACGCATTCACAAATTCAAAATTTTGTTGCTCTTTTTACCGTAAAGACTGTGCTTCTTACACAAAAACACATAGATGACTTTTCCAAAAAAAATTACCAAAAACGGCCACATTATTTGTTTTTCGACTGTAACTTCTTTTGTGTTGAAAATAGAGAAAACTCTCTTCTTAGCACAGATAAGAACATGGTGTTTTCGCAGATTTTGAGCCATATATCATTGCTCTACGACCAGTAGTTACCGAGATATGCGAATTACCCCCTACGCCAATTGTTGCGATTACATTTGGGAGGGGGGGTTGCCCGCTGGAAAATGGGGGCAACCCCCCAAAAACAAATTTTAAGCAAGTTTTGAACCATTTGTCGGGATTTGAAAACTACACTATTTTGGATTTCCAAAAAAAGTTTTTTTCACTCCACCCAAATAGACAATATAGTGCTGGTGAAACGCTAAATACTGGTTGTAGGTATACATTTCAGTTGATGGCTGACTGCTTGGGGTTTTGTACAGCAGGCTTCACTTTTGCTTTGTTTATAATCAAACGTAAGTTGAAACTGACGGCATCAGGATGTTGATGATTTGTGGTTAAATGAATGAGCAGGATCGTCCATGGGAATGGGATTCCCATGGGAATCCCATGGGAAATGTCCCAAGGGATGGGATGAAATGGGACAGTACGCATTGCATTTCCATGGAACCTATAAGACAGTGGCCATGTGATAGCCTTTTAATAACGTCATACCTAAATAGATTGGCAAGCATTGGTAATGGATACCAAACCCTAAAATTCATAGTGATCAGGATACTTTGGGCGATCGAGCTCAAGGCTACTCCCAGCGGTGTAATGCAACAATTAAAAGAGAAGGGGTAAGGCAGAAAATCTCAGTTTTGAATGTATCTCTCTTCGTACGTGAAACCCTATCTAGTACACATTATGCTTAAATTTTTATGAATTTATTAACTTTTATTGAATTGTATTTTGACGGGAATCCTATGGGACGGGATGGGATGGGGCAGGCATGAGCTGCTATGGAATGGGATGGGACAGAAAAATTTGTCCCATGGACTAGTCTGTGAATGAGTGTCGTCTTCGTAAGACTTGTAATAGAGTAATTGCAGAATTTATAGTTTCAGTAGAAAGGTAACTTTCAGAAACCATATTGCAATACAATTCAAAAACACCACTCAGTTATCTTATTACAAGGCTAAGACAAGCTAGGCTGGCTTTATATTTTAATTATACTTAATCACTAAAATGAACTTTTAATTTAATACTAATAAGAATTGCCTGAGCCGTAAAATTTCAGTCTAGCCGGATACAGTAGGAAGCCCAAATTGTGTGTTCGAAAAATATTGTTACTTTTTTGAGTTAATTTTGACAGTTCTATTACTGATGTTGGTAGTTTTTTAATGAAGGCGCTCAGTATTACGCCGAAAACTTTCGAGTTTAATTAAAATATTGAGTTTGCCTATAGCTTGTAATAGCCCAGTAATATGATAAATGCAGTGGTGTTTAAGAGTAGTGTTGCAATATAGTTATAAAATTATTAGCTTACCACTTGGTTTATGCTCGTTTTTGAAAGCAATGATGCCTTATACTGCAGAACAACATTTTGTTAAATTCTGATTTAATTTGCCTTTTTGTTAAACTTGCCCTTTGCAGGACATTTAATCTTTTTGTGTGTTTTTTGCTAATTGATAAGTAATGACCAAGTCAAAACATCTCTCAAATAAAATGTTTTGCAACAGCTTTGGCTATTTTATTCTGGGCAAAACTATTCCTGAAGTCCAAGTTTTATGCTACAAAGTTGGATATTTACGTTTCGTTTTATGTTTGCAGCAACATGTCCATTAAAGCAGCAGCAGCGTAAAACGATTTTAAAATTGCATATTTTAGTAAAATTGACTTTGAGTGCAATCTGTTCAACAAAAACTTTGTCAATTTGCTAAGCGTATATCCTTTTCAATCCCACAGAAAACATGCAAAATAAAAAACACTTGAACAAAAATAAAAATAATGAACAATAATAAACCTACCGTAATTTGAATTAAGTTATTTGCCATTTTATTGCGTTTGTGATTTTGAAATTAAGATATGACAGTTTCATGTGCGTTTACTCTAGACGCGAAAAGGTTGGGAACAACCTTTGCGAGTGGTCGCTTTATGTTACTTGCTCAAACCAGGCCAACCACTAACCAACTGCGTCTAAGTGAAGTCATGCAAACGTTCGCGAAGTTAACGACCGGTTAAAACCTTTCGCAAGTTGCCAATAATGTCAAATTTTGGTTGCTTCGAGTTGCTTCGCATCCAGTGTAAACGCACCTTTAACGTTGAACAAAGAGGACCAGTTTAATTGGTTTATACTTAGTTCAAATTTGCTCCTTTATAAAGTTTTTAAAGCTTTAATTGTATTTACAAGAGCGTAGATGTTGAAATTTACCCATAAATTTTAATGCCAACTCAAAACATTTGTTATTTTTCACATTGTTTTACGTGAAATTTTTGCATTTCTACAATGAACCGGTAGCAGAGTTGTAAGTCGGGCCGGGCTTTTCGGGTCGGGTTCGGGCCTAAAGTTGACAAGACTTTCCGGCTTAATTCGGGCCTGAGACGTGCTTTTTGTTTTAGGTGCACAAAAATATAATCAAAATAACTTGGCAAAATTGCTAAATTTTTTAGACCTAACTTAACGTTCGGATTTTTTCGAGCATGATTTGTGCTTTAAATTAATTTTCGGGTTCGGGCCTGAACTAGTTGGCCCGTTTACAACTCTGACCGGTAGCGCCTTATATGGCAAAGTACCGCGGTAATGAACCAACAGTGCCATTGAAAGAATACCGCGTTAGCGCTCAGGTATGCCGCAATACAGCATAGCTATGTCGCGAAAACTAACCGGTTTTAGTCATTTTTCTTTCGATTTTGATTTTTCGGAGACCGCTTGTGCTTTTTGTTTGCTGCTACATCAAAGCTTTTTCTAAAATATATATCTTCTTCAGAAGTAATAACCTTAATTAATCTTCTAAAGCAATATTTTTTCTTTAATTTCACCTGCTTTCCTATCCTAAAAATAAATAATTTTTAATTCTACATTTGTAAAAATCAATTCGAAACGCATTCGCCATGCTCATCGACTTTACGGAGACTCCACGGAGACTTTACGGAGACTGCGCTGAGACTGCACTGCAAATTGATTCGCAGTGGAGTTGCAGTCAAAGTAGCCAATGTGAAAACGGCATTGAGGTCGTAAGTAAAAAAAGTTATAATCTTAAATAAAAACTGAGAAGCCAAAAATCGTAAGTAAAATCCTGCATGGGCTGGGGTTCGAACAATCAAACTTATCATCCTATTTTGTAAGGCTTCAGGTTTGTACGACATATGTAACTATTCAAACGAATTGCATCAAAATCTGATTTTTCAGGGCCGTTCAAATCGTTAAACTCAATTTACTCAAAACTATCAAAATGTCACTTACAAACTTTCGCTTTTCTTGGGACGATAAGTGGTAATAAATAGAGTATTTTTACTGACTTTTAAAATTTTGTTTGATTCCAAGTCAAATCAAGGCTTTAAAACGGGCATATTCAGAGTTTCACGCTGATGTTCAGTATCAGAGGCAGCTAGTGTACTGCGTTTACCTCGGCTGTGTGCCATGGAGATGTAGCAATTTCTTCCAAAATCGCAGGGCCAAAGTGAATAAATTGGTCAATAATTACTATCTAAATACACCTTTACTAAATAGCTATAGTTATCAAACAAGCCAACAAAAAGTACTATAATCGATTTTTTGCGAATTAGCTTTTTTAAGCTTGAATAGCAGATTTAAAAAAAGAGGAACTGCACTGTGCGTGAAAATTGTTTGAACGAAAAATGAGGAAAAACTTCATTATTTGCGCAGCAACAGTCTTTGTGATTTTTGGCGATTCACTAATTTTAGGCATTATTGACTTGATATTTTTTGAGAAATTGTAAAAAATGCTTTACTAACTACAGTAATGTAATTTCTAAATATTTATCCACATATTGTTCATAACAGAGGTGGGCAAAGCGCAATTAGAAGCGTAAAGCGCAACTTCCTCAACCTCTGCAATAGCGGAAGTTGCGTTGTGCTTTAATTTTTTATTTTAAGACTTAAGTCTTTAAAATTTGTTGCGCTTCAATTGCGTTGCGCTTTCATCATTTTTTTTTCGGTAAATAGTGCGATTCTATACATTGAACTTAATTTTGTTTCATTTCGATCGTAATGTTGACAAACGTTAGGCTTCTTTAGCTCTTTTTCTGTCTAAAATTGCAAAAAATGCTGTATTTGCATTGTGTTATAAAATTTCAATTGTGGAAGTTAGGTTGCGCTCTTCTAACAAAAATGCCATTCTGCAATCGCAGATTTGCGTTTCGGTCAGATTACTTGCTGATGATACAGATATGATTATGAGTGACAATAGTTTAGAGAAATTAAACAATGCAGCAAATAATGAGGCTAAGATAATTGATGAATGGTTAACTTCAAACAAATTAACCCTAAATACATCCAAAACTAGTTTTATGCTTTTCTCACCTAAGAAAATGAGTATCGATAAGTTTTCCTTAAATATACGAGGAGAAAGAATCAACAGAACGCATGTTGCAAAATATTTAGGATTACAGTACTTATTGATGAAAAGCTTAAGCTTGATGCCCATATTAAGCATGTTTGCAAAAAATTGTCACAAATTTGTGGTATATTTTGTTATCTTCGACACTACATCTGTAAGAAAACACTTCTAATGTTGTATTATAGTTTAGTGAACTCGCATATACTTTATGGGATTTTAGTATGGGGTTCAACAAACCATTCAATCTTACAGCCATTACAAATCCTCCAAAATAAAATTTTAAGAATTATCTGCAATGTCAGCAAAAACGAACATGTAAGAAACAACAGCTTGTATCATGAATTGAAATTTTTAAAAGTCAAGGATATGTATCATTTTGAAATGGCAAAATTTATGTATCTCTTTCAACACAATAAACTTTCAAATCTATACAATCAATATTTCACATCTACTCAAACAGTACACAAGTACAACACAAGATGCACTAGTTACAGCAACTTTTATTTACATTCTATAAACTCGAATGCTGCAAAAAAGGCATTGCAATTTAGTGGTGCCCAAATTTGGAATAGTTTGCAACCGAAGTGGAAAGATCTTTCTTTTCACAAATTTAAAGAAGCAGTTAAAGGAGATCTCATCTTAAAGTACGAATAAAATTAGGCATGTTTTTCTTATTTTTAAAATATTGCTAAAATTAATTCTTTTGCTTGCGATTGTGTGAAAATCTAAATCTGACAATGCAGCACGTTGTAACAAGTTATTTGCATTTCGGGGGGAGGGGGGTGGGCTAACAGAAGCGAAGTCTGTTTCTTCTGCGTAATTTTTTTTTTTTTTCTTTCTTTAAAAAAATATTCAGTTATAATTGCAAGGATTGTTGTGAAGAAGTGCTTGGCTTAAAAAACGAATATTATACCTTAAATACTAGTTCGAAGCCCAACTCCATTTATGTTGTGTTGACTATAACGAGAAAATGAGATTGTTCTAGTGTTTTACTCTACTTAAAAGAACTGTGAATGAATATTTCGTCAATGCTATGTATGTCATCGTGACGACTTAAAATGAAACGCTAATGTGAATTTTTCTTGCTTTATACATGCCAAATGTGGATTTTTCTTGCTTGCGTGTACTGGTACATGAGTAAACTGATACTGACTGACTGACTTGAACGGAATCAAAAAGTTCAACGCGAAAGTTGCGCTGCGCTTCAGAAATTAAAAAAATTAAGGAGCATAACGGTCAAAGTTTCTGCTTAATCTAAGAACAAAAACGATTGCCAATATAGAACTAAGCATAACAATTTATTAGACACGTTTCGCTTTAACTTAAAGCATCATCAGTAGAATGAATTTGCGAAGTAAAAAGCACGAACTTATATACAATAGCCACCCATCAATACAGGTAGCCACGGCATGGCTTAAGATTTGTCATAATTGAATAAAAGAGCGACAGGTCATAGGTTTAAACACACAAGAAAACACAGCGGAATAGCGACGTCATTTTTAAACAACAATTTAGAACAATTAAGCATTGAAAAGATACAGGGGCAAAGATTGATTGTCGACATTCAGTTGCGGTTCTGTTTTGGAAATATGTAAGGTTTCTTTGATACGAAATTTAGTCACGTGATTACTTCTGTCCAAAATTTTGGGTGAGTCAAAATTAATTTCGTGGCTGGGATTATTGAGCAAATGTTTGCAAGCTTCAGAGTCTTCACACGTGCGATATCACGCGTAATTTTGTTATATTATATTGGCCAAACCAATAAAATTATATTGGCCACAAAAGCCAATAAAATTATATTGGCCAAACCAAACGAAACCTAATTACTCGCCTCAATGAACATCGCACGTGTGAAGACTCTGAAGCTTGCAAACATTTGCTCAATAATCCCAGCCACGAAATTAATTTTGACTCACCCAAAATTTTGGACAGAAGTAATCACGTGACTAAATTTCGTATCAAAGAAACCTTACATATTTCCAAAACAGAACCGCAACTGAATGTCGACAATCAATCTTTGCCCCTGTATCTTTTCAATGCTTAATTGTTCTAAATTGTTGTTTAAAAATGACGTCGCTATTCCGCTGTGTTTTCTTGTGTGTTTAAACCTATGACCTGTCGCTCTTTTATTCAATTATGACAAATCTTAAGCCATGCCGTGGCTACCTGTATTGATGGGTGGCTATTGTATATAAGTTCGTGCTTTTTACTTCGCAAATTCATTCTACTGATGATGCTTTAAGTTAAAGCGCAACGCGTCTAATAAATTGTTATGCTTAGTTCTATATTGGCAATCGTTTTTGTTCTTAAAAAAAATTAAATAGCCCATTTTTGCTGCGCTTTAACTAGTTGAAAAATTGTTGCGCTTTTGGTACCAATTTATTTGGCCCACCTCTGTCTGGTTTATCAAAAGTGAGACTTGAAGAACGCCGTAGGCTTCCGCAGCAGAACGGGTCCGTGGCAGGCCTCGAAGGCTATTTCCCCAAAGAAATTTTATTGCAACTCTATCATGCATTAATTTATCCTCACCTTCTCTATGCGATTCCCATATGGGGTTCTACCTATATATCTTATCTCCACAAAATTTCTATTCTCCAAAACAAAGCCTTTAAAATTGTTACCCAAACAAAATGGAATTCCAGTGCAAACTCTTCATATAGCAATCAAAAGGTCTTGAAACTGAACAAACTTTACCATTATGAAGTTGCTAAAATAATGTATAATTTATACCATAAACAACATCCATATAACCTAAACCAACACTTCTCAAAGTCCAATGTCAGACATTCCCGCCCTACCCGCTGTTCCTCTTCCCTCATGTTTACTATCCCATTGATGAAAACTACAAAACTGCAATAATCTTTCTTATACCAGGGTGTTAAAACCTGGAATTCTATTCCCCACAACATCAAAAATTCCTCTTTCTCTAAGTTTAAATCTGATTCTAAGCAGTTCTTCTTAACAACATTTAACTAGAATTTTTACTAGAATTGTCTCATCATATCTCTCTCATAACAATAGCTTCAAATACTCGTAGGCCTAAAGCTCTTATGAGCAAAAAGGTGCATAATCGGGGGCTGTTTGACTAGATGACCGTAACAAGTCCCTTCCAGTTTCCGGTCGTGAAAAAAGTTATTTTTGTTTTGCTTTTGCAAATTATTTTTATGTAAAGTGTGTCTTTTATTGCATCTTAGCGACAAATAATAAATCGAACTTGAACTTGAAGGTTATCTCTAAAATGCTTCTGAGATTTTGCGGTTTAGAAAATAAACTTGCTAGAACAAATTTCGTGATTTTTTGTTGTTGCTCCCAACTAAACGAAAATAACCGCTTAGTTAAATGGATCGATATACTAGCTTTTTAAGTCATTTATTTTTAGATCTTTGAGCAGAATTTTCTTTTTTGTGCTAAAAAACATCTGCCACTAACAAAACTGGAACATTTGACTTCACATTAGTAATATGATCAAGAAACTAAGTGAAACATCTCGAAATAGTGAAACAACTCGAAATCGGTTTTATTCAAAAAATGAAAACTATTTGAGGTAATTTTATATAATAAAAAAAGGCTTCAAACCTTAAATGTTCCACTATTTCCTTAATTGCAAAAATAGATTTAATTCGTTTGTTTCCGAATTATTGGCAACTCTGCGTTTAGAACTTTTATGACGTTAAAATTCAATACAATTTCAATCGTTTATATCTTATGTCGTAAACTAAATATAACAATAATCAAATATAGCTAAGTAGTTTAAATTAAAATTTCCGACCAGGGACTGTAAAGGACCCACGCAGGGGCGTCGCCAGCTTAGCGAGATCAGGGGAGCAAAGCTGAAAACCGGGAGGGCAAAGATTTGACGGTAAATTATTGCAGTATTTTAAGAGTTACGTAGATTGTTTGTGTGGCGGGGTTGTGAATTTCGACTCGCCTTTGAGTAATACAGCTATTTGGCGTTGATTCAGTTCATAGAACCATTTTCAGCTTTATTTTACAAATTACTTAGGTTGCAATGAAACGATTACTAAACCGCATATTTATTTAATGCCTATCTGACGTGCATGATTGTCTTTGTCTTTTACATATGAACAGCATGGGATCACATTGGTTATTATACCACATTGTTTAAAGCACGACACAAACTTGCAACAAAAATTTTAGGCATGTTCTATGGCTATCGCGTTGGTAAACATATAGAATTAATTTAAATAATAAGAAAAGTTAAGAACTGCGCATCAAAAACTACCTTGAGTGATTTTTGAATAAATACAGAAAGTAGACTGTCTCTGACATATTGAAATATTGACGAAGCTGCTAACTCAACAATTGCTGAAAAAATAACGTAAATCTTCTCATTTAACTAAACATGATTACAGCTAGCATAACGAATGGAAACGACTGACGACAGGAAACTCCAGAAAAAATATAAGCAAAATTAATATCGATACCTCTATGATGAATACTGTAGCTAATAATATACAATTGTGTGCTACAAGCCAAAGTGGAAAAATGAACAGTTTAGCATTTATACTTGAATGCCTATTCTGTTTCTGTATTGCCATAAACTTTATTAAGACAGGTAAGTGCCGATCCAGAGGGTGCATCCCCCAAAAGAATTTCTGCTGCATCCCTCCCAATAGTTCGCATCGGTACGGTGAGTAACTTTGGTGTTACAACTTGCAACGTTACTAAACGATGCATTTTATCCTCGAAAAAACGTCGAAAAAGCTAAGGATTCCGGACCCCGCTGGGGAGCTCACGGGCCCCCCCCCCCCAGACCCCCTAGCTGGCTTTAAGGCCGTCTCACCATAACTTTTAAGCTTGAAAATTCTTAATTGCCACCAGCACTCCTTCCAAACCTTAGTAAACGTTTTTGCGGACTTCCTAGCTGGTATTGGCAAAATGAGCCTTGAACTTTGCTCTGAAAATCTCCAGTTTGAGCATCATCTCTCCTTCCAATGTTCAAAATTATCAAAAAATAGACAAATTCCTTAAATCATCCCCCAATGGTCAATATGGATCGGCACCACTGATTACTGTATCGGTATTGCACCAGGACTGTATTACTGCTCCAAAAAATCACAAATAGCAGCACCAAACAGCCATAACAGTACTATAGGTTGCTAAAGTTTACTCAAAATCTCAGATATCAATGGCGTTACTAGTGTCGAGAACACTGCTTAGTTTTTGCTAGCGGTACTAATCGTTCTAGTTAAACAAACTATACGGTAATGGACACTTCTTGCAAATCTGAAAGTCAGAAAATTTCCGTAGTCTAGCTATCAAAGAATTGGTCAATGGATTCCGATTTGGGGGAGGAATGCAGTCTGTTTTTCTGTTAGCTCAGAGTTTTTGCAGATCGATTACTCAAACTGCTGAACAAGATCCCAATCAAAACACAATATGGTTTGAGTTGCTAAGCTAAGGTCTTCCACTTCCAGACGTGGGCTTGTCAACTCAACTCACTTTTGCAAGTTTGCTTACCCGCAGCCTACGTTTGCTACATAGTCTAGAAGTGCAACTGACCGATCGAATTCTTATCTTTTTTTCCGGAGGCATTTGGCGATAGTCTATTTTTCTTTCTGTAACTATTGATTGCACGGTACATTGCGGATGGTTTGTACTGTGCGTATACCGGTACCACTGATCACCAACCTACAGCCTACACCAACTTTACTGTACATTACCTTCAACAGTCACAACGCCTGACTTGTAATAAGTTCTCGCCTATAAGTGCTGCTGTATTTGACATCATAATCTACGATACCACGCCTACAACACAGTACACACAAACTGCTGGTAGCTGTATTATTATTATACCGTACTGAATTGATTTGTTGTTATTGTTGTTGTTGAACCCGACCCAAGACACGAGATTGTGCTGCGTACCGTACCCTAGATTGTAATGTAGATGTCAGGATACTTAGTTGCATGAAGCAAACAAAGAATCAGCCAAAAAATAAATTTAACTAACCTATATCAACAAAACTTTCACTAAAATCGATTTCGGCCAGTGGCCATCTTCAACTTTTTCAAATACAATCAATCAAATAGAATCGATGTCAGGATAGGGGATGAAACAATTAAAATGACCACTGTTTTAACTGTAAGGGCGATGCTCACTTTTAAGAAAAAATACAGTGGGAGGGCAAGAAATAAATCGGGGGGGCAAAAATAAAAATCGGGGGGGCAATGCCCCCTATGCCCCCCCGCTGGCGACGCGCCTGGACCAACGAGGTGTTTTCAAGTCAAATAGCCACCGACTAAGCATTAAATCTCAAAAATGACCAAAAAGATAAGGATAGATAAACGTATAGGTTTAAGAGCTGGTTATATAACAGCCTGGATGAATAATAAATATAAAAAGGAAGAAAGGGAGACGTTATTAATCGTTTTTGAAAAGAATAACTTTTAAATTTATGCAGAAAAAGCAACCTAATGTTCGATATTCTGCCAGACATTTTGCAAAGTTTTCCTTTTTTGATGTCACAAAAGTTCGAAACGCAGGTTTGGCAATGGTAAGCAGTCAAATGGCTAAAAACTATTTTTGCGATAAGAGGAATAGTGAAACGAGGTTTGGGGTACGTCTTTATTACTTCAAGTCGTTCTCATTCTTGCAACAAAACCGATTTCGAGCGGTATTTTTTAACGAAGAATACGTGTAGATCCAACAAAGGCTAAAGTACCTTAATAAATTTTTAGAAGCTTGTGCAATATCAAACCATTGTATCTATTTGACTAGATATATATTTAAATTAGGTGTTTCAACCGCAAAATCGTAGACGATGGATCACAACGTAGTAAATGTGAATCAAATTGAGTTAAGTACAACGATGATCAGCCAATTCTCAACTGCGGTTTTCTATCCAAATAATTTTCCGCTAAATACCAGTGCAACGCTTCCGGAATTAACTTGTATAGTTTCCGGTATTTGCTCACAAATTGACGCTTGCTCTGACTGTCAAAACACTACCGTTATTAAATGTGACCATTGCAGCAATGCTGGTATCGGCATTTTGCTCCTCTATTTTATTCTTTTGAGTATAATGATTTTTCTTGCCAATGTCCTAATTATTGCTGTCATGGTGAAAAAACGCAGCATTGGTATCGCGCTGAAAAGAGATTATTGCAGAGGTTCCTTGGCTGTAGCGCAGCTCATAACAGGTAGGTGTACTGTGATTTTGCTCTTGGTAGGGTATCTTGGTAAAGAGCAAGGAAAGATAGGCTGAGGCTTGAGTAAACTTGTCACCTGCCATGTGGCCATCTGTGACCTGTGCACCACTCAAAACAAAGACTATATAGTCTGCATCCTGCTATAGCTTTTGGATATAGGCCTATGAAGAAATTTGTAAACGTTATAGATAAATAAAGTACAATTATTGGTTCGACCCAACTGGGAATCAAACAAACAAAATTGCTTTGGTCTACATCACCTAGCGCTAAAAAGGCTTGATCTTAGATAAAAGGAGTCAATCAAGCTTACTGTGAACCAGCTCATTTGTGCTAATTTCAGTTATTTTTTACTGCAGGTTTCTATCAACTTGTTCTTGTATCAAACTTCAGTTGGTCTATCAACTTGACAATTCGAGAAACCAATAAAAAATACACCAATTTATATGGTTCAACCAATGCCTTAATTGGTTCTATATTCTTTCTTCTTCCATTGATCAGCACTGTGTATCACCTATTGTACATGAATCTACTCAGAGTGTACCTCATGGTAAAACCATTCGCCTACCACCGCCAAAGCAAGCGTTCAGTTTTTACCGCTCTTGGCATAACATGGATCGCCGCAATAATCACGTCAAGCTTACCAAGTAAACTGCAGTTGGCTATTTATAACCTTAACAGTTGTGTTACATTATGCTGTAATTATATTATTATATTCTAAAAAAGTGACGAAATGATGTAAAACTTAAAAACAGAAAAAAGTTTGTTAATTGTTATATTCATTTGCTGCAAAGCTTTAAAATCTTTTTATACCCTGATAAATCTCGTATAATCTATCAACTGATTTGGCTGCATATAAGTTATTTATTCACAATAAATACTGATTAATTGATTGGTGCATTTTTATCCTTCTTTTACGAGAAAGCGACAATGACGCTATCCTTTGGACTAATCCGCACTCGCGTAGGAGCTGACCATTTTTGAAGTTTTCCGATTGAAGTTTGACTTCTTCCCCCGTAAATTTCCTGCTTGATCGAAGCCTCCCAGCGGAGATAATCATCGTAAAGTGTTTTATTCAATGATGCAACACTGTGACCAGGGTACGGGTTAAACTTAAGATCATGTAGTCATGGTCGTCTTAAAAAACAAAGCTAAATGGATCTACTCTTATTCTCAAAATTCTGCTCGAACTTTTTAATTATAAGTACTTAATCACATTGCTTTTGCAAACTTTTTATAGTATTTTTTTTTTAGCATGGAGTTCCGATTTCATGAATGCTTTTTACGATCCTTATACGTCATACTTCTTTTTGGATATACTAACACAGCAAGGCTATGGCTTTGTTTTTATGCTGATTATAATTCCTTATTTTTTTACGGTAAGTTATTGCAGGTTTAACAAGTTAGTGTCCGAAAAGTGTGCTGTCTGTATTTCATTCAAACACCGAAACCACAAGAAGGAAAATGTAACGCTGTTATTAATTTTTTAGCCTGTCTATTTCATTTAACTTCGGTTTTTTAGAAGTTGTCTCAATGTCTCATCATCTTTGAACAATTTTCTTAACGTTTGTAAACGATACAATTTTTTAGGTTTTCGTGGTAACTTTGTGCGGTTTGTTGTGCTGTCATTAATTTTTTAGTTTGTCAATTTCATTTAACTTCGGTTTTTTAGAAGTTGTCACAATGTCACATCATCGTTGAACAATTTGCTTAACGCTTGTAAACGATACGATTTTTTAGGTTTTTGAGGTAATTTTGTGCGGTTTACTGTGGGTAATTCAACTTTCTAAAACAGCGAGGTACGACCCACGAAGCCGCGCAATAAGAATCATGCAAAATGCAGTGTTAAGAATGGATCCCTTGATGGTGTTAGGCTTTACCATGTGCTGGTGTAAGTTTTGTTTCAAATCAAATCTTTCAATATACTCGTTGTATTACGCCGAAGCGTGTAACAAATTGGCGGGACCCAACTCTGCGTCATTGCGCCCGGGCACCACAACTTCTTTTGAAAAAATGTTGCTGCGATTGCGAGTCGTTGGCAACACTGTGACCGATTTGATCGGGCCGAGATTTGGACCTCAGACCCCCCGCTCCAGAGACGGACGCATTACTGCTCTACCAACTTTGATCGGTTGTTTCAAATCAAAAATCGTTTATCTTGTACGATGAATAGACGTATGTTTTCCCAGTTATAACCAAGTTGCTTAATTTCAAAACATGAAAAAAACTAAGAAACCAGCTTCAATAAAATTATTGAAGACGTAGTCTTGATTCTATTTGAATTTGAATACGGTGACCGATAATGATCATTTGGGTCGATATCGATTTTATTGCTAAAAAATAAAAACCGACTTTATTGAGGCTGGCTTCTTAGTAATTATATTGAAATTAGTCAACTTGATGACACGACAGCTGAGCTACTGCTTCATTTTTATCATAGTTTTTAGCTAGTTTTTGAAGTTGAGGAAGATTCAGTTCAGTTTAATCGCTCAGAGTTGTAAGTCGGACTGTGCTTTTAGGGTCAGGTTCGGGCCTAAAGTTGACAAACATTTTGGACTTAGATCGAGCCTGAGACGTACTTTTTGACTTAGATGCACAAAAATATATTTAAAATAACTTAGCAACATTGCTAAATTTTTCAGACCTAACTTAACTTTCGGGTTTTTTCGGGCATGGTTTGGGCTTCAAATTAGTTTTCGGGTTCGAGCCGGGTTCGATTTACAACTCTGTATTTGCAACAACATGTATCTATGGACACTAATAAATCATTAAATACTTCATTTTGCAAAAAAAAAACAATACTAATATTCCAAGCGCACACAAACACTCAGGCAGCGGGGATAGCCACGAATGGACCTCTCGGTCTTCAAGTCAAGTAGCCACCAGATTCAAATTTTCGAAATATTTTTCAAGTCATAACCAAGCGACCAAGGCGGGACAATCAATGCTCTTTCCATGTCTACCCTTTGGCCTGGTTAATAATTTTAGTTCTCAATTTCCACTTTTTTGTATTGTGCTTATTTTTATTTTTTGGATTTTGTAAGAACAAATTGAAAAACGGTTCCAAAAACTGCCCAAAACAGAGCAAAGAAACTGTGCTTTTAATGCTGCTTTACCGTATTGCGCGAGCAGAATTAGCAAGTTATTTGATCGCATGCATTTAACTTTTTTCTCTTTTCGCTTTTGCGTAGAGAAGATGCTAATTGCCAAGCTTCGGCTGTTAACAATTTTGCGATTTAAAAGCCGTGAAATATATTTTATTTCAATACTGGGGTTGGATTTCATTTTTTTAATTTGCATGCTTACCACAAATTGAAGAAAATTATTTTTGATGGTCTTGAAAGCTTTCAAATTACTCTTGTGGTTCAAATTGGCGAATATCTATTATTTACGCCTGTTTGGTTAATGTTTAATCTAAATGATGTAAATTGTTTGTTTCACTGTAGTAATTGTTTGTATTAGCTATTTTTAATTCAAGTTTTGTTTCAGTTCCATTTGGAATCGTGCTGACATTACGTTTTCTTCAGAAAATAGAAGAAAGTTGGCCTCTTCTTTTACTGGTTTCGATAAACTTCAGCACACTGAACAGGTATCCATGATTTTTCCAATATTTAACACTTACCTTAATTTTTCAATTTCCGTTGTTAGTGCATTACCTAAAAATGGATTGATTACAACACAAACATGATTGCAGGCAAATTAAGATCCGATCTGCATTTTGCCGAAAATCATTACAGCGCACGAGTTTATCATTTGCTAATTGGGACTTCGCGCGCGCGCGCGTACGACATTTGTTTTTACTCGGCCATTTTGATAGATGAGCAGCAAAAGTTATTGATTTGCTTATAACTAAAAAACGGTTAAACATAGAAAGTTGAATTTTGGATATAATATGACAATAATTAAAAGCATTATGTATGCCAATTTTGAGGAACCTAGGTTACGTGATCGTGATTTAGGAACTTCAAATTTGAGAAAAAATGCCATTTTTGTCTCGAAAATTTATTAATTCGCTTATAGCTATAAATTTGCTATACGTGGAACGCTGAAATTTGAACACAATTTGGATGCAGATAAAAGCTGTATGCACACCAAGTTTGTGGGCGCCCAGTCACGTGATCGCGATTTCAGAAGCCAAAAATTGACAAAAAGTGGACAATTTTAAGCCGGCATATCTCGGTAACTACCAACATTAACGAAAAAAAGTTTGTGTTTTTTGAACATAACTACTTACGACATTTATCATGGTCATATTCATTTATTTCGCCTTGGATAAAATTTTTCCCCATTTTTTTCTTTTTTCTTTTTTTTTCTTCTACCACTATCTCCTCTTAAACCACAAAATGCACATGGATCATACTGTGAGCTACAGAGGTGGAGTCGAGGACATAAGGCTCGAGGCCAAGGCCAAGGACACAAAAAAAATCCGAGGCCAAGGCCAAGGCCAAGGACAGCCTTTCCGAGGACAGACACTCTCGAGGCCAAGGACAGGAATGCTCGAGGCCAAGGCCAAGGACCAAGGACACAAGCGCAAATGCTCTCCAAAAAAAAAAAAAAGGTCTTCTCAAAAATTTTTCAGGCGATCTCCACAAAAAAACGTTTTCCAAATAATTTTTCAAGCGCTCCACAAAGTTTTAACAATTCAAAAAATAGTGCTGTCCTCGAGCCGAGGACAGGCCAATTTTCGAGGACTGTAGGCCAAGGCCAAGGACTTGACCTTCGAGGCCAAGGCCAAGGACTTCAAAATGTGTCCTCGAGGACTCCACCTCTGGTGAGCTACTATAGATATCCAACACTACTGGTGCCTGCCTGACATCGGGGGTGCCACGATTGGGGGACCCCTCAAACGGGCCCTCCAAAATTTAAACTTTTTTATCTTTAAAGCTAGACTAAAGAAATTTTTAAGGTAGGTAAATATAAGGAAAAGATGAAAGTTGTCAAGATTTGGGGGTACCAAAATGAGGGAGTCTTTTTCAAATGAGGCCGCCAAATTTTAAATTTTTTGGCCTTTTGAGCTAGACACATGAAATTTTCAGGGTAGGCAAACATAAACAAAAGATAAAATTTGCCAAAATTTTGAATAAAAAAATCAGGGGGTCTTCTTCAAATGGGGCCGCCAAAATTCAAACTATTAAACCACTTAAATGAGACTGATAATATTTTCAGAATAGGTAAATATATGTAAAAGGTACGTCATATGCCAAAATTTGGAGGTACCACAATGGGGAGTCCTCCTCAAACAAGGATGCCAAAATTTACACTTTATAATTGCTTAAGCTAGACCCATGACGTTTTCAGGACAGACAAATGTGAAGAAAAGATAAAATTTGACAAAACTTTGGGGTACCACATTGGGGAGGTCCTCGTCAAACAGCCAAGCCAAAATTAATAGTGTTTATCCACTTAAGCTAGACGCATGTAATTTTCAGGATAGGTAAATATAACCGAAAGTTTATGATATGACAAAATTTGGAGGTACCAAAATGGGGGTACCTTAATTAGGTCATCAAAAATTTAACTTTTCAACCATTTAAGCTAGGCTTTAGGAAGATTCAGAATAGAAAAGAAAGATAAAATTTTGACTAATTTCAGTTGCCACAATTGGGTAGCCCTCCTCAAGTACGTCTTTGAAAATTTTTAACAACTCAAGCTTAAAGAAAAATGAAATTTTCAACATACGTAAAAAGATAACATAAAAAATTTCAGGAATGCCATACTATAGGGGTCCTCCAATTACGCTGATATCTTCCCCCACTAACTACAAAAGCTAATCAAATTAAATTTATTGGATAGGTTAATATGAATCCAAGATTAAAGGTAACAAAATTCGGTGAACCACATTGAAGAGATCATGCCAAATTGGGCCCTGTAAGCTAATCGCATCCCGATTTTTCAGTGTATAACTTATGTAAACATTGTGGTTTCCGAATTGTCATTGTTATCTGAGATTTTACTAAATCAATCGTTTTATGCTGGACGCTTTTTCTCCATGCCGTCATTTTGATGCTCTTATCTGTCAACACGATTGTAAATGGACAATAAATGGTAGCTTTTATCTGAACAAAGACACATAACCAACCGAACTTTGAGCAGATAAGATGCATTAGTTGATGGCAAGAATAGTTTATTAGCGGTCAACAATATTTTTATGCTAATTTACTGGTATCCTATAGTTTATTAATCGTGTTTTTAATTGTAGAAATTAGTTATGGGAATTTAACGCAAAATTTTGAAAGCCGTTAACCACAAACCTGATCAAGTTAATGGAACATTATGAAATTCGAAAGCAGAGTATTTCAAATCTGACTATCAACAACCATAAACACGCTTACCGCAGTTGTAAAGTTTTTTAGTTCACTAAAGTAGGATACTTTAGCAAAGTCCCCGGATATCGCTTGCGATGTCACATTCTAGTTTTAAATAGACATTCGGTGCGTCAGATATGCCGTTTTACCAGTTCACTGCTTTACCAGTCAAAAATTTACGAAATCAACAAAGAATGTACCGTTTGTATGCTTCAAATCAAATCTTTCATTCTACTCGCTGTATTACGCCAAAGCGTTTAGCGAGTTTGCGGGGCCCATCTCAGCTTCATTGCGCCCGGGCAACAAAGCTTCTTTTAAACAAATGTCGCAACGGTGGCGAGCCGTTTGCAACACTATGTCCGATTTGACTGGTCGGAGATTTAAACCCTAAACCTCCAGCTCTAGAGACGAAAGCGTTACCGCTCTACCAACTAGCCGGTGTCCATTCGTATGATTACGATTACAAATCGATATAAGATTTGTATACACTTTGTAATGTAAAATAAGATACACCTTTTTTCATCTTTTTACTGTTTGCGTTTGGCGAGATCCAGTATTGGTATACACTATGCAGGTTTTAAACATGCTGTTTGTCATTTTTTGCTGCAATCTGGGAAAAATCTCTGTCTGCAATAAACCTAGTATAGAGGAACATTGAACTTCAATTCTGTGGAATAAAACAATTTCGTAAAACAACTAAAAAAAAACAAAACAGTAAAGCCCTAATTGAAAAACTAAAACTTTTAACGTTTCAGACTTACTACGTCCATCATCAGCAAAAAATTAAAATCTTATTCAAATCGAATGAATGGAATTGTAAAAAATAAAATATCTTTTACTGATGATGGACGTATAGTTGAGCCCAAGACGTTTAAAAGTTCTTCTGTATCAATTAAATTAATCTAGGTTTTAATCTAATTAAATTAAACTGTCCTGCAATCAGTAACAAAAATTTAAAATAACGTGTTTGAAAAAAATTGAGGCAAACGTTTTTTTTACAAAGTTAGCTAAGCTATTTGTTGGGTAAAGATTTTTATTTCGGAAAACTTGCATTATTTTACCAAAAACACGAACATGATGTATTGTTTTTAGCTGTTTGAATGTCGTCATATACAGCGTCAAAGACAAGGACTTTCGAAATCCAGCAAAAAAGTTTATTCGAAATCTTATCTCTTGGAAACGTCCATAAATAATTCAGTTGATCAAATAATTTCAACAAAGATTATTCGAAATCTATAGAAAGCCCGAAATAAAAGCAAAAAGGAATTGGCCCGAAAAAGCGAGATGCAATTCAAATTACGTCGAGCATACTAGCTTTTGCTAATCCCTATTACTATATGGCTTTTCTCAGCGTCGTCAGCATATTCTCTGATACCAATAAATCTGTCCTACAAACTGGATTGAGACTATTTGTGATGCTTTTCGTGTCATTTTGATTTGGTTTTAAAGAAGCTGGCCGAAAAAATAAAAAGAGGGGGAAAATCAAAAACTCCAAGAACATCTTCTTACCAAACGTTGAAAAACGAAACTTCAAAAAAATTTAATGACAACAAACGTACGTGTTGCTTTTAGTCAAAGCGTATGTGTAGCGAGTCGACAGGAGTTACAAAACGCATCTTTGTGTCTTTTCGTCTCATTTTTTTTTACCGCAAAATTTGTCATAGCTGTGGTGAGTTGCTGGCAACAGTTTGTCAAAGTTAATCAGTCCCACAATTAAACTTTTGACGGGTCTTTTGAACTATTTAATTTTACTCTAGCACTAATGCGATTATTCTTGCTTAGTTTGACAATGAAAATTTTTGTGTACACCTATAAATGTAATATGTTTATCCGATAATCGCTGCTCTTTGATTGAACTCAATTGAAAAAAAAATACAATTTTACACGTTTTGCACTTTGTTATTTCTTTATTGTGTTTATAATTTTATAAAAAAATAAATCACTGTTCGTTTGGCTTCGGTAACAAACTGGAACAACCAACAAGTATTGGTAGTTCATTATAATGTATTCTGCTCGTAGTCATCATCCTGACATGCTCTTGCAACAAAAGAAACAAGTTACTACAAAAAATGTATTACATTTTATTTACCAAGACAGTTGCCTTGGTCAAAATTCAGAGAAAGGTAATTGCTGTCTTCTAGTCAAGCGAACACCTGCTCACGTGTCTTCCACACACACGGTGGAGGCTTCACACTGTCCCTTTTAATGGTGGATGTCAAGAAGGAAAGCTATGAATGCCACTTTTTATTGTTTTTGGTTTGACTCAACCAAAAATAAAACCCGAGTCTATCGTTTTAGTAGTAGCCGCTCTATCTTTTCGACCACTGATGATTGGAAAAATGATATTATTGTTGCCCGAAATCCATCGTCATTCACAAATTCAAAACGTTTTATTTATAGAGGGAGCCCTTATATTATATTAAGGTAGCTTATGACTGTCCTTAATAAGAGCCCATTGTTTTTTTACTTGCTCTTTTATGAAGTACCACAAGAGAAAAATCAATTATTTCCGGTAAAAAAACTCGTTGGCAATGTGCAAGCTTATAGGGACAATTCAACAGACGTTAATCAATAAACTTAATGATAAATGAAACTGAGTCCTATCAGTTTTTTTCGTATGTTAAGGTAAAAAGTGTGCGGAATTTCTTTAATGTTTTGATGTTTAAATTAACTGGGTATTCTTTGCCCTCGGTGTCTTTGAATTTATGTTAGTTTTTTGAGTTTAGTTTCCTGACGGCCCAACATTCTCATTCGCAGATAATCACAAATGGAATTGTTTTCTTGCTTAGTGCTACAAAATATTGTCTTTGGATACATCAAAATAATATAATCCATAACAAAGTTAATTTTGATTCAGACTGCGTCATTAAAGAAATTAAAAGCATGTTATTTTCTCGGCGACGAATTGAAAACTATTGATTAAATGAAAAGCATAGTTAAATTTTGGAACTTAATTTATGTAATGCGCTCATGTATTAAATTTGATTAGATAATAATGTGTGACATGTTGGGTTTTTGTTTCGTTTTTGTAATTTTGTTGCAATACAAAATAATACTTTTGTTGAATGTTTAAAAAACAAAACAAAGAAAAACCTAATGATAGATGAAACTAAGTACCATAAGTTTTTTTCGTGTATAAAGTTACAAAGTATGTGGAATTTCTTCATGTTTTTCATGTTTAAATAAATTGGGTATTTTTTCCCGTGGTATCTTTGAATTTCTGTTTGTTTTTTGAGTTTAGCTTCCTGACGGCCCAACATTCTCATTCGCAGGTTAATTACAAAATGGAATTGTTTTCTTGCTTAGTGCGACAAAATATCGTATTTGGACACATCGAAATAGTATAGTTTATAACAAAGTTAATTTTGATTCAGACTGCATCATCAAAGAAATTAAAAACATGTTATTTTCTCGGCGACGAATTGAAAACTATCGATTAAATGAAAAGCATAATTAAATTTTGGAACTTAATTTATGCAATGCTCTCATGTATTAAATTTAATTAGATAATAATTGTGACATGCTGTATTTTGTTTCGTTTTTGTAATTTTATAGCAATAAAAAACAAAGTAATAAAATAACTTGATTAGGATATAAAATTTTAACGAAAATTGAAAGTAATTGTGACATGTTGTATTTTGTTCGCTTTTTCGTAATTTTGTGATGATAAAAAAAACAAAAAACTTAATGATAAAATTGTTTTTATTTGCAAACTTTGTATGTGTTTTAAATTTCCAATTAAATAAAATTTATCTCAAAAAAAAAAAGATAGAGAATACTCTTAATTTAAATATGCAGAGGGCTGCTGATGAGAGCTAAAATCTCAAAACAGCGCTTTCCAACCCTCTAGATAGACGTTGTAACACCCTTCTCACATGCGAGCAAGTTTGCTAGAATACCATATCTCTACAACTTAATTTTCTTTACTTTGTTATCAAGTTTCCGTTGCGATTATAGATTATACGCCTGACAAATATACTGTAAAGTATGAGTCATATTCAAATTTGCATAAGCGTAAGAACAGCAGCATAAATTTTAAAACTAGTAAAAAATTAACAAAGAATAAATCTAGGAAAAGTTTAATAGCAGAGCTGCGTGAAAAATGCAAAGAAAAAAAACAAAAACATAACATGTCAAAGAAACGCTGAGCAAAAAAATAGTTCAAATGGCAAGGCTATTTATCAAGTTTTTGACGTATTTACGTCCAGCTAATTTTGGGCTATAAAAATATTCAAGAACTATGAACCGTTTGTCAAATTGGGAATGCTGATTCCGAATATAAACTCCTTTTATTGCACGTTAGCGTTTTGGGACTTGGCGCGAGCACGTAGTACTTTTGTTTTTGTTCGCGAATTTTGGCATATGAGGATTGATTTGCTTATAGCTAGCAAACGGTAAAACCTAGAAAATTGAAACTTGGATTTAGCCCAAGAATTAATGAAAGCGTCATGTGTGGCATCTTTGGGGATCGTAGGTCACGTGATCATAAACTAAGACACAAAAAAACATAAAAAATGGCGACTTTTAAGTTGAAAATTTATTGATTTGCCTATAACTCAAAAACTACTTGATATGTAAAGCTGAAATTTGGAAAAAACGAGGAAGCTTATAAATGCTTTATGCAAACTGAGTTTGGGGGCGCTCGGTCACGAGAGCAAAATTTTACATGCCGAAAATGGGAAAAAAGTTGACGAACTTGAACCGATATATCTCGGTAATTACCAATATTGATGAAAAAGAGTTTGTAGTTTTTGAGTACGCTATCAGCTATCTTTTTTTTGGTTATGTTCGTTTATCCCAACTTGAATAGTATTTTTCTTGCTTTGCATCTTTTTTTTTTTTTTCTTATTCTACTCGCGCTGTGCAGTTTGAAACCGCTAAACACACTGTAGTCAAATTTTGATTGATTGAAGATATCAGGGAGGACTTTTGTGCGACAGAAATCAGCGGTGCCTCGTTGGGGGATCCCCCTCAATCAGGCCCTCCAAAATTTTGAACTTTTAAACCGTTATAGCTATATGGATAAAATTTTTGGGATGGGTAGATATTAAAAATAAATTAAACCTAACAAAAATTGGGAGTGAAATAATGGGAGTTTTTCCCCTATGGGCCCTCCAAAATTCAAACTTTTTAACCTCTAAAGTTAAACGCATGAAATTTTTACGCTAAGTGAATATAAAAAAAAGATAAAATTTGACAAAATCTGGGGAAAAATAGAGGGTCTCCCCAAACTAAAATAGAGGGTCTCCCCAAACGGGGCCATCAAAATTCAAGGTTTTTAACCACTTACGCTAAACACATGAAATTTCAGGGTAGGCAAATATAAAAAAAGAAAAAATTTGACAAAATTTGGGGGTATCAAAATTGGGAGGTCCCCTCAAGCGGGGCCGCTAAAATTTGAAACTTTTAAACCATTAGAACCAGATGAATCAAATTTTCGAAATGGGAAGATATTAAAATTAAACTAAACCTAACAAAAATTGGGAGTACCGAAATGGGGGGTACCCCTCAAAAGGGGCCACCCAATTTCAAACTTTTTAACCGCTCAAGCTAGACAGATGAATTTTCCAAATAGTGTTAAAATCATACAAAAAATAATCTGCCCTGCATTTCTACCTGTGACTGAAGACCCAATTTCAATCACACTTTGTGCATTTATGTCTGATTAAGTATTGTTTTTTCGCACTCTTGTGACGTTATAAAAGAGTTGTTGTCATTATCTAGTCAACGCTTAGGTCAAATTACTGGGTAATTATTATCCTTTGTTAAAAAGAAGCTGTTAATTAACGCATCTATCAAAGCCGTCTTTTAAGAATCGCTACCTTGTGTTAGGTCTTTTGCATTATTTGTTTTTCGAAACGACCTTAGATTGTCTGCTGCTAACCTTTGTTTTTAATTTCCGGCCTCTTGGATGCTAGACAAAGGCAATCTACCACGTGCTATCACGGCTTGGATCTATTTAATCGTGCTTGGAGTCTGAGAGCTTTGTATTAACTCACAAGGATTGAAGTGAACAGTGCCATTTCGTATGGAAAGTGTCTAAGCTATTTAAGTGGGGTAAATTGCGTTTTGCGATCCCCCTTTCCTGTGGACTTGACTATTGACCGTAAGGGAACAGTCATAGAACGTAAAAGAAAGGCCCTGAATTGTTCTGTATATGGAATTTTAGAGACTACTCCGTTTTCTATACTTGTGTTCATTGATTATAATAATAAACTTCATTAAATCATCAGTAAATCAAGTTTTCAGCTAGTCCGAGGAGAGAGGGATTGGGAGAGTTAGGCGAAGCTCCCCTACACGTTATCGAATTTCGTTATAAAACTCCGCATCGCCGCCGTGCAGGAAACACTGAGCGATTTTGTTTGGCGAGTCGGAGCAGATCTTCATTTTAAGAATTCAGCAATTAGCGAAAAATTGTTTGGTAAATCGAAACAAATACATAAATATAAGTTAAAGATAAAATTTGGGTATATCAAAATGAAGGAATCCAGCCCCATCAAACAAGGAAGCCAAAATTCAAACTATAACCACTTATGCTAGACTGCTGAAACTTTCAGAATAGGTAAAAATTAAGAAAAGATAAATTTTGATGAAATTTAGAGATACCACAAATTTGGAGCTTAATGAATTTGTTGTATTTAAACTGGATGGCCGAGTTTTTACTAAACTGTCACTTGTGACGTTGAAAAAATCTTCTACTTGGTCTTCAAAGTTTTTGAACAATTTTATCACGAAAGTTTTCGGACTGAATACTGGATGTAATACAAATACTGTAGTGTAAATATCCAATATGTTGGCCGTTGGGTCGCACTTCTAAATAGCGTTCTCAGAATAGGAATAGCTGTAAAATGCGACATATTTCTGGCAGTGGTTGTGTTAAGTTTGGCTGATGCAGTAATATTTTATGCTCAAAATGGTAGAAATTTTAAAGATCGCTCTACGTTATTTCATAATAGCCTAAAGTTAAAAACTGTTAGGAACTCCTAATGACTTTTTGATCGACGTTACTTGATTACTTTGATAACTTTTTGAGACCTTTAAACTTTGAGGAAGCATAACCTCAAATTAAGCTGTTAAAACAAAAGGAACTAAAAAGAGCGTAATGTGCAAAAGAAGTAGATAATTTTTGGTAAATAGCTGTTTGATTTTAAACATTACATCTAGCTGGTTTCTGAAAAGCATAGAGTTGAGTAAATTAATATAAGTTTTTAATGTGGGGTTATCGTAAAGTTAGGTTCTGCGATATTACTCACAAATTTATAAGAATTTGATTTTTTGTTACTAAATTTTATTTATGTAAAAATCTTTTTCCATGCTTGTGGCTAAGCCTGGCATTTGCTTGATTTAGTTCTTAAATTTTGCGAAAAATCAGTAGAACTGTTCGTACATGTGCTTGTATAAAATTCTTCTTAAAAAAATATTACATTGCTGGGCTAGTTGAGGGTGTAGATTTGATGTTTGGGAGATAGAGTGTTAAATTCCTGATCAAGATAATTTAAGTTACAAAATCCAAAAATCATATCGGCATTTTTAGATCAAAAATTTTTGTTCCTGTCGTTTTTGTTGTTTTAATCGGAGCAAAAGATTACTGTAGAAATATTTGTTTTAACAAGATTTTGTCTGTAACCGCAATTTTAACAATCGCGCTGCTAAGTGAAAATTCAACAAACTCCTTAAAAGTTTCAATGAGAAGTAGCAGAGTTGTAAAATTTTGATTGACATTTTATAGATACCTTTTCTATACATTTAAATGCTGAAAGCCGCTAACCACAAGCCTGATTAAGTTAATGGAATATTTTGAAATTCAAAAGCGATGTATTTCAGATCTGACTATCAACAACCATGAGCACGCTTAACGCAATGGTGAAGGTCATCGGTTCAGTAAAGTTAGATTAGCGAAGTCCCCGGATATCGCTTGCAATGTCATATTCTAGTTTTTTTAATGCAGTTATAACATTTTTCTCAATTTCAGCCAAAAATACATTGATTTTCCGCAGCAAATGTATCACGTAGCTGAAATTGATGTAATTATGATGCCGCAATTGGCAGATTAAATTGATTATCAACTGGCAAAACCCATGTGGGTGGCATTAACTTGATTCTTTTCAATACTTAGTTTTTCGATTTTTTTTTTAAATCGGCGTTACCGATCTGGGAATCACTTATCCGTTATATCAGGATTATGATGTCTTAACTCTTTAATAAATAATTATACGTTATCATTTTTATGCAGCATACCCGTCAACCGAAAATTGACAACGCCAGTTTTTATCTGTTTATATATAAATTATCCACGTAACACAGGGAAAAGCAATCTGATTTACGCAGTTCTGCACTTGTTACGTCTAGGTCTAGAAATAGAAAAAGTTTTCATCATTTCGGGCTTTTGAAACATGCAGTGTGTAATTTGCCAGAGTGGAGGAAGTGTATAAACGACAAAATCTGGTCTTTCTTTCAGTCTGAATTAAGAACAGGTGACCAGCAGAAACAACTAAGAGAAATCATGTATACAAAAACCATCAAAAACATTTAATTAAAGCCTGTTTTTTGGTGATTATGATATTTATTTATTTTCAAATTTGTAAAAGTAGTAAGACGAAACAGGGATTTAAGAAACAATTGGTTGAATGGTTTAAAGCTAAACGCAGACAGAAACTGAAAACTTTGTCTAGTCAAAATGACCTGGCAAAACAAAAAGAACACGCAACGACAAACTTCAAGTATTTCAGGGGCTAAAAAAGAACTTTCAAAATATGTCACACACACGCGCCAGACTGGTGAAACCAAATCTTAACTCCACTAAAAATTTTCTGTAGAAGACCGAGACAGGAACCGATTGCTTGTTAACATATACTTACGGTGCAATTAATACCTTCCTGACTTCGGGTCGGCTTCCCCAACAGCAATGTGACATTGTTCTTGAAAGCTTTAGTTGCCTTTAAGCTAAGCCGTATTGCGGTTGCGGTGACTCTGCATGACGAAGACTTGCAAACAGAACTCAAAAAGGTGTTCATTAGCTTTGATGAGGTTGGACAGACGCAGAGTACTTAGTTCATATGTGTGAATATGAAGAGAAATTGAAGGATAAAATCAATAGGCAGCAAAATGTGGAATCGAACTAGTTCTGGTTTTTTAGCCAGTGACCGAATTACTTGTGCCAAAAGTAATTATCTTATGTCACTGATAAAGATTACTTTACTTACTTTGAAATGGATTACAGATCCTTAAGTTAAATGTGTCAGTGCTAATCTAATAGTTTAGAGTTGTTTTGTGTTGTTTTTACTTGTTTCGAGATAACTTTATTAATGCAGCATTTCCAAGCAATTTCTAAGATTATAGACTCTTCTCGGAATCCTTTAAATCACAGGCACGGTGTTCTTCAAGAGCACAGAATAACAAACGAACGAGTTTATTTTTAGTTACCGCACCAGAGAAATAAAAACAGTGCCGAGTACCTCTACGCTATGCCGGGAGTTAGCTTTACTGGATGAATCAACTCGCAAAGACCTCTTTATTCTTTGTGGATTTCCAAGTTTTTGCTCTAAACAACCATATGAGATTTGCTTGACCACACCTTTAAAACATTGTGTGGAATGTATCATTGTCAAACCGATGGTCTTTTTCGTTATTTTTGCCATACTCGGTCTTTTGATAATTTTAGGCAACGGATTAGTCAGTCGGAATGTGCTCGGAAAAAAGAAAAGGATTAGTGACACCTAGAGCAAAATTAGAGGATCCTTAACTGTTGCAGACCTAATAACAGGTGAGCTTTGTTGGTTAAATGTTAACCAAAGCCATCGAGTAACGTGGATAGTTGAGTATAGGCCTACTTCATGGATTAGCGAGTTGTCTAATGCAATACAGTACTCCGTATAATGAAATACCTTACTCCGTATAATGAAATACCTTACTCCGTGTAATGAAAATTTGTATCCTGAAAGAAACCAAATTATACGCATTGTTTGTAAGATCTTTCGCTGTTTTGCTGCAAAACGTGCAGCGAGTTTGAGCTGCGTTATTGCGCCCGGACAACACGGCTTATTTTGAAGAAATGTTGCAGCGGTGGTAAGCCGTTGGCAGGACTGTGCGTTAATTTACCGGCCTGAGATTTGAACCTCAGACGTTGATTGAACCTTGGGTTGCTGCTCTGGGTAACCCTTAAACAACACTTCCTTTTGAAATAAAAACGTCAAAATTGCTGAGTCAATATTCAAGCACGCTCTTACTCGTTCATAACATCCTAATACTGATTATTTTTGTGAAAGTTTATTTATTTTGAGGCAGGTGTCCAAGTGTTTGCTATGGTTATTTACAATTTAAGCTGGACGCTACAATCGACCGCTTTAGAAATTGATTGTGAGCAGCTGGAGCTCGAACGATCAGCCAAAGCAATAAGCGGAGGTGTATCGTTCATGTTGTTGTTCACATCATCATTATATCACTTGGTTTTTCTTTCATCACAAACACTCTACACCGTTGCCCAACCGTTCCCCTACAAACTAAGAAAAACTTAATCGTTATATCCCGTTGTTGCACTAATTTGGACTCTTGCCTTACTTTCAGCTATGTTCCCAGGTAGATAAGAAACGAGATAATTGTACTTGCTTTTATTTCCTTTAACCCAGTTTTATTGTTTCTTTTATTCCCTTCCAAGAAATGCCAATCATGAAAAAATCTTTGTCAAACTGCTGCGATGGCTAATTATTTTATATGAAATAATTAACATTAGTTTGTAATTAAGGCCAAATTAAGGGGCAAACAAAAAAGTTTTCCAAAACAACTTACTGTAATGGTACAGTTGTTTCAAAGTAGGCCTATATGATATCTTTAATTTATAGCTAACTAGCGGGTCACTTGAGCTGGGGGTTAAGAATTTAAGTTCTTACCAGTCAAACAAACACAGTTTTG
This sequence comes from Trididemnum nubilum, assembly GCA_963965965.1. Taxonomy (NCBI): domain Eukaryota; kingdom Metazoa; phylum Chordata; class Ascidiacea; order Aplousobranchia; family Didemnidae; genus Trididemnum; species Trididemnum nubilum. The sequence continues at coordinate 6,793,867 of OZ014489.1, read as the reverse complement.
CCAACGGACCGATATTGCTACAACCAATTTTTTACAGAACTTACAGAAGCTTTATTACCCAAGTACAGTATAATTATTTTACAATGTCGTAAAAATACCATGCAACACGTTTTGACGATACGTACCAATCCATTACACGCAATGAGAATCTAATTTTTCTTTTAGGTTAGTTTTCTGCGAGACTGACTTTTTACTATCACCCAAACGCCTTTGCTTATTTTCCATCCATCCCTTCATCAAGATCCACAGGCACATATGAAGATGCCATTGCTATTCTTTTTATTTTTGTCATATTACCTTATTTTTTGATGGTAAGTTTTGAGTTTTCATTGGCAACCTTATCTTTTGTATTCCCAATAATTAGCAATAAAGTTGTCAGCATGTTTTTTAAACTTTGGCGATTATGAAGTGACGTCATAATCGAATGAATAGCGTTCAAAAATCAGTGGTTTAGTTCGAAGTTTTTAAAATTTGGCAAAATTGCATTGCTTACAAAAAAAACAAAAAAAAAACGGTTCTTTTCAGCACGTTAACAATAAATGCTGTAAGCTAACGTTTGAAGAAAGCTGAGATTATTTTGTAAAACCATTGTTAATTCCTATTACATGTAACTGTCAATTTCTTCTTTGAATAGGCTTTATGTTGTTGTTGAGATGAAGATTACTATCAGTGTTGCTTCAAAATGCTACAATGATTGATGTAACAATATTACACGATTGCAATTCATTACTACAACCAATAGAATATCTTGTTCATTTTGTTATCAACTTAATGATTTCAATTCATTTGCATCAATACTTTGGTTTCCAAAAAGTAAAAACAGTTATCGCTTCATCTTAGCACAAGACTAGGATCTAGGATCTTTATTAGCATTTTATGACTGAAACTGTTTGATCGATGCCGAACTTTTATGTGCCTTGACCAGTTTTTGGAATTTCCAGCCAATCAAGGCTGAGGCTTGTTATTATCGTCTTGGTATCCTAAGTTATAATCAAACTTGATAATCTACTTGGTCTTTTATTATCACCGCACTATTTAAGCAATGAGTACTTCCAGAGTAAAATATACAAAAACGGTAAACACGGGTTTGATTCCTGGTCGAGTCAAACCAAAGACCAGAACAGCTTTCTCTTAGATGCTCAGCATTAAAAGTAGAGTGTGACACGTTCACCGTGTGTAGTAGATAGCTTGACCGAAGACCATAAGGAACCTTCTCTGTCTCCAGACGGAGGCAACTTTGTAAATAAAGATCTATTTATAAAATTAATTACAAGGATGAAATAAACACTAGACAAGGAAAAAAGTAGAAAATTGTCCTGCTCAGAAACAAAACAGTAGTGTTTTATTTGAAGACAGTAGGTTGGTCCTTAAATACATAGTAAAAACTCAACGATAAAAATTTTCATGGAAACCGAAGTAAATGAGTTCCTTTTAGGCTAAAACCATCGTGTGTGAAAATCTCGGAGATAGAAGAACACTTCGAGGTTTCACAAAGGCAGCAAAGTTTTTCATAAATACCCAACTTTGCAAAGATAAGGGGTTCGCTGTAAGCAGAGTGTTAGCTGCTCAAAAGCACTAATATTATGGGTATAACCAAAGTTATTGCCAAGTAAGTAGTGTACTGATTTTCTTCTCACTTAGCAATAACCATGCCTATGGTATGCTTTGTGGCAAAATGCATGTGAAACTAAAACTGATCTTCATCGCACTTTTTCAATTAGCCAGACATATTTCTATGTAGTTGCATTCGGGACTTGGATTTCTTGAACCAACTTTTTGACTGCCATCAATGAGCGTAATAATTTACTCCCAGAATCAAAGTCAATTGATCAAAATTTTTGATCCATTTTCATTTTTTGGTAAAAGCCAATTAATTGCGTGTTTCTTAATGACACGCTCGGTAAAGTTTTCGTCTTTGTAAAGAGCTGCAACCATTCGTCACTTCATGTCATCATGTATCTCTGGTTAAAAAACACTTAAGCCACTAGTTTCTTAGACGTGTACCAATGCCGACTAGAGAATTTTTTTCAATATGGTTGCCGCAATTCTCTTGCCGATGTGATTTTACCACAATTTCGCTGGTCCAAGATGTTTTCTACAATTATACCATGCAATTCAGGCGTATGGTAAACTGATTATGGTGAGCATAAGTTGGGGATGCGATAGTCAGTTCTGGTGCTCCTAACCAATTTCCGATTTTGTTCAAGTTTTTCTTTAATGGAAATGCAAGTACCAGATTCTTACTTTTAGTGTTTGAGACATTCATGACTAAAAACATATTACCCTATTGCAAAAACTTTCTCAGCCGATCCCAATTCTTCTAGTGCTCAAACGAAGCCATTTGCGTGATACTAGCTAGTCTTTCTAGGAATTGAGGCAATCTTGAGCTGATGTTTTATGCAGATCTTGAGCTGATGTTTTATGTTTTATACCAAAGGTGATGATAGGCAGGTGATCGACTTGTGAGAATAAATTTGAATAAGATTGAAAGTGGTTCGAGTTATTAATCGAAACTTAAAAAAAGGATTTGTTCAGAATATAGGGGGCTATTATTTTTTTTAATTTTTAAGATGATCTTTCAAATTCTTTGCTCAGGTTATTATTTTGGACTTGCCATTTGCCACTCCTATATCCACTGTTCCCATTGATTTTATTCTCTAACATTTCCTTTTGAGCCAGAAGAAAATTTTGATACCTTTGTCATGAGGGCCTGTTGATCAAAGCATTTGTACTGTCCACATCCAAGAAATCTTTCAGGTCATTGGTTCGTTATTTGTGGTAGCCTTAAAGATTCGCTAAGTATTTTAACAAATTTAATAACTATCCAATAATCCGAGTGGCACAATACTGTTTTGTAGTGTACGAGGTTTAAGACTTATCCAGAAATTAACACTTGGCAACTTACTGTAAATAATTCCAGTCAAGCTTATTGAGGCAAACAACTTCCTACTACAAGAGAAGACATATAAAAAAATATGATGTATACTTGACTTGTACACGGTCTTGCCAGTTTCTAAAGTGCTCAATAGACATGGGCCGTCACTTAATGGTACAGGAAGTTCAGTTGAAATTTAAAAACTCCACTACAGGCTGTTTCCCCTTAATGGGTTTTTCAGGTGGGGCGGAAACTAAACAAAAACGGTAAAAGACCTCAGTACACCACCCACGTCTCCCCCTCCTCGCACTGAAAGCCCTGTGGCGGGCGCGAGTCCAAGCTATCCGACTAGGGTTAACTGTGGTGCGCTCCAGCCAGAGGCTGCAACCTGAGTTGATGGTGTGGAGCGCGGCTGGTACAAAACACTGTAAGCATTAACTGTGGAGGCTGAGAATCTTAATCAAACAATCGTGATGCGCTGTTGCGTGTCTGCCAAACGTAGTGAAAAACACTGTCAAAATTTTGAACACTGTCCGAGATACAAAGCTGCATTTTACGTCACAGTGATTAACCGATTTGTGTTAAATGTGATTTCCTTAAGCTGATGATTTGTCGGGGTTTATAACTGGATCTGTGTTGACATTTTGACGCAGTTTCGGTTTTTGGTTTTTTAACTGTTAACCAGATTTGCTTGTAATACCGCAATTTTTTCTTCTAAACAAAAGTTACATGTGTTAGAACCGTTCTGATAGGGCCGTGCTCGTCTCGTAATGAAGAATTGTACATAGCCTACTGTAGCATACAAATAATTTCAAATTTTCGCTGTTTATGTGCAACCTGTAAACTTTAATTTTTCTCCAAGATATTTTGCATGTACAGTTTTTTTTATCGAAAAGGAACAAATGTAACCCAGTTCCCGTAAAGTTTTCTAAAATTTTGAAATAAAGACCCACCTATAGTAGACAGTTATGTCTATGGGACCAGCGATTTTGATTGCGATCTAGTACAAGAAACAATTTAGACCTTTAACAGCTTCGCAGTCGCGACCTTCTCGACCTACCAAGATGAGCAAGCACGAAGTGAAAGTTCTTAAGACTGTCATGCTGATGCAGTTGAAATTTATTATTGTCACCATCAGTAAGTTGATATTTGATTAATGAAATAGCATTCTCCTTTCCTCCCATCTTTGATCTCCTTTCCTCCTATATTCTGTTGATGAATTTTCACCCGTTTTTTGTCTGATAGACGTTTTAAATTTGGTGCTTCTTCAAAGCCACTAAGCAGAGATAAATCAGGTAGTTATCGTAAAGCGCCTCACATCCAAGGACACAATTACAACCGCGATGCAGATTGAGCCCCGATCATATTGTGAGCCCAGATGGTACTGTGATCAGAGTTGTCCTAAAAATATGATACACAATATAAAACAGATTCTGGTGAGAGGCGTTGTACTGTAGATGCATTTTCTGTGATGAAATGTTGGCGCCATAGGCGTAGCCAGAGGGGGAAGGGGGGCCAGGAGGCCCGCCCCCTCAATTGAAATTCCACCAATGATAAAAATGTGGCGAAAAATTCTTGTTTTTTCAATTTCGGTTTCTCTCAGCATCTTTGCATACAATAGTATAATTAACGATACTATTGATAACTAGGGGGCCCGGGCTTTCTTAAACCAAAGCCGGATTTACCATGTGGCACTGTGCCAGGGGCCCCGCGATCAGATGGTAAGGCTTTTTTTTGGTCTTCAACTATATTTGGCAGAAAAATGTTGCGATAATCCCAAAGTGCCAGGGGCCCCGCGCAATATAAATCCGGACCGGGAATAACACGGTTAGTTGACGTAACCATCTATAGTATCATTTTTTAATAGCAATTCACCTCAACCTCCTCAGTTTTCACGCAAAAAATAGTTTTGAAAAAAAATTAGTTAGGGGAAGTGCTCATTGAACAAATTATTGAATTTCAATTAAGGGGGTTTGGGCCCTCTTGCCGTACATAAAATCCTATAAGTAGTTATTTTCATGACAAAGCAAAAAACTCTAAGGAAAACCATCGGATGGATTATTGTTTACTGCTAAAATATTGCACGAGGCACTGCATTTTACTTCCACCTACCTAGGCCAAATCACATACAAAATTTAACACCAAAATGCAAGACTATAAACGTGTTTTCGACTTTAATTGCAAGTAAATGGAGGATTGAACAATTTAATTTTTCCAATTGTCATTGAAATGTTAAAAATCTAGTTTATTCAAATGGCTCTGAACGCGCGCGAAATGTGATCCAATGGCACTACAATAGCTCTTTTTTTCCACAAAACTACAAAAAGTCGCCAAGCGGCGGGAAGTTTCGCCTCCAGACCCCCGTCAGTGATGCCTTTAACTTACACTAGTTTACTCAACACGTCTCCCAAGTTAGAAATTTGCACTTTTTAATTATTGGCTTAAGCTATTTTCCTTTACCAAATCCTGCTCAAGTGCCAAAGCAAGCCACGGTTTCTATTTTCCATTCTACGATATCTTTGCCCCATAAAGTTTCTCTGTTGAAAATTTCTGATGACGTCATTGCATGTGATTTGTGGTTTACCCCCCTTTCACCCAATCAAAAATCTTGGCTACGCCTATGGTTGGCGCTGTTGTCATTGAGATGAATCAATCGGAGTGGTTACTTGGTTCGGATATGGAAATCAAAAAGTGCAAAAGTGGACACCCTAAAACGCACGTAGTGTACGTTTTTCCATCCAAAATGATATAAAACATGCTTTGTGATTTGATTGGGCTATCGCTAAATAGCAATTCACTTCGATAAGTTTGACCAAATAATTTAATGCTTTTGTTCTTGTAGTGCGATTTATCTAATCTTGTAGAAAAATTTTCATCTATTGACAATTTTTGGAGTTTTTTATTTTTGAAAATAACCATATTTTGCAGTGCCTCTAATTGTGGTGTCGAGTCTGTACAACAGTTTAGATCCGGAATAAAAGTAAAGCAGCTAAACATGCATAACCTCAAGCAAACCAATGCATCATAAAACCACCACATCATGCTGTATTTTATTTTGCAGTTCACCAGTGACGTCATAGTTATACCTTCAGATGATCCAGAAAGGAATCCTTGATAAAAACAATTACATAATAGGGATCGTTTTTATCTTGAAGAAGACAGAAGATGGAAATTGACCGACAAACGCAAACAGCAACAGGAGTTTCAAAAGAATACTGATGGCACTAATAATCCATGCACCTCCCAACATGCTGAAATTAATGATACCTCAACAAGTACTCCTATTTACATAAATGAGAGCCTAACTAAACAGAACAAGAATATTTTCTTTCTCTGCAGAAAGTTTAAGAAAGAGCATAAATGGAAGTATGCATGGACGCGAAATGGCGTTTCATACCTAAAAAAAGATGATGACAGTGACTCGATTAAAATACAAAGCAAGGATGACCTAAAGAGGCTAGGAGTTGCTGAACATGATGATGAGTATTGACTATTTGCTAATCATTGTAAGTTTTTCGAGGTTTATGTTGGTCTAGCTAACTCAAAGTCATAGCTATTATTGTTTGCTCTAATTGATAGGATTTATTGCAATTTTGGAATGATTCACTGTTGCTATGGGTAGTAATAGTATTGACTCTGGAAATAGCATTTTTTGCAATCATGTAAGCCAGAATGTAAAAGAATCTGTATACGTGGATGAGAATGATTTAAGCAAATCATTAAGCTCTTACCCTTTATCTCACTTACAGCCACTGCTGGTGATGCACTGTAACACTATAAGCTTAACAAATCGGTTTGACAGGCTAAGAGAATTTCTTAAAAAATTTCCAGTAATGCCTCATCTAATTGCCATAACTGAAACTAGACTCAAAACATCTTCAAACCTACAATCAATTAACCTTCCGCAGTATACTTTTTGTCATGCTGACTCACTAACCTTGGCTGGTGGAGTTGGGGTGTACATTAAAGATAATCTTCAATTTAAAGTAAGGAGTGACTTAAAATTTTGCAATGAAGGATGCGAAAATTTTTGGATAGAGCTAGTGCCAACTAATGCTTCTACAAATTTCAACAATAAGCAAAAAACAATAATATTTGGTGTAATATATAAGCATCCATCCACCAATATTGACAACTTTACTGATAGTTTTGAGCAAACACTTCAAAAACTGCAATTTCAAGGCTGTAAATTTTTTATTTTTGGAGATATAAATGTTGATTACCAGAGGTGGAGTCGAGGACACAAGGCTCGAGGCCAAGGCCAAGGACACAAAAAAAATCCGAGGCCAAGGCCAAGGACAGCCTTTACGAGGACAGACACTCTCGAGGCCAAGGACAGGAATGCTCGAGGCCAAGGCCAAGGACCAAGGACACAGCCGCAAGTGTTTTCCACAAAAAAAAGGTCTTCAAAAATTTTTTTCAGGCACTCTCCAATTTATAGGCGTAGCCAGAATTTTTGATTGGGAAGGCCTAAACCACAAATCACATGCAATGACGTCATCAAAAATTTGTTTGCTGGCACTTAACCAGGATTTTGCAAATGGAGAGAGCCTCAACTAATATAGTCGAAAAGTGCAAATACGTAACTTTGGAGACGTTTTGAGAAAACCAGTGTAACTCAAACGTATCACAGAGGGGGGTCTGGGGGCAAAGCCCCCAGCTGTTCGGCGATTTTTTGTAATTTTTTGGAAAAAAAAAGCTATTTTAATGCCATTGAATCACACTTCGCACATGTTTAGAGCCATTTAAAAAGCACTAGATTTTTGACATTTGAAAGCCAATCAAAAAAATCAAATTGTTTAATCCTCCTTCTAGTTGCAATTTAAGTTCAAAACACGTTTAACATCTTGCATTTTGGTGTTAAAGTTTAATTGTGCGTGATTTGCTCCAGGTAGGGGGAAGTAAGGCGCATTGTCTCGTGCAACATTTTAGCAGTAAATGAAAACCCCCTCGAAGATTTTCCTTAGAGATTTTCGTTTTGTCATGAAAATAAACAGTTATAGAAGTGCATGTTAGGCCAGGGGGCCCAGGCCCCCTCCACTGAAGTTCAACGATTTGTCCAATCAGCATTTTCCATGGCTAATTTTTTTAAAAAGTAGTTTGTGCGTAAAAACTGTCGAGGTGGAGGTGAATTTATGAATTGTTATTGAAAAATAGTACAATAGATGGGTAGTTTTGCTTACTAACCATGTGTCAGGCGCGTAGCCAGAAATTCGCAATGGAAGGGGGGGCTGTTTTGGGGGTCTGGGGGCAAAGCCTCCAGCCGAAGGAGGCATGGGGGTTTGGGGGCGGAGCCCCCAGCGCTCGCAAATTTTGCATTTTTTTGCAAAATGAAATCTAATTTCAGAGCTATTTTAATAAAAAATAATGCTTTTTAAACGTGGCATAGAACTTAGCTGCGCAGCATGATTCTACTGGTTGCATTATCGGGCTACGTGGGAAGTGGCTAATGAAAACTTTGCAGTTCTCTTGTTTACATGCTGGTAAATCATAAAATCCTATTATTCAATAAAACTCTCACGGAGTAATCTATTTCGTCTGTATTTTATGAAGAAAAATAATCGGGCACTTTGGAGATTTTCGCAACATCTTTCTGCCAAATGTAGGTGAAGACCATAAAAAGTCAAGATTTGAGCGCAGGGCCCTCAGCTGGTACTGCGCCATATTGTGGTAAATCCGGCCTTTGTTAATGCATTACGTTCATAAAAAGGCTAGATGTGATCCTGAGATAGCAACTTTTAGGACGAAAACTATCCATTTCTTCCAGATTTACGTTTAAAGTGGCTTGCAAAAATTGATTAGAGGGGGTCCCGGGGGCCCTGGTTTTCAATATTGCTGTTCGCTACTGGTGTAAGCGAAAAACGCTAAAAAGAAATTGAAACTGAAGAAACAATAGGCTTTTTTGTCACATTTTTGTCATTGGTAAAATTGCAATTCGGGGGGATGCCCGCTTGGCTAAGGCTATGCTCCAATTGCGGAAAATAAAAAAGGTATTTACAAATTTTCCGCAAGGTTTCTGGCGTTTTCCGACAAAATTTCAAAGGTTCAAAAAAAGTGCTGTCCTCGAGCCGAGGACAGGGCAATTTTCGAGGACCTAAGGCTTCGAGGCCAAGGCCAAGGACTTGAGGCTTCGAGGCCAAGGCCAAGGCCAAGGACTTCAAAATGTGTCCTCGAGGACTCCACCTCTGTTGATTACATCAAAATTCACAGAGATAACAAAATTTCTCAGTTTGCTAATTTTCTCACTAGCTATAATGCAAACAATATAACTACTAAGGCAACACGAATTACTAGCAGCTCAGCAACTCTAATTGATCATTTCTATACAAATGATATTACAAACTGTAGCAACTGTTTTATCATTAGGTCTGATATCTCTGACCATTTTCCACTTGTAGTTGAAATCCAACAAACAAATATGATGAGACCTCAAAAATCGGCAGTAACCTTTATCCGCAGTTTCAGAAACTTTAATGACCAAGATTTTTGTATGGAAGTGCAACATTATTGTAGAAAACTCATTGGAGCTAGTCAAACTGTTGATGAAAAAGTTGACACATTAATCAGTATCTTATCTACTGCAATTGATAAGCACATGCCCTTAGTAAAATTATCTCGAAAACAAAATAGGCTTCATCATAGACCATGGATAACTAAAGGTATTTTAAGATCTATCAGGAACAGAAATGAGATGTATTCTCGACTTTGTAAAACAAAATTTTCCGATGATATGCTTTTATGCAAATATAAGCTATATAGGAATAAACTAACCCATATTAAAGAACTAGCGAAGAAAAACCACTTTAAAAGTTTATTGAACCAAAGCAAAAATGATGCTGCATCTTCTTGGAAAATAATTAACCAAATTTTACAATTCAAAGATCAAAAACCAAAATTCATCGGCAGTGTAACCCATGGAAATAAAGATATTACAAGTCCACAAAAAATATGTGATGTAATGAATAATTACTTTACTGATGTTGGGCCTAAATTAGCTGGAAAAATTCCTAAGTCTAATGTTTCTTATACCAAATACCTTGGCAGACGTATATGTAATTCTATTGTGTTAAAGGAAACTGATCCCTTTGAAATTTTAAGCCTTATCTCCTTATTGGATCCCAAAAAAGCAGTTGGTCACGATGGAATATCATGCAAGACCATAAAATTGCTTGCATATGTAATTAGCCCCATATTGTCGGATATTTTCAATCATGCCTTGCAACATGGTAAATTTCCAGATAGCTTTAAAGTTGCAAAAATTATTCCTTTACATAAAGGAGGTAAGTCTAATGTGGTGAACAATTATCGACCCATTTCTACCTTGTCTACACTATCCAAATTATTTGAAAAAGTGATTGATAAGAGATTAGTTGATTTTTTTGAAAAATACAACGTTATTAATGATTTTCAATTTGGGTTTCGGGAGGGTTACTCTACTACACTAGCATTGACTGAGATATGTGATCATTTTCGAAACAACCTTGACAATAGGGAAATAACTTGTGTGGTCTTTGTTGATTTAGCAAAGGCGTTTGACACAGTGAATCATTCCATCCTTCTCACCAAACTAGAACACTATGGTGTGAGAGGTAATGCTCTTTCTTTGTTGACGTCATATCTAAAAAATAGAAAACAATTTACTCAAATAAATTATAATGTATCAGCCAAGCGCAATATTGTTTGTGGAGTGCCGCAAGGTAGTGTCCTTGGCCCACTGCTTTTTCTTGTCTATGTAAATGACATTTGTAATGCCTCTGATTTTAATGTCAGATTATTTGCTGATGATACCCTTTTATTTATGTCGTCTAAAGAAGCCCACACATTAGAGTACAATGTTAATCTTGAAATTGGTAAAATGCAAGTGTGGCTACAAGCAAATAATTGTCCATCAATATTTCAAAGACAAAGTACATGATACTATCACCAAAATTTAAATCCAGTTATAAATTTAAAATTGAACTTTTAGGAAATCTCCTGGAACAAGTAGATTCTCACAAATATTTGGGAGTAATTATAGACGATGTCTTGTCATGGCAACCACACACAGCTATGATAGCTGTCAAGCTGTCTAGATTATGTGGTCTACTATACAAACTCAGAAATTATACTGATACTGCAATATTGAAGAAAGTATTTTATGCTTTAGTACAACCAGTAATACATTATGGTCTGATTTGTTGGGGTAGCTGCTCAGAATCAATAAAACGTCGTACTGAAATTTTGCTAAATAGAATACTAAGGTGTATTAACTTTGTAAAAGTAAGGCAAATGCATGTGTCTGATCTATATGCTCTTTTGAAGGTACTTACCATAAAAGATGCATACAAAGCAGAGGTATGTAAATTTGTATACAATGTTAAACAAAATGCTCTTCCAGAAATTTTCTCAAATTATTTTTCAGAATGCCGCTTTATACATAATTATAGTACGAGACAGGCACTTAATAAAAACTTTTTTCTTGCCAGAAAACAAAAAACAATGGGCCAAAGATCACTTCAGTATCGTGGAACTAAATTTTGGAATGAATTGCCTAACTCTGTAAAATCTGCCAATCACTTCAAAGCTTTTGTAAAATTGCTAACATGTCATTTGATTGCATCGTACTAATCTTGTCAAAACCTTACATTACAGTTGTGTTTTAAATCAATTGTCTCGTCAATTCTGTTTATTGATGACATGATAAGCAGCAGTAGTGTAAATTATAATGTTTCACCTTACCTGCATCCAATTTTTAATAAGCTATGTAACCATGACTGTCTTAAGACTAAATTAGAATAGAAGACCGTATTATGTTTTTTTGTTTTTCTTTTTTGTTGTTGTTTGTTTGTGTTTCGTTACATTTGTTTCATTTTGATGTGTGCAGTGAATATCTCACTTTGTGCACTACTTAATCAAAAACTCTAATTGGTAAGGTGGCAGCTGACCTTGATGACCTTCTGGTCGTTTCGCTGTCTCCTTGCCAAGTGACTGTGTATTGTATTGCATAATTTGCACTGTTAGTTTTAAGTGCAGGCAAAGGGATGCGCTGGTATTTTCTGCCTAAAGAAACAGTGTGTAACTAATCTGTATCCAGGATAATGTTATCATAACCACACATTTACGTGGGGCGCTGCTAATCCCACTTTTCTGCACGTATGAACTATCCGTATCCCTGCTGCTTACACTTGAGAAATTTGGAAAAATGTGATGTTTCTTACGAACGACTGAAGTATGGTTTTGCAGAGTGTCAGTTTTTTCTTTGCTTTACGCGTCACTTGGTAAATAAAGAAGTCTCTCTCTCTCTCTCTCTTGGCTTGGAGGGCACTCAGTCGAGTCAAAACCAAAAATCCAGCCTCACTTCTTCTCCGTTTATGAGTCATTGTTACTTCATTCATTTTGACAATTTTTACGCTTTACAGTCCCGAATCAAATTAAGCTAGCTTACACAGTACAAAAAAATCTTTCATGCTCTGGAAATAAAAAAAAACGAAATTTGGTTTAAGCAGAAATATCAAAGCCAAATTGGATGAAACATAGTTGACGTTTCGGTGTTATGCTCATCATTGTCAATTTCATTTGATCATTTCAGTATTTAGTGTGTAAGATTTGGGTTACAGGTAGTAGATTTTACAGTGGTAAATTTTCAAGGTTTCAAGTAGCGAGTTAGTAGCCTACTGGGTAATGATGGTCGGTAAGTTGTATGCGAAAAATTTGGAGTAGCCGTATTGCACTGGAAAACATATAGCCAAGACAGAGTAAGGTGGGCCGATTCCAATTAAAATTTTTTTTCGGCTAATAAAACAAAATTGACCTTTGCCACCTGAAGAGTCCCTTGAGCAAGCACAAAACGCGTCGCGACGGCTCAAATCTATTTATTGTCATAAAATCATTATTCATTTCGTAAAACAAAGTTCCAAGTGCTCTTGTTTTGAACCTAGGGTTGCCAAATCGGTAGAAACGTTTTCAAGGACGTTTTGATGTCTAAACTCTCTTACTCTTAGAAAATCATAAAATCAATAATTCAAGCGTACGTTATGAGAAGAGAATTGAGCATTTTATTGATAAGCTACTAGTACTACTGTTGCCAGATAAGAAATTATAGCTTGCAACAATTAATTATCAACCATAGCAGACCAAAGTTTTTAGAAACTCTTATCAAGAACATATAGCCTGTTTACATGTGCACTTTTGGGAACCAGTTCTTAGTTCTAGTGCCTGAATTTTGCTGAGTCACACACAATTCCTAATTCAGAAACGTAATTCAGAACCTTTTTTGTGTGTGACTCAGCAAAATTCAGGCACTAAAACTAAGAACTGGTTCCCAAAAGTGCACATGTAAACAGGCTAATAATGTACAATTATTGTGCATTCAAAAACTAAAGGTGTAATGCTTTGTGTCTGCGTAGTTTGTTTAAAAGAAGTATTACAAATCATTAAATGTGAAGTCTATCCATAAATCGCACAATTACCAAATATTGCTTCGATGCTCGAACTGCATATCACGTTGTGTCCTTGAGAAAGGCAGTTAACGCTATGTTTCAATCAGGGCCGAATTGTCTACTCGTCTAGATTGACAAAGTTTATAATACAGTCCCCAAAGTGTCTTGTGTATGATTGTATGATAACCTACACAGGGTGCCTGATTCACACGTCCAAAAACACAATATTACGCACGCATAATAGAAACGGGTAGAGCAGAGATTGCCAACCCGAAATGTACGTGGTGGGATGTGGGTAAGAGGTGCAAGGCAAGGAGGGAAGAATGTTTGCCTTCTTGATTTTTGATTGTACATTAAATTGCACACCTACTTACTACAAAGCATAGGCCTAGAAGCTCAGTGGAAGAAAAAATTGATTTTTCGGCTTATGTTTTGATTTTTCGTCGGCTGCATGGCCGGGAGAGTAAAGGCGTCGTTTTTACGACAACCCTGATCGCAAGATTTAAGTTCAACCCGCACCCTGGCCACTTTGCTGCATCCTTGGATAAGGCGTTTTACGATGATTACCTTTGTATGGTGGCTTCAAACAAGCTACAAATTCAGTGGGCAATAATTCGAAAAAATTCACAGGAACATTGGAAACTCCTAAGCAAGTTCGGATTCGTCCACGCACGAAGTACAGTTACTGCAATTAAAAGCGTACGGATAGTCCAATAGTTAGCGTCTAACGCTGTCCAGTGACACTGTGACAGGAAGATATATATTCTGCACGTAATTTTACTATCGTATATTCTGGTATCGTATATTCTGCACGTGATTTTGGAACAACTAGCATGTGTGTAAACTATCGGTACTAATTAGCAAATAACAATCTGCAATGTGTATTCCTTTCTTAAAACTTTCCTCAACTTCATTGCATCGGTGCCAAAAATTGTCTTGCGGTTACCGATTGTCAAATGGTATCTTAGAGGTTATTTTGTTGTAACCTTTGTCAACTGAATTTTACCATTGTTCCCTGAAATTATTACACCATTGTCTATTGTTACTCACAATGCGGATGCATTTAGCATTGAATATAAATATCCCAAATAGGGCTCTACCTTGTTAATTGAATATTTGGTTGTTTTGATTTTTAGGTTCATTGCTCAGTTTATAAAAACCAACAAGATTGGTTTGACTGTGTTACTTTGTAGGTTCAAGGACTTTAAGGACACCAGACAATTTTCAAAGACATTTGTTCATTGTTCAAGGATCAAGGACACAGCGAGATTTTAAGGCAAATTCAAGGACGATTCTTGAGATTCAAGGACGTTTGGCAACCCCATCTGAACCCCCTTAATTGAATTTAACTTCTTTTATGTTTGAGGTCGAAACATAACTATATAATTTTTTTATGCACTTCCTTGCTCTTTTTAAATTGTACTCGACCAATTTATTTTAAACACAAAACCTGTGAGAATAGCTAAAAAAAAGAACTTTTTCTATTTTTTAACAATGTACAAAGCACTAAAAACTCATACAGAATAATGTTCTAATGCTTAAATAATCTTCAAATTAAACAATCTACAATAGCATCACCAGCTGCTATACTGCAAATTTCTTTTAGCTTATCAATTAAACTTTCTCAAGCAAACAGCTGTTGTTTATGCAGTTAAAAAGGGGCAGTGTAGAAATTAACAAACGTCGCTCAAAACGTCGAATTTTTCAAAACTTCTATTTTCAATTAGTATCAAAAATGAATCGTGATCATGATTATGAACAAAATTGCAAAAAAAAAATACTGTTCCAAATTGGTTCTATGGAGGAAATGAGAACTACTTGAGATAATAAAGAGGTGTCCCAAATCTTTTTCTACAATTCCCCAGCGCGCGAAAATACTTTTTAATCCGTTTGACTTTGTACCAGGCGCGTCGTCAGCGGGGGGGCAGGGGGCAAAGCCACCCCGATTTATTTCTTGCCCCCCCACGGTATTTTTTGGGGAGAAAAAAGTTGCTCGTTTTGGCCAGAAAAAACGTTTGAATTTGTGATTTCGGCCGGAAAAAGCATTCCGATTTTGGCGAAGACCTTTTTTTTTTTTTTTTTTTGGAGATCACCTGAATTTGGCCGGAAAAAGCCTTCGTATTTCGGCGAAGACCTTTTTTTTTTCTTTTTGGAGATCACCTGATTTTCACTGAAACTTCGCCTGATTTGATAAAAAAGTTTTGCCCCCCTGATTTTAATTTTGCCCCCCCCCCCGATCTCGCGAAGCTGGCGACGCCCTTGCTTTGTACCATTGGTAATCCCGCATTTCGCAGATTTGTGACATCACAAAAGGCGTACTGTAGATCAGTACTGATAGCCTAGGTCTACTAATAAGTTCCAGTATAGCCGTAACTAAATTTTCAGATTTGGTTATAGGCTACTCTTTGCTACCAGTTGGTAGTCGCGTTTCTTTACCCTGCGAGAAATTTTGCAAAATTATGCCTTTTGTGATGTAGCAAAATTGCGAAATGCAGGGTTGTCAATTACAGTATAGTACTGTGTCATACGGATTGAACTGCATTACATATGTAGACAATATTCAGTGACAAAAAGATAAATATGTACTTCATCAACAACAAATCATTCGCATTGGAATTTCAAACTGGTTTTGATTCTTTTTATGGGTTTTTTTGGTTGTTTTAGTTTAGTTCATACAGCCTTAAACACAATTGATGCTTCTTTTGAAAAGCTGTTTTAAAGCTTTGTGTTATTTTTCAAAATCGTTTTGTCTGAGGAAGAAGAAAAAGCAGTAGCCCCCCCCAGCTTTTGGCAGGAAAGTTCAAAAATGATTATTAATGTTACGGATTCAGTTTAAATCTACGTCTGCTAGGTACGAAATTCGTAACACGCGACTAAGTTCAAAGTATAGTCTTTATTGTCAGTGGTCAGCGATTTCGATGAATTAGCGTTGCAGGCGTAGCACGTAAATAATAATTGATAATTTGGTTGTAAAAATCCAATGTTGATTTGCAAGCTGAGGGCAGTGGCGTAGGAGGTGGGGGACCGGGGGAGCACTGGCCCCCCGCTTGGTTTCAAAGTGTCGAAATTTCGGGCAATTTCATATTATTTGGGCAATATTGCATCAAAATTTTGGGCAATTTTATATTTTTTGGGCAAGCTTGCGTCAAAATTTTGGGCAATTTAATATTTATCAAACTGTCTAAATTTTACTGAAGACCTTTTTTTTTTTAGGAGGTCACCTCAAATCGGGCAGAAAAACCGTCTCAATTTCAGGAAAGACCTTTTTTTTTTTGAAGATCACCTTAATTTGGACAAAAAAGCCGATCGCTTTTCGGGCAAAAGTCAATGTCATTTTTCGGGGAAAAGTTTGGTGCCCCCCCCAAATCCTTTTGAGCTCCTTCACCAATGGCTGAGATCTTGCGTAAATCGAAAATTTAACTTCAGCATTAACTGGGAGTCGTAAAAAGAAATATTGGGGCAGAGTAAGCCCGTTAGATGACATTCAAAGGTATGACAACCGGCACTTGAGCGACGGCTCAATGCTAATTATTAAAAAATGTCTTCCAAACATGCTGCAAAGGCAGCGATAACTTGACTTCAATTTAGATTTTCTTCTTACCGGTTCCCCTTCGGTCACAGAAAACAAAAAATAGCCTCTCTGCTCACTGCAGACTCTTAACTGAAATGAGTGTCGACACCGCCAAGCTTCCGCTTGCAAACTTCAAAAAAGTTGCATACAACACAGAGATTGAAAACGACTAATCAAAATTTAAGATTCTTGCGTCATAAACAAACAAGTACTTACAACACAACCGGATTTGTCAAGTTTCAACGTCTGCCAATTTTAGATGATTTGCTTGTGGCCTTCTAAATTAAGAGATAAATGAAGATAATGAGCCATGGCATTGAGTGTAAAATACAACAAATGAAAAAACAAGGGTTCAAAACTTTATTAAGATGAAAAGAAACAAAACGGCGCTACAATTAAAATTCCATTATACACTAACCACGCAAACATTAAAGTTATTTATTGTCTCCTTACGTTGAATAAATTGTTACTTATTTATGGTATCGATGTTGCAGCACATGTAATTACTGTGGAATGTCACGCTGAAACAAAATTGAGCAAATTGTCAAAAGCTAGTAGGCCTAATTAGCCCTCATATACGTCCGTCATTAAAGGAATTGTTACTCGAAAAAACTTTATTTTTATGTTAATTCGCACGTTTGTGAAAAATTCTTAGCTCCTAATAATTTATATGACTCAGAAAGTATAGTTATGATCAAAGAGCAAAAACTTTTGATGAGAGTATCTGAGAACAAAGCAACAGCTATAGTAGCCCAGTGAGAGTATTAACGAAATTAATTCGAGATTTATTTAATACTTGGTTCTATTAAACTATACGTTTTACAGTATATTCATCAAAAACATTAGCGTATAACACTTAAGTTTTGTAATCGCCAGGCAAGATAACTTTAGAAACTGTTAGAATATGCTTTTAAAACTACTATTTGTAATTCTATTTGGAATAGAGTTTTGTTAGCTAAGTTGTCCTGGTCAAGAGACAGCGAAGGGACCCTGAGGTCTCCGAGTCAAGCTGCTACTTGCCGATCTGTCTATTACACACAATGGTTTTACACTGTCATTTTGTTGCTGGACATCAAGCTGGAAAGCTGTAAGTACAACTTTTTATGGGTTTGGGTTTGATCCAACTGGAAATCCAACCTGAGTTAGAAATAGTTCAAATTTAAAGTTTTTAAATAGTAAATATACCAAGTAAAGAGCTACAAAGCGCTGTTTCGAGCGTTAAGCTCTCATTAGTAGCCTTCAGCATATCTGCACCAAAAGTATTCCCCAGGCACCTTTTGGCCAAACTGGGCAAGGCCAATTATTTGCACAGCTGGTCAGGCTTCAGGATAAACGATTTTTCACTTGTGATACTTTGCAAAGCGACAAGTGAAAAACCGCTGGGCTCTTATTTTATTAAAGACAGCTACGAGCTATTGTTGATACAAGAAAGGGTTCCTTTTCTACATGAAGAACTCTGCTTTTTTTAGTATTGATTTCCGTGTTCCAGCGTTGAGGTTGTCTTTATGTTAAGGTTAACTCGTTGCAGCGGTCTTGAGTATAATTCAATTCATTTTATTTTTTGTGCAAGAAAAAGCAAAAAAAACTTTCAAGGGCATTTATCAACACAAAGAAGTTGAACGTAAAGCTGCGAAGTAGATCTCGGGCAACGAGTCAATCAGCCACCTACATAAGAGTCCAACCAGCAAAAAAAAACAGCGGTTTCCACTTAAGTTTTGTAAAGTACCACAAATGTAAAGAAAATCAATCCATATAAACTATGTGCACTGTGGAGCTGTGCAGCAGTGCAAATCCAGCAAGTTTGGTTAATGACTATCGACCAGGGTGTCGAACCGTTTCAAATAACGGTTCGGGTTCAGGATTAGCTCCGGCTCAAAATATTTTAGCGGTTCAGGTTTGGTTCGGGTTCACTTGAGCCCCATTTTTGAGGTTCAGGTTCACTCAAATAAAATATTACTGGTTCAGGTTCGGTTCGGGTTCATTGACTTAAAATTTAACTGTCGTTACTCGTTTCGTCCAGAAAAAAAAAAGGAGAAATTGCTGATCCTGTTGAAGTTCACCACTGCTGTTATTGTGTGTGTACCAGCGCCAGCGGCATCAGGATATGGAAAAATATATTCTTACTTTTGTTAGGGGTTCAGGTTCGGTTTGGGTTCACTTGAGCACAATTTTGAGGGTTCAGGTTTGGTTCAGGTTCACTGAAGTAAAATTTTGCTGGTTCAGGTTCGGTTCGGGTTCACCAAAATGAAACGGTTCATTCGGGTTTACGGTTCGGGTTCAGGTTCGGTTCGACACCCTGCTATTGACTACATACCAACTATTCGTGGCTCGGTTGCATCATAGATTCATTATTACCATGTTCAACAAATTTTGGGTGATCAAAATATTCAAGAACGAAAACATAACCACCTTGTCAATTTCGGAGTGCTGAATGTGAATATGAACTCCGTTTTTGCAGATCTGGTGAGCGTTTTTTAAAAATGCATTTAAAATTTTAGCCAAATTGCATTGTTTTTTTACACCAAATATACTATATAGCCGAAGTTGCAGCAATTATATTGTTAAACCTGACAGGGTGGATTATGAATGTAAAAGCCACTACAAACAAGAAATAGAATAACCCCTAAAAGTAGATAAAGCGTGGTAAATAATCTTGGTTGGTCGCTTGACTGTTAAGTAAAAGGTTGCTAGTTTCATGCGAGTGCTTCTCTTATTTTTTTAATTTTAGACAAAGAAAAAGTGTAAACTTTCTTATAATCTTATATAAAACTTAAGCATCTGGAGAGTTTGTGTGAGGCAAGGGGAGGGATAGGGCAGCATTTATATTAAAGTCTAACAAAGTGAACCAAAAAAAAAACACAATATCTATTTATTCATCGGACATGTGCCTGATTTCACTACAGCATATAGAATTTTAAGCGTTAAAAATACAGCTTAAACACTGTTTACGTTTTCACAATTTTTAAAAGACTGCAATTGCAAATCTGATTGCACTGTTTTAATTGCCGAAATTCTTCTTTAATTGAAAGACAATTCAAACCTTCTACAACAGTTATTTAAATTGATTCAGTTTCCCATAAATCAGTTGCAACACTATTTGAGATTGTTTGCGGAAGAGCGTATAAAAACTTAGCAACATTGTTTTGGACAAGCATCATTTGCAATTACTGGATAGGATACTGCACTCAACTTTAGTAGAATTTTTGTAACACCTTTTACCCCAACATATTGTACATCGTTTGAGTTTTAATGTGAGAATAGCTCTTCTAGCAGGCAATGGGGACTAACTAGGTAACAAACAACCTAATTCGTACACGCCCATGCTTTATTTGGAGCAGAACAATGAAGTCATCGGGTTGTAAGAGGAACGCAGTAGGTACCTGTACTACCTACTCCTTTTCAGAGATAGTTTTCTCTGTAGCGGTAGAGTGCCAACTCGTTGAGTGGTGTGGAAATGTCCCACTTTTATCACTAAGGTTATTGATCCCAGCTGGAGTTATTTGTTTTTTTGATTGCCACGTTTTTTGGGCAACCTCGTTTTTTGGGTGCCTGCCCTGCACCCCAACAAACAGAGTGCCCTGCATAAAAACAATTACTAGATAGCTTTTTAGAAGCCAATCTATGCCTCCAGCTTAATAAAATAAAATCTAGCTTAGATGATAATACAAATACGAACAATTATAGAATCTAATAAATTGCAGTTCCAGCCTGATAAGTAATCAAATTTAGGTTTGACACTAGCAGCTCAGAAACACTCAGCTTCGGCATGCTTGGCAATTAAACTAGTAAACGTATTAGTAAGCCTTATAATGTTCAGAAATCAGAAAATTAAAATTCATTACCGGTGACCAATGCAGTTTTAAAATGTAACGAAGCATTACTGATCCCACTTTTACCGATGCTGGCGCACCTACAGAACATTTTGCTACCAATAGCTCAATCTACTGGCACTGATAAATGATGCAACAACACATATACGGGCAATAATACACAACCAACTAAAAATTACAAAAAATCTTAGTCTGATAGCAAAAATCTGAGCAAAAAAGCAAAAAAAAGCAAAATTTGATATTTGTGTTCAGCACACCCAAATTAGCCTATATTGCATTGATTTGTTTTTAATTTTTTTTTCTGCTGGACAGTGTTAGTCGACTGGAAACTGACAGTTTTATCTTTTTCTTCTTCACGGTTCAATTGCGCTGCGCATATGTCCAAGTTCTCCAATCAAATCAGTCGAATGCGCTTGAGTGCAAAAAACCTTTTCAGCAAGAGCAAACCTTTTTTCTTCAATCCTCGTCTCTTTTTCTCCGCGCGTCTATTTCTAGTCTACTAAAAAGAGTCAATGGTTGTAATCACCACATATAGCATAGTCTGAAAGCGTGATGCGTGACTGCGTGAGTTAGTGACTATGGTGAAATTGCGTTTAAAGTTGTCACTTACACCACCTTGTGAGGAGCTAAACTTTCGCTTGAAACACAAACGGCGACAGAGCAAAATAATCTGAGAAATGGCCGATAGGTGCAGCAATAGTTGTAATTTAATCACATATGAAAAAAGTTTTTATTTATTTTGTAAGCTACCACTTGTTTAAGCTTAACCTAACATTTAGATTCACAACTAACTATTACTCCGAAATAAGTGTTTTGTATCAGGCTGTTTCTAAAGCATCTCCATAGGCTAAACACATAAGACTACATCAAACTGTAAAAATAAGCCTCTTACTTTTGGCTCTGGCGGCCTAGTTGGTTTTCATTTTTCGGATATGTAATGCATATGTGCAGTAGCGTAGCCAGGGGGGGGGGCGGGGGGAGGCTTTAGCCCCCATCCCATTGGCATGTCGACCAAAATGCAGAATGAGAAAAACACTACGTTTTTAGCACTTTTGAGAGCGTTAAATGCACTAGAGTGGACTAAATAGCGATTTAAAACATCTTTTGAAACATATATTTAGGGGGGGGGGCTAATTTGCTGAAAATAAAACTAACAAATAAATAAAAACTTTGAAAAATGGTTAAAAATACACAATCAAATTTGATTGCATGTGTAAAATTGCTAAACATAAGTGTCATCAACAAATATACTATAAACTAAGGAATAGGGGGGGGCTATTCAGTATCATTTAATTACCAATTTCTTTCAAATTTCTTTTCATTAGCCTCCCCCCCCCGAATTAGTTTTTTCTATAAACTGTATACGAAATAGAGTACTCCGTGTGACTTTTATTGAACTATTCGATTTTATAATTTACCAGCATCTAAATAAGAGAACTAAAATTTTACCATTAGCCACCTCCCAAATAGCACATTTATGCAACCAGTTTAATCATGCTTGCACTGCCAATTTCTAAGCCACGATTTAAAAGCATTATTTTTTAATCAAAATAGCCCTAAAATAAAGTTATTTTTGCAAAAAAATGCAAAATTTTCGAGCGCTGGGGGCTTTGCCCTCAAACCCCCAGCCTTCGGCGGCTGGGGGCTTCGTCCCCAGACCCCCAAAACAGCCCCCCCCCATTGCGAATTTCTGGCTACGCGCCTGCATATGTGTAGGTTATAGCTACGTAAATATTCAAGCAGTAAACTATGAGTAGCAAGAAGAACTCTAATCCAAATCGTAATTTTGGATCAAAGATTTAATCATATTAACATCGCGTACAGTATACTGCTGTATCCTGATACCGATTCCTCCAACTACAAAGTTTGTCTTTTCACTCAATTACAATGCATGCTTCTGGTTAATAGCGAAGGGGCGCTGTGTAGTTTGAGTGTGTCAGCTACTTTGAATATCATCAGGCCACAGGCCGGTAGCGGTAGCCTACACTGTACGAAGCACGTACTGCTTTCCAGTTTACAACTCAAATTAAGTTAACAATAATTTTTGCTGATATAACTTTTGTGATTTTTGCATTATTCTTCGTGATTTACTATAGTTTTTATGATTTACAAATAATTTTTGTGATATTCAAAAAAGTAGCTTTTTTACGTTTTTGAATGGCATTTGGCAGGTTTTTAAAACCATTAGAAAAGACAGTTAGCTGAGATTTAAAAGCCACTCAAAACAGTTCAATTGCTCAGTCCATCATCCTCCTTCATAACTGCCTCGTCAGGTCCAAAAGATGTTTTCACGGTCTAAGAAGCTTTTCAAAACAAATTTATGACCTGAGGGAATAAGATGTGATTGATTAACTTGCAGAAAACCCTAAAGATTGTATAAAAAACAAACAAACTAGCCAGTCCACTTGCAAACTGAACCTGTGAGGCTGTGAATATTTTAAAGCATTTTTTCATACTTAATGATGCTGTGTTTTATACGTGGCATTTCACCTTTGAGTTTTGACAAGATTCAACAAAATTTTGCTAAAAGTTTTGGTTCATACTAAAGCTTACACCATCATTGCCTAATTTCTTGAACGCGTTCTGTTGGAGGAAAAAAATCTGTTTTCATTTGTACCGATAGTTGATAAAGTAAAATTGAACTCAAAAGTTCCCAAAAAGGTTAACTTTTTTTTTTAATTCTAATTCTTACATTAAAAGTGGACATTTTGCCATCAAAGTAAACATGTTCAGCATGTGAACATGTTAAAACACTTTGCAAACTTAATAGCAGCATGTTTCACATCACATGGCATTTCACTTTTGAGTTTTGACAAAGTTCAGCAAAAGTTGATAAATTGTAGTTGTTTCTTTGTTGTAAAAAAGGTAATTGAACTCTTAAAATAAAAAAGTTAACTCAACTTTTGTAAAATTAAGAATTTAAAAACAGGTAGCTTTCACTTGTGGTTTAATTGGCTTGACTGCGCATTGCACAAGGCGACTCTGAACATGGATCCTATACTGATTAGAGGACTTCGTGCATTGCCGATACGGAAGATGGTACCAGTGCTAGCTGCTAATGATAAGCATCAGTGCAGCAGCAACTTCACCAAAAGCTGTGCAACTTTGCTTTACCATAGCCTTCGACAATGCCTTCTAGGCAATCTTGTTTTCTCGCAAAAGTCTGAAAGTGCACGAGTCCTTGCTAAACACAAAAAACTTAACTTCGCATTTGCGACTTAATTATGATGTGCTACTCTTTCGCGACCAAATTAATATAACCATGATTGAAAAATGTTTTGTTGTGCTGGGATTAACTAGGGTTATCATCATGATAGTGTTAGCAGCATGCAAGCAGATCCCAGATCATTTTCAAATGTGAATTGAACAGCAACTCTATACTGTATTCGAATATAACATAGCCTACTTAGGATAGTAGTGGGCAGTGCTGTCGCCAGAGCAAATGAAGTAAGGAGGCACTAGCCAAAAGTAGGGCGGCATTAAAATTTGCTTATCAAAACTGATCTTCAGATTTGTACGGCTACAATTATGCGCAATTTTAAAACAACGTTTCTTACCTCGTTTCGTCTGCGGCCCATAATTTCTTGAAAAATCTATCTACAGCAGTGAGTGCTACTAGACGTGCAACCAGGATTTTGCTAAGAGGAGTGAACCAAAAGTTTGTGTTTTTTTTTGTACAAAAATTGCCTGATTTAGCCCCCATGCTGAACAAACTGATGCAACTCAAGCGTGTCACAGCGGGCATAGTCACTAAATGTTTAGTGACTGTGTACAGGGGCCTGGGAGGGAGCCCCAGCGGCTGAGCAATTTTACAATTTTGCAGCAAAAATATGGAGATTTTACGCCATTTTAATCACATTTCGCACTTTGTGAAGCTATATGAATAACTAAATTGCTAAAATTCTGAAAAAAATTTCAAAAAATTAAATTGCTTTGCACTTTCAGCCCCCCTTGCTACGGGTCAAGTCTAAACTACGCTTAAACGGTCGTATTTTGAGATTGAATGAATTTTCTAAGTGAGTTGGGTAAGGGGGCTTGTGGCCCTTAACCCTGGTTTCACCTCTGACTGGAAATCAAAATTTTGACTGTGCTCTAGAAATCAAAACAGGTGGTCCTTGAAAAAAAAATGTTTTCACGTACCACATTGTTCACGTCATAATCACTAACGAGGTACCGGTAACGGTTCTGCAGGCTGACACCTCTCTTCTGCGACACACCCGTAAAGGCGTGTAAATAAGACGGAATATTGCATCAAATTTATGTACAGCAGTTGGTTGCCAGCAATTTCGCAAAGAATCGAGAACACCTCCAAGGAGAATTATGTTTGAACGTAATTATGCCTTTTTCCATTATTGTCTGTTCTCTTATCGTTGCGTGATGTTCCAAAAACAGTATTTTGAGTAAATCAAACTGGAGGGCACAAGCAGCCGTTAGGGGGGGTAGGCCCCCCAGGCCCCCCGTAGCGACGGCATTGGTTGTAGGTACGCAGAGAATGTAATAGCTGTGGGATAGCTCCCAGCTCCAGATCATCTCATTTGCATGTCACTTTTCTTTATCACTCTTTTTAATTTGAGTGTTATTACAAAATGCAAAGTCATAAAGTTGTAAAAAGTTTAAAAGGAGCTTTTGTTAGATAAAACTAAAATCAACCATTCTAATTGTAACCATTTGCGCTACATTTAATAAGATTGGTTGTTGTTCCCTCATCAAAAGCTATAGCGATCAAAAGATTTTTTTGTTCTAAATGGATGGGTCATCTGTAAAAACGAACTTTGCCTTTATGCTTAAAATTGCCGCAATTAACTCTCGTATTATCTAGTTACCGCTTACTCTTGTATTAGCTATTGCTTAGTTCCTAAATATCATTAAATTGTGTGCAGCATTTTGGTTCATAGGCGTAGCCTGAAGGCCCGGCCCTCCTCCACTCCCCCAATTGAAATGCCACCAATGATAAACATTTGACAAAAAAGCCAAACTTGTTTCTTCAGTGTCAGTTTCCTTTAGCATGTTTCGCGTATAACATAAACACGTACAACAGTAATTAACAATAATATTGACGACCAGGGCGCCCGGGCTCTCTTAATTCAATTTTTGCCAACCAATTTATACGTGTAACCCGGGTGAAATTAAGAGTTTTGTCCTAAAAGTTGCTATCTCAGGCCCTTATCTAACCTTTTTATGAACGTAATGCAATATAACCAGGGTGTATTTACCATATGGCACAGTGCAAGGGGCCTTGCGCTCAAATGGTAAGACTTTTTTTTTTGGCTCTCACCAATATTTGGCAAGAAGATTTTGCGAAAATCAACAAAGTGCCAGGAGCTCTGAGCAATTTATCCGGCTCAGTCCGGTCAATGGTTAGTAAGCGTAACCCTCTATTGCACCATTTTTCAATAAGAATTCATCTCTACCTCGCCAATTTTTACGCGACAATATACTTCTCAAAAAGAATTAGCTGTGGGAAATGCTCATTGAACAAATTATTGATTTTGGAATTGAGGGAGCCTGGGCCTCCATGTCGTATATGTGCTTTATACAACTGGTTATTTTCATGACCTGAAAAAACAAAAATCTCTAACAAAATATTTTCGAGTGGTTGATTTTATTATTTACTGCTAAAATATTGCAAGAGAATATGTACCTTACTTCCTCCTACCTGGGCCAAATCTTGTACAAAGTTTAACCCCAAAGTGCAAGATTTTAAATGTGTTTTGGAATTAAATTTTAAGTAAATGGAGGATTGAACAATTTAATTTTTTGAATTGGCTTTCAAATGTTTAAATCTAGTTCTTTCAAGTGGCTCTGAACACATAAGGAATGTGATCCAATGGCATTGAAATAGCTTGTTTTTCCAAAAAATCGCCCAGCTTTTGAGGGCTTCGCCCCCAGACCAGGCCCGGCGCCAGGATAGCGTGACTGTGAGGGGCAGAAATAAATTTTGGTGGGGCACGAGCAGTTTATATATGTGAATTCGAGGGGGGCACGGGGGCACGAGAAATATATTCCAGGGTGGATCGAAGAAGGTGAACACCAAAAACAAAAAAGGTCTTCAGTTCAAAAATTTTCACAAATTCTGGTTATCTTCTCAATATTCTTTCTTCGTCCCAAAAGTTTTATAAAATCCTTTGTGAGTCCACAAAAGTTACAAAAATACGGACGGTAAACACCAATTTGGGAGTCTTAGGCCTCGATTTGCACTCCAATAGCCTCGAGCCTGTTAATTTCTTCGGGGCGCAGTCCTCGCTTGGAGGGGAAAAAGCAGTCATTTGGGGGGTACGGCCCCGCATGCCCCCCCCCCGTGGCGCCGGGCCTGCCCCAGACCCCCATGTTTGATATGTTTGAGTTACACAAGTCTACTTAACACATCTCCAATTGAGACATTTTCACCGTTAACTTTGGTAAATCATACCACGGCTACTGGTCATCCATTCTACGATATCTTTGTTCCACAAAAGTTCCTCTTTCGAAAATTACTGATGACGTCATTGCATGTGATTTGTGGTTCCCCACCCAATCAAAAATCTTTCTACGCCTATGTTTTGTTTGTTGTGTTTTTGAGCAAAGTTTATTTTGAAATCTATTTTACTGTAATTGATGAAACTGTAGGTGGGCTATAATGACAATGTAAAACAAAACTCTGTGCCAGTCTGAATAATCTCGGAGCTGGAGCCGAAGCAATGACAGGATAACAAAGTGCTCCGGAGCAGGAGCTGAAGCACCTTCAAAATTTGCCCTGCTCCAACACCCTGCCTGATATTGCACCGCACAAAGTCGAAAGCGATTTGTCGAAGTAGATCATCCTGAGCTAGACGTAACCTCTTTGCTGGTTCGGTACCGGTCTGATAATATTTTAAGTAGCTGATGCATCCAAACTACACTGTGCTTTGCTATTAACCAGAAACATGCATTATTGCATTGCAATTAAGTTAACAGTCAAACTTTGTAGTTTGAGGGACTTGTAGCAAGATACGGCAGTACCGTACGCGTAGCACTGCTAATATAGTTCGATCTAGCATTTTGATTACATTTGGGTTTGCTTGACTCATATTTTACAGTTCCTTGTTTAAATGTTTGATTGCGTTATTTTGTTGTCTTAGTTTGCACATTCACAAAGGCCTATATCAGCTTGATGAATGATAATGACATGCGATTGCAAATATATTTGTTTACATACCTACAGCCTACACATATACCTCACAAATCTCAAAAATAAAAATCCTAGGCCGCTAGAATCATAAGCAAAGGCCTACTTTTCCTATTTGCTTTAACCTAATGTATTTATCCACGAAGCTGTTTTAGAAACAGCCTGATACCCAACACTTACTTTGAAAAAATTATTAGTTTTGGGTCTAAATGTGAGGTATGATTTAAAAAAGTGAACAATAACGAAATTACGGAAATTTTTTTTTATATGCGCTCAAATTACTACTGTTTCTACACTTATCTGCGTTTTTAAGGCTATTTTACATAGCCACCATTTGTTTTTCAAGCAAATTTTTAACTCCTTCCAAGGTGACGTAAGTGACTACTTTAATTGCATGAATGCTTTCACACTATAGTGACTATGGCTGCATTGACGGCTGCAGATGAGAGTTAAAGCTCCAAGTAGCGATGCCCAGCTAAACTAATGAATGATCTCAGCTCTAGGGAATGTGATTGATAAACTTTCAGCCATCTACAATCAAGCTTTTTTCAGGTACTTTTGAATGCCTAACAGTATTTTGATGTGGATGCTTTTGAGACCGTCTTTGCAATGACATTTCGTGAGCGTACAAACGAAAGTTGCTAATTTCTCGAATTATTTGCAAAAAAATCATTTTCTCAATTCAATGATATTTAAGCTTGCAAAAAAATGTTTCTGCTGATGTCTTTTTTTTTTTTTTCATCAAAAATGTCGATGCCAAACACACTCCTTGACTATTCACGAATTTTCAAGTGAATTTTTGTTGAACTTGTAAGCAAGAAATGCGCTGGAAAAAGAAGTTGATTCTTTTTGTGTGTTTCATTAGATTAAAAATTGCGCTGTATCAGCAAAGTAAAATTATGTAGGCCTACTTGAGATATTTTCAATCTGATTTAATGCATGATTAATAGGCAATACAGTACAATAGCTTTTGGCGCAATTAAAATTTGGGAAAGTTGTAATTTTAGCGTGAAATTTTGTAGTTCAGCAAAAAAAAATTTGTAATGTTTCGTACTTTTTTTAAAAATCTTCAGCTATACTGGTAGCCTACTTACCATAACGTTCAGCAATAAAAATGGACTGTGTGAATTGCGAAGCCTCCACCATGCGTGGTAGACGCCATGCGTGGTAGGCACGTAGCAGCTTGACTCGAAGATCGCAAGGTCCCTTCGCTGCAGAGTTGTAAACGGGCCGACTAGTTTAGGCTCGAACCCGGCCCGAACCCGAAAATATAAGCCCGAACCCGGCCCAAACCCGAAAACTAATTTGAAGCCCAAATCATGCCCGAAAAAAAAACGAAAGTTAAGTTAGCTCTGAAAAATTTAGCAAAGTTGCCAAGTTATTTTGATTATATTTTTGTGCACAGAAGACAAAAAATACGTCTCAGGCCCGAATTAAGCCCGAAATTTTTGTCAACTTTAGGCCCGAAACCAGCCCGAACCCGACCCGAAAAGCCCCGCCCGACTTATAACTCTGCTTCGCTGTCTCCTGACCAAATACATCTTGTTGGTAAATAAAAAAGTTAATGAAATTACCAATACAAAAATTTTACAAAATGTTAACAGCAATTAAATTATAAATCTACCATTGAGAAATGATGGTGATTTAAATTTTCTTCAATTTTTTTGTTCTTTGAAATGTTTTTTGTAATTTTTAGCAAAATTACTGTTGTTATTCCGGATATTCATCAAATTTTGTTGTTGTTTATTGATGTTGTAGCGGATATTTTGTTGTTGTTGCGGATATTTATCCAAATGTCACCAGATAGCGTCAGACGCTAACTGTTGGACGTTCTGCACACTTTTCATTGCATGGACTATTTCGTGCTCGGAGGAATCCGCGCCTGTTTAGGAGTTTCCAGTGATCCAATGTTTTTTTTGATTTCTTCAAATTCTTGTCCACTGAATTTGCTGTTTGTTTGAAGCCACTAAAAAGAGATAATCATCGTAACGCGTCTTATCCAAGGAGGCAACAACGTGACCAGGGTGGGGGTTGAGTCCAGATCATGCGATCAGGGTCGCCGTAAAAACGACGCCTTTACCCATTTGGCCACGCTGCCGATTAAATACTCTTGGTTATCATAACTATAGTTTTTATGATAACATCAACTTTTTACATCAAGCCTTTTTTTTTGGTATGGTTTTTGAAAGTTTTTGGTTAAGTGAAAAAAACCAACTACAATGAAAAGTATTGTGAATTGGAATATGAGATCAGCGTGCCGCGAAATAACAATGTTTCACTTTTGCTTTTCTGATGTGTTTTAGTATCCAATATCCATGATAAAGTTTATGATATTACGTAATAATGTCTGAAGATTCAGATTTTTCTAATGTGACCTCTTCACCTCTTATGACGCCACGAAATTTTGTAATGAATGATATCAAAAATTTTCCAATATTTGGAAATTCTCTTCAAAAACTTGCAATACCATTTGAGCGTATTGGAGGAGCATTCATACCGGATCGGTTTGTTCAAGTAGCGTCATTTTCCAATATACCAATAGTTCCCCAAATGAAAGATGAACATCGCCAAAACGATTTGATTGATGTTGTGCAATTGAATCAAGACATACATGATTCTACACAAAAAATGCAGCTTTCAAATAACATGGAAAACTTGACGACAGAACAAAGTAGAATATGCGGACTTCCTGGGTTTTGTAGTAAATCTGCCTACGACACTTGCTACAACACGACTCTGAGAAACTGCTCTGAATGTAGTGGGGCAGCATCACTAGCGTTCATCATTTTTGCTGTGTGTTTGGGTTTGACAATTTTCGTTGGAAACTCTTTGATAATAACGGTTGGATACAAGCGTCGCAACAAAGGAAAAGAGAGTAAATTGGATATATGCAGAAGTTCTTTGGCCTTGGCTGATATTCTGACTGGTAAGCCAACATCTGGTTGTTTTTACTGAATATGAAAATCGAAATTTTTCAGTATAAAACAGAGCTTGAAATAAAAGTTATTCAAAAATTTTTTGCCTTTTTGGAGCATACTGGTTCCAAACTTTTAGTTTGTACAAACCTTTTAAAGACAATTTCGAGATACCACGACTCTCGTTCTTTTGTTATAAATTAACTATAATACCCATAATATTACAGTAAATTCAATCACTATTATCGCAAACAACGAGATTTTTGCGTCTGAAATCGCTTACACAAATTATGACGACTAAAGTAGCCAAATCAGGAACAAAAACTGCGTGAAGAATAAGAGAGGTGCGATTGTGCGAAAGCTGCTTTCACGTTTTGAGAACACTTGTCTACAACACGTAACTGAAATTTCGTTCCGGATTCAACAACCTCTTTGGGTTAAGGCAAATTTTAAGCTGTTTTTTTTAACTAACCGTTTTTAATGTATCAAATTATGCCTAAATACGAGGATGCAAAACAAGGTTTTGCTAATGCAACTTTTCTGTTATCGAAAATGTCAGCATCAAGTCGAAAACTTTTCAACTTTTCACGATTATGGAGGGAATTTTTGATGACTCAATGTAGTTCAAAAATCTTCTAGAAATGAAACTGACTTATTTCGTATTTTCTGTAGCATTGCGAAACACAAAGTAAACGTTTTTTAGGTACTTTATTGTTACTGCTATTAGCTAAAAGACGACTATCACATCGACTAAATTATTAATTCAGTACTGCCATTTTATTGAAACAAAATCTTAATAAATTAAAATATCATTTAAAAGGATAACAGTTTTCGACGTAACCATTACCAGATTTGCAAAAAAGTTTACTTTTGGGCGCCACTGTTCAAATAATGATTAAATGTAGACGCGGTATAACCGAAGCTTTTTGTTGTTGTAGCAAATTGAATTTAAAGCATTGACATTACTCAGTCATATTTAAATTGACACTACCTCAAATTCTTCCATATTATCTCCAGCAGAGATACGACAAACAGCGGCTGCAAATTGCTGTTTTGAAAAATTAGATGAAAGAAAAAGGCCTTGTGCGTACTTGCAAATTCTCAACAACGTTTAATAGGCTTGCATTATGGGGCGCCAAATGTAAAGTAATAAAAATGCAAGTTTTTACCCTTTTTTGGTGCCAAATTGCATATTTAGCTACATACGCAAAACGACACAAGCCAAATTGCATATTTAGCTAAATACGCAAAATGACACAAGCCAAATTGCATATTTAGCTAAATACGCAAAATGGCAAATGCCAAATTGCATATTTAGCTAAATACACAAAATGCCAAATGTCAAATTGCATATTTAGTTAAATATGCAAAATGACACCTGCCAAATTGCAAATTTAGCTAAATCTGCAAAAGGACACATGCCAAATTGCATATTTAACTAAATACGCAAAATGGCAAATTGCATGTTTAACTAAATACACAAAATGATGCTAAATCTGCAAATTGGCACCTGCGCAAAAATGCTTAATTTTTAATTCTAGCGGTTCAAGTCCATTATCACTACTTCTGTACGGTCTGTGCTCTGCGTGTGTAATTTGGGTAGATGGAAGTCAACTATGAGAGAAATCAATTTATAGCAAAAATTGTAGCCTACAGGGTGCTGCTTTGAATATAATTGAAGTTGGGAGACTCGGAGTAGGCCTAGCTGTACAACAATTACTCGATCAGTCAGCTAATTAAAAAGCACATACCTTGAGCATGTAGAGGTAGTGTATCAGAAATGGGATGGTGATTAGAGTAATAGGGTGTCAGATCAGACTTGAACATGTAAACTATTGCAGCAATGAGATTAGGCTGACTTCAATAAAAAAAAGTTATGGTAGGCCTGGTTGTAACTTAAGCTTAACTGCTAACTGGCGCAAAACGTTAATGGCTTTTTTTTTACCTGTTTAATGAAGTAGAAGTAAGGCCTTAGTAAAAAATCTTATCATGAAGTACGAGAACTGATATTAGGCCCCTGTTCCAAGGCCATGGCCGGAAGTTCGGTGAAGATTAAAAACACAGGTTTTCACCGAAAATCCGGCCAGCTTTTGCCTGCATGCACACCGAGTTACAACTAATTGAGTGCTGAAGCAGCTACTTGAGTGTGCGTGAATTTATAGGTCCTCCCGAGTACAATTTACTCCCTGAGCCCCCCTCTCGCAGGCCTTTAGTAAAAGAGAGGGGCAGAGGGGCTTGTCTGGGCAAGATTTTTTGGCCCCAATATTTCATAGGCTTAGCTCATAGCAATCTTAAGATATTAATTCTTAAGCCATAGCAATTCATAACAAACCACTGCATAAATGCTCAAAAAATCAAATTCGAAATGAAAGTGTAAATATCCTAGTAGCAGCAGCAATAAAGAGGACCTGGTAAAGAAAGCCATTAAAATTTTGCGCCAGTTAGCAGTTAAGCATAAGTTACAGCCAGGCCTACCATAACTTCTTTTTTTATTGAAGTCAGCCTAATCTCATTGCTGCAATAGTTTACATGTTCAAGTCTGATCTGACACCCTATTACTCTAATCACCATCCCATTTCTAATACACTACCTTTATATGCTCTAGATGCGTGTTTTTCGATTAGGCTGACTGATCGAGTAATTGTTGTACAGCTAGGCCTACTCCGAGTCTCCCAACTTCAATTATATTCAAAGTAGCACCCTGCAGGCTACAATTTTTGCTATAAATTGATTTCTCTCATAGTTGACTTCCATCTACCCAAATTACACACGCAGAGCACAGACCGTACAGAAGTAGTGATAATGGACTTGAACCGCTAGAATTAAAAATTAAGCATTTTTGCACAGGTGCCAATTTGCAGATTTAGCATCATTTTGTGTGTTTAGTTAAATATGCAATTTGCCATTTTGCGTATTTAGTTAAACATGCAATTTGACATTTGCCATTTTGCGTATTTAGTTAAATATGCAATTTGGCATGTGTCATTTTGCATATTTAGCTAAATATGCAATTTGGCAGTTGCCATTTTGCATATTTAGCTAAATATGCAATTTGACATTTGCCATTTTGCATATTTAGCTAAATATGCAATTTGGCATGTGTCATTTTGCGTATTTAGCTAAATATGCAATTTGGCATTTGCCATTTTGCGTATTTAGCTAAATATGCAATTTGGCATGTGTCATTTTGCATATTTAGCTAAATATGCAATTTGGCGTAAAAAAAAGTGTAAAAACACGCATTTTTATTACTTTACATTTGGCGCCCCATATTGCATGCTCAAGAAAGTTGTCCCACATGAAAAGCGAATGTCATCCACAGTCTTGAAATGGATACTTTTTTCTCCAAGTTGAGATTAAGAAAAATAATAAACACTTGAGAACAACTTGAACAATCTACAGGACCATTAGGACAAAGCTTACGCCTTATTTTTCTGATTAAATGCAAAGCCTTTTTTGAAGTTTTCAGAAAAATAATTTTCAGTGTGTCAACTGCAACACCATGAAAACAGTCGCGACGGGTCGATCCAGTCAAAAAACTTTTAATCAAACTAAGGAAAAGAGTTTTATCGAGATAAATAAAAGGTTAAATGTTGAAGTAATCTTTCTATAACATTAAGGAAGTGGTCGACATTGAAAAATATAAATCTACGTTAACATGTACTAGTAATATAGATTTAGATTTATTAGTCCTCGACACCCCACTCATCGGCAATCCCATGGCGCTCATTCCGTAAAATGTATAAAGTTTTCCACGTTTTATGTCTACTGACGAGTATTATTATCTAGAATAAAATTTGTATTTTAATGTCTGGAAAATATGATTTTTTGACTGTGACATCTTTGCTTCTTTTTAAAGCAATATCAATGAATATTTCAATAAATGAAGCTGAAATCACTCCAGACTTTATAAGTGTTCAAATGACCACAACCACAACCATATACGAGGATCTTGGAGGGCCATTTGATTCGGCATTTATACCGGATCGGTTTGTCTTGAAAACACAAATTCTCCGTAAGGAGCCAGTTCCTCAAACAAAAGTTGAACATCACCAAAACGATTCAATTGATGGTGAAGACAATTCCACACAAAAAATGCTGGGGAATAGCATGAATAACTTAACCACAGAACAAACTAGAATCTGCGGACTTCCTGGGTTCTGTAGCCAAACTGATGCATTTGACACTTGCTACAACAGGACCATAAGAAACTGCTCTGAATGTAATGGGGCAGCATCATTAGCTTTCATCATTTTTGCTGTGTGTTTGGGTTTGGCAATTTTTATTGGAAACTCTTTGATACTAACAGTTGGATACAAGCGTCACAAAAAAGGAAAAGAGAGTAAGCTGGATATATGCCGAAGTTCTTTGGCCTTCGCTGATATTCTAACTGGTTAGTATAAGCACGAACGGAGCATTACATAAAAATAAAAACATTGCCGTGTAAAACAGAGCTAAAAATAAATCAATAGATGTCAAAAATATTCTTGCCTGCTTGGAAAAGGTAAATACTTTGTTCCTGCTGGTCCAATAGAAACACTCTACAAACATATTGCAATGGTCAACGACGTCTGCGCAGCAATTGTAATTCTAGTTAGTAACACCGGCATTAATCATCGTTTGTTACCTTTATAGCGGTATTGCCGAGTACAGTTTTAGTTTTGGTTTATGTTTCACTTCATTGGGAGTGATTTTTTCACGGAAAAATTTTAAATTAAAGAGAATAAAACTAAAATAAGGAATAGTTTTAGAGATAGTAAAGATTCTACTTTGGTCAGAATTAATAAAAAAAGTATTGATTAAAATTTCCGGTGAAATATTATCTTTTATTGTTGCATGACCAGAATAATATGATATTATGAGAGTAAGCAAACTAAGTATCTTGCAGATAAAAAATGAAGATGTGCTATAAGCTGCATATGGAGGCGCTGTAAGAAAATAATTGTTATTAGTATTCCTTGATAAACCTAATATTTGTTATTGGTATTCCTTCATTGAGAGATGAATTTTATAATTTTGATTCTGGATATTTAAGCGTTCTTTTTGCTACGATTTCTAAAATCTTAGAAATGGAAAGTTTGTTTGATGTTCTTTTCATCATAGCCGTACCAAGTTCCCGGAAATTTGCTGTCAAAAATCGTGTACACTTCAGAGTATAGTTTGAAGTCTTAAGTAAAAGTAGCTGCAATGAATAGAATATCTCTGGAACGGTTGGGTAAAAAATGGAACTGACTCACAGGTATCATATAATGGCTACACGCACTCCGTAATTCTAGAAGTCCGTTTAATTTTTACCTGGTTCTTTAAGCTGGAAAATCTACAAATTGCAAACCAAAATCAAGTAAATTTTAATCGTAAATTTTCAGGCATTCAACTGCTGGTGATTGTTGTTTACAACTACCATTGGTCAATGCAACTAACTGTCAAGCAACTCGACTCTGCCCAGCTGGTCTCTCGAAACTCAGTGGAGGCATTTTTTGGTTCGTTTTTGTACCTACTGGGCTACACATCTTCAACATATCATTTGCTCTTCATCGGGATGCAGCGCATTTATGCAATCAGAAAGCCACTTATTTACCGACAACAAACCAAAACAACTGTTTATTGCTGGCTTTTGTTCGTTTGGATTTTTTCCCTCACAACAGCATCAATTACAGGTGCGACTTATTTAAATTATTAAACAAACCAAACCCTAAAATTAAAAAAATCACTTTCATAAGGCATTGTTGTTATGCAGCATTGCGTTTTCGCATGTTTCAGGTTTGATTCTTAGTTTCAGTGTTTGCACATTGCTCAGCCATGCCAAAAACGTACCTCACTGTGAAAGAAGCGTACCAATCAAAGAGCTTTGTATACGTCAACTTTTTGATTGGCTCGTACGCTTTTTTGTTAATTTGGCTCTTTTTTGACCACGACTCAGCCTTACGCAAGTAACAAAACCAAGATCCGGGTCTCAAAAGCGGTTGTGTCAAATTAAATTTTTATTTATTACGCCGAAGCGTGTAACGAGATGGCGGGGCCCATTTCCGCGTCTTTGCGCCGGGCAACACAGCTTTTCTCTTCGCAGTGGTGACGAGCTGTTGGCAACACTGTGTCCGATTTGACTAGCCCGAGATTTAAACCTCAGACCTCCCGCTCCAAAGACAAACGCGTTATTGTTCGACCTCAAATTCAGAAAAATCATCTTCTCGAGTTTCGCAAAACAACCGCGAACTTTTGAGGTCAATTTTCGCAGCCGTGGTTACAATGTTCGTGGTTGTAGAGCTCATTATCACGGAATGGTTCGGTCTTCCTCATTGATTTATTTCAACAAAAATTACTTACATTACCTAATTTTGACTGGTCATTTAATCCAGTTGTTAGCCTCTAATGTGAAAGGTAATTAAGCAGTCCAGTTATCAGACAATTTAAATTGGACACAATATATTGTCAAACGTCGGCCACCGCTGCGAAATAGAGGCTGTAACGGGAAGATACGGGTCCGCTCGATTCGTTTCGCGCTTAGGCGGATGCAGCGATCAATAAGAAATTTTTGATTATTGTTTTAAAACTATAAACTTTACTAAATCATATAGTGGCCTAAAAAAAATTTGCATAATAAAATGTTTTGAATTTTAATTAATAGTTAGGCCGTATCTACACTGTACGAAAATTGTTAGCGTACGAACGTAACCTTAGTTAACCGAGTGACAGTTTCTACGCTGGTAAGACGGTCCATCTGGCGCACATAAATTTTTTTGTTTCGGCATAATGTAAGCTAAAAATACGCTTCTACGCACACAATTTTACGCCAGTGTAAACCGAGCCTTAAAGCGTTTTTTTTTCTAGCTTGGTTTCCAGCTTTCATCACAAACAGCTATGTGACGTCAGTGTTTTTGTACTTGCCGACAG
This sequence comes from Trididemnum nubilum, assembly GCA_963965965.1. NCBI lineage: Eukaryota > Metazoa > Chordata > Ascidiacea > Aplousobranchia > Didemnidae > Trididemnum > Trididemnum nubilum. Next base: position 6,756,223 of record OZ014489.1, on the reverse strand, counting down.
CTCAGGTGATATCAGTCGACCAAGATCTCACGGTCTTAATGGCTCTGTTCACTATATTTTACGTTGTGCCGTACATTCTTATGGTAAGATCACGCTAAAGATTTTAGTATCAAGTTTTACGGTAACAATCAGAGGTGGAGTCGAGGACACAAGGCTCGAGGCCAAGGCCAAGGACACAAAAAAAATCCGAGGCCAAGGCCAAGGCCAAGGACAGCCTTTCCGAGGACAGACACTCTCGAGGCCAAGGACAGGAATGCTCGAGGCCAAGGCCAAGGACCAAGGACACAAAGCGCAAGTGCTCTCCAAAAAAAAAAAAAAAAGGTCTTCACAAAAATTTTTCATGCGATCTCCAAAAAAAAAAAAAAAAAAAAAAAAAAAAAGGTCTTCACAAAAATTTTTCAGGCGATCTCCACGAAAAAACGCTTTCCAAAAATTTTTCAACCGCTCCACAAAATTTTAACTTTCCAAAAAATAGTGCTGTCCTCGAGCCGAGGACAGGCCAATTTTCGAGGACTTGAGGCCTCGAGGCCAAGGCCAAGGACTTGACCTTCGAGGCCAAGGCCAAGGCCAAGGACTTCAAAATCTGTCCTCGAGGACGTCCTCGAGGCCAAGGACGTCCTCGAGGACTCCACCTCTGGTAACAATAGCAGATTACCACCAGTTAAAAGATTTCGTCACCAATTGTATACTCCAGTCACAAATCATCAATATCATTTTCATTATTATTTTATTAGTTCTTGGTAACTGTAAGTGTAATACTTGTTTGTTCTACAAGTTGAATCGGCCAGGAGACAGCGAAGATACTTTTTTCGGCCTTTCAGTCAAGCTACCATGGAGTTGTAAACGGACCGACAAGTACAGGCCCGAACCCGAAAACATAAATCCGAACCCTAAAATGATTTGAGGTCGAAACCATAGGCACGAGAAAGCCCGAAAGCGAAGTTGTGTCTAAATAATGACGGTGTGTACTATAGGCATAGCCAGGAATTTTAATTGGGGGAAGCTCAAACCACAAATCACATGCAATGACGTCATCAGAAGTTTTCAAAAGAGGAACTTTTTGTGGGTCAAAGATATCGTAAAGTGAATGATCAGAAGCCGAGGCCTGGTTTTGGCACTTAACCAGAATTTTGCTAAAGGGAGTGTGCATAAACGCAAAGTTAAAGCAAGAGACGCGTCAAGTAAACTTGAGTAACTCAAATGCATCCCAAACGAGGTTCTGGGGGCGGAGTCCTCAGCCCCAAAAGCTATGGGGGTCTTGGGGACGAAGCCCCCAGCCGCTGGACAATTTTTTTAAAATAAAAGCTATTTTTAAGCCATTGGATCACATTTTTCACATGTTCAGAGCCATTTGAAAAAACTAGATTTTTAACATATGAAAGTCAATTAAAAAATTAAATTGTTCAATCCTCCTTTTACTTACAATTTTAGTCCAAATCATGTTTAAGATCCTACATTTTGGTATTAAATTTTGTAAGTGATTGGCCCAAGTAGAGCGAAGTAAGGCACATCGCCTCCTGCAATATTTTAGCAGTAAATAATAATCCACTCGAAGATTTTCTTAGAGATTTTCGTTATGTCATGAAAATAAGCAGTTATAGGAGTACATGCACTGTCAGTGGGCCAGACCCCCTACATGCAAACTCAATAATTTGTTCAAGGAGCATTTCCCTTAGTTATTTTCTTGAAAGTATTTTTTTGCGGAAAAACTAGCGAGGTGGAAGAAATTGTCACTGAAAAATGATATAATAGATGGTTAGACTTACTTACCAGCATGTTATTGCTCGGGCCGGATTTACATTGCGTGGGGCCCCTAGTACTTTAGGGATTATTGCAACATCTTTCTGCCAAATACACAGAAGGTGAAGACCAATTTATTGTTAATTACCGTTGTACACGGTTACTGTTATACGCAAAGATGCTAAAAGAAACTGAACCAGAAAAACATAGATTTCTTTGTCACATTGTTATCAGTAGTGTCATTTCAATTGAGGGGCAGGCCCCCTGGGCCCCTTGGCTACGTCTATGTCTGAGTGCGTTCATAAGAAGGTGAGATGAGGACCTGAGTTAGCAACTATTAGGAAAAAAAAGCTCATTTTCACTTAGGTTATACACTCAAATTGGTTGAAAAAATTGAATTAAGGGGGCCCGGGCTCCCTGGTCGTCAATATTATTGTTAATTACTGTTGTACGGGTGTACTGCTGCACGCGAAGATGCTGAAAAAAACCGAAACTGAAAAAACAATAGACTTCTTGTCATTGGTGGCATTTCAATTGGGTGGGGGGGCCTTGGGCCTTCTCCCCCTGGCTACGCCTGTGGTGCACACTGCACAGGCATTGCTCCTATGCTCTTTGAATAAAACAACTTTATGCTGATAAATTATGATGCAGTAATGATAATTGTGTGGTAATAATTGTTTGATACTTAAACTAAGTCGTTATTCCGATTAGCAAAGTTATTTTAATTACGTTTTGGTAACACCTAAAAAAGCTAAAACGTTATAAGCAAGTACGTATGTCAAGGCCCGAATTAAGCTCGACAATTTGTCAATCTCAAGCCCGAACCCGGCCCGAATCCGAATCCAACCCGAAAAGCCTGGCCCGACTTACAACATTGAGCTGCCACCTTCCCAAATGCCTAGCAAACGTGATGGATGGAAAAATAAAGATGTAATTGCAGTCACTAATAAGATCAAGTTTTTCAGACTTGTACAGTCGTAGCTAGTGCAGTTTACTTTGGAATCACTCAATCAAGAAGAACAAAGCCTTTGACAAATCAACACAAATCAAGCAAAAGCTTAAACAAGCAAAGAAAACTTTCGGTTTTTGCTACAGTGCTTATTATGCAACTTGGATTTACTGTGTCTCTGGGTAAGTACGTTACCTTTAGTAGGCCCATATTATGCTATAGGTTCCAATCCCAAATGCCGGAATTTTGGCTCGTTTTACGTTGTCAACAATATATTTCATTTTCATAGCTTTGAAAAAGTTTGTCTTTATTAGGCTTTTTTCGCCAGTTTAATGCATAGTAATACTGTATTATAAAATTGTTATTGTTGTTGTTTTCAGTACCAGTGGCGATTGTTGTGATTTTATTTTACGCTGGAATTCTGGATTGCCTTAACCTACCAGCTCCGTATTTGGTCTGCATTTATATCAGCATGGCAAACAGGTATTAGTTTATTAATTGTCAAGCAGATAATTGTTAATATGAAAAAGCGTTGGAATCGACCTGAATTGGAATCAAACCAGTGTATTTACTGAAGCAATGGCAAGCGCTCAGACATGTTTGCGAATTAATTGGCTAAATAAGGCTTGATGTTATTGTTACTTTTTCAGTTTCATCAACGTTATCATTTACAACGTGAGAGACAAAAGTTTCCGGGCTTCCGTTAAAGAATTACTTCCACAATGCACTTCTTGTCGGGAACTACGAGAAATTTCACAAGGCGCAATGGCTAAGCTCCATTCAAATGCAAATAACGAAACAATTGAAAATGAGTTACCTATGTCTGCTCTTTCAATCTCCAAACAAACTCAAGAGAAACACAAAGATTGGATAGAAAAAGAAAGACATAAATGAACGATCTGATAAAAATTCAATATTTATTTTATTTTCGTTTCGAGTTAAAAAAAAATGGGATGAAGATGAAGTCAAAACCAAAAATAAGGCTAAGTTTTCGATACAGCGTTTTGATGTACATAGAAAATTTTACTATTATATTACTGTATAAATTACTTTGTGTTTCAGATTATTCTGTGACAATATTGGTATCGTTTTTAATGATAATAATAAAAACGACCAAAACGTTACAAAAACAAGATTTTTGCAGTCTGAATTACATGTACAAGACATGACATGTATGAGAAAACATAGAATAGACAAGCAAAACAAAAGTTTTAAGGGAGTTTGGGACAGAGCACCTGCCGTCGGAGGCTAATGACATAGGTGGGCACAAGTCCGTTAATAACGAAGCTAACTTTTTCATTAACTCGTTAATCCGTTAAAATTTTTTTTCATGTTAACGGACTAAATTAACTTCCGTTAAGTTCTGTTAACTTCCGTTAAGGTCTTTATCGTTAATATCTTGCACCATTCATTCATCATACCGGTACAAACCAGTTTGCACTGGTAACACTTGTTGCGTATTTGCACGAGTTTTATAGAAGCGAAGAAAGGAGCGCATTTTTGTGGCAAATAATACGTTGCAGCCTCATTGGTCTATTAATTATCGCTGTTCGCAATTTCCAACGGTTTTCCGATCGCAGTTTGGTTAGTGCATTTAAACCTATTTTTATCTTGAAATTAAATTAGACTGTAAAATGTAACTTCCGAAACACAAAAAGACCACTAGAGCAATAGATATTTCTTTACAATCAGCTCAACAGCGTCAAAATGTGTTCTAGACGCAAGTGAATAAAAAGAAATGTAAATTACACGCAAAATGTTAACGATTTAACGGACTTTATTAACTTCCGTTAATTAAAGCTGAAAATAACGGATTAACGTTAACGGAGGAGTGAATTAAGTTTGTTAACGGACTAGTGGTTAACGAAGCTAACGTTCGGCATTAACTTGCCCACCTATGGCTAATGATATTAGAGATTTTGAGGGCAAAGCAAAGGTGAATATCTCTCAGCCGATGAAATGCTTTTCATAGTTGAAAAAAAAATCTATTTGACGTACCTGCTGTGTGCTCATTATTTTTAAGCATGCAATGAACCGCGCATTAATTTTGCTACAAAAAACGTAAAAGCTTAAATAATTTCTTGAAGCGTATAATATGTTTAAATCAAATCTTTCATTATACTTTCTGGAATACATCGTAGCATGTAACGAGTTTGCGGGCCCATCACTGCATCATTACACCTAGGCAATAGAGATCCCTTTAAAGAAATGTTGCAGCGGTAGCTAGTCGTTGACAACACTGAGTCCGAATTGACCGGCCCGAGATTTGAACCTCAGACCTTCCGCTCTGAAGACGAACTACTTGCCACTTGTCCAATTAGCCGCAGTATACTATCTTATGAGAAGACAAGAAAACTATTTTTAAATAGTTAGAAAATGTACCTTTAGGCTTGGGTTCTTGTTTTATATTGAGTTTTGTTGTTTTATTTATTTTAAGTTGGTTAATCCACTTCTCACAAGGAAGCAACGGTACCGCTTTTATTTTGGACGACTTGTCCTCATCCGCTTCGGAGTTGGCCTTATCCCAATCTTTCTGAGTGACGTTTGGTTTCTTCCCACGTAAATTTGCTGCTTGTTCGAAGCCACCAAGCAGAGATAATCATCGTAAAGCGTCTTATCCAAGGACCAACAACGTGACCAGGGTGCGGTTTGGCCTAGATCATGCGGTGAAAGCCACTGTAAAAAGGACGTCTTTACCCTTTTGGACACGCCGCCACGAAATTTAGATTAAATTTTTGTTTTTAGTTTGGCTTGGATTTTTTCGATTTCGCAGTCACTATATACCATTAAAAGTAAAAATGCTGCCCTATCTCTTGATTTGCTATAAAACTCTAGAAAAAAAGGAATTGTACTGTTATTTCTGTTCTATTTGCTAACTTGTTCAGGTGACAGTAAAGGGACGTTTCTGTCTTCCAGTTTTATACCACAAGTGGTGGAAGCTTCTCGCTGTCCTTTTAATGCTGAACGTCAAACAGAGAAGCTGTGAAAAGCAGTTTTTTGGTTTAACTTGACCTTGAATCGAACCCGGGTTTACCGTTTCAACAGCAGACGCTCTATTCACTCGAGCACAAATTCAAAATCCTTTGTTACAAACAAGGTTTGAGAATTATAACCAGCATTTTCTTAGACTTTCTTTGGCGTGAAGGAACTGATTATGTCCAGTGCGTGCAAATGCTGCAAACACGCAGATCATGTAGCAGATTGTAGTGATTCAAAACAGAACGCTCTGATTGCGGTTAACCGGCTCGACTGCGCAGCCTTTGCGAGTTGTTGGAAGGTTGATGGCTGTTGACTCGATTTCGCCGTTGATGGCTTGCGGAGGGGAGCGCCCACGATGTGGTCAACTGAGCTCGTCTGCAAAGTCAATGAGCTGAATAATCTGACCTGAATGCCTTGCAGATGAATGATCTGTCGGCTTAAGAAGCTATCGGTTCCAATTATTTTTCGTTTGTGGGTACTTAGCTGCTTGCTTCCACAACGTCACAGGCTGAAGCAGGAACAGTGACAAGATAATTTATCTGAGTGAACCAAATTCCGAACGCTCCAACTTGTTTTTGTGTCATGTTATTGCAATGTTTCGGCGTTGCTCCATATCTGCCTCGTTTGAGTGATTCAGATTCCCAAAACGAATGGTTTTCTATTGTCACGATTGTTGATGCTTAGCTAGAATACAACCTTTAATCTCCAGAATTGTCCACATCGACTAAAACTAGAGAACGACTAAAATGTTAATTGACGAATCGAAAATGGCAGTTGATAGTTTCTTTAGCTTTTTGAATCTACGAAGCAGCACACCAGTCTTAAATTAAAACTTCTACTGAAGATTGAAATGCGAAACCATTCTCATTGAGCGAAATCGCTTCACTAACACTTCTCACTAAACGGCTATACAAGCCAACCCCAGATACACAAACTCGGCTTAACTGCCTACGAAACTAATATCTAAAATCACCCACTCTAAGAATATTAGAATACAGAATGCAATACGACCCAGAGATGGAAACCGGTCGGGTCGACCGGCCGGTCGGGTTGCCGGTCGGGTCGAGATTCTTCAACCGGCCGGTCAAGCGGGTTGAAAAACCGGTCGAATTCTCTTTTCTGGCAACTAATAGACATCTAAGCACCAACCGAAATATACTTATATATTTTATCATAAACAAAACTTTTCATAAAAAATCAGTATTAACAAACCACACCTTTCGAAAACACTTGTAGAATGGTTTCAAGCTGTGGCTAATATGCTGTGACCATTAAGATATGTACATCTAGGGACGTATTAAGGGTGGGGGTATTGTGCCATGCCTCCCGACTTTGGGCCACGGCACAAAGCAAAAAAGTGCAAAATATACGTTAAAATCGCGTAATCAGATTCTAATAAAGCATGCATGTGAAAGAGGCTTGCGCTACCTGACATTTTAGCATCATTTTATCAGCTTAAGGGTATAGGTGGCGCAGATTTCAGATTTTTTACTAGATGCTAAAATTTTGCCGCTTTGAAAAGCTTGTTTCGACTTAAATTTACCACACTCTACACTGGGCAAGAAAGACACAGCTGTTATTTTTTTATATCTAACTAACCATGGCTTGTTCTGAAGTAGCAGCATTTCTACAAACTGCTGGGGCACATTATATTTCGAATGTTTTCTAGCCAATGTCATAACAGTTTAGTGTTTTCTATAAAAGTAACGGACGCGTTGCGTTCATCGGGATAGTTATTCATAACGCCTTCGTACTACCGATGAGTTTATTTATTGGTTTGACGTTTCGCTTCCCAACCCGGAAGCTTCTTCAGAACAATTTTCGGCAGTGCTGCCTTTGCAGTTACAAAAAGATAAATGAGAAAAAATAACAGCAGAAGATACGTAACAGTAAAAACATACGAACATCACAATACCGCACTATTATACCCAAAAACATTAAAATGATGGAGCGATAACGTTATATAGTATTGAAAAATATGTCACTAACAGCGTGAAAAAAAGGAATATCGAAAAATTATGTCACTAACAGTGTGAAAAAAATTAATAATATTCGTAACAACTAGCTGCTTCACTAACAGTTTGAAAAAGTATGAAAAGGATCTATTGCAAAACATTATGTACTGGAAAAGCTTTTTAGCTCCACAGAGATTTATATTAACTGTTCCGTCCGTATATAAATCTCCGTGGAGCTAAAAAGCTTTTCCAGTACATAATGCTTTGTAATAGAAATTTTTCATACTTTCTCCAACTGTTAGTCAAGCAGCCTATAGTTGTTACAAATATCATTAATTTTTTTCACGCTGTTAGTGACAAAATTTTTCAATATTCCTTTTTTTCATTCTGTAAGTGACATAATTTTCAATATCATATAGTGTTATTGCTCCATCGTTTTAATACTTTTGGGTGCAATAGAACAAGTATTGTGATGTCCGTGTTTTTACTGATACCTATCTTTTGCTCAGGGGCGTATTTAGGGGGGGCCATTGGGCCATGGCCCTTGGGAAGTTATGGGGCCATAACTTGGGCAGAGGGTTTGACCACAAAAACGGTGGGCGAAGACCTTTTTTTTTTGGCCTTCACGTAATTTTGGGCCAAAAACTGGACTAAATTTGAGTGGAGACCTTTTCCTTTTTTGACTGAAGACCTTTTTTTTTTGGTATTCACTTGATTTTGGGCCAAAATCCCCATTTTTTTTTGTCTTCACCTATTTTTGGGCAGGAAAACAGACTTGGTTTTGGGGTGGAAAATTTTCATTCTGGTCTTCATTATTCTCAATATTCTCAAATTTTCTGGCCCCCCTCTTTCGAAAATCCTGCGTACGCTACTGCTTTTGCTGTAATTTTTTTTCTCATCTTTTTGTAACTGCGAAGGCAGCACTGCCGAAAAAAGTTTAGTGTTTGCTGCTCGGCAAATTGCAAATAATCTGTCACCAATAGCGAAAAAATTGTAACTTCATTTTTTGGCCTTTTGCAAAATATCATTAGAAAGAACGTCTAATAATTTAGCTTGTGCCCTTCTTTGCTTTTTATGCTTATTTTGTGCACGTTTTACGCTGCTCAAAACAGGTCATTCAAACCGAAACTTAACCAAAAAGGTCTCAAAATTGAGTCATTTTTGCAAAAAACGCAAAAGTTTTTTTTGCGTTTTTTTTCTGAGACCCCCGTCCAAAGTCACAAATTTTAATACCTCACCCATGCCCCCCTTTTTGAAAATGTTTCATTAGATACATTGAGCAGTGAACAAAAACCTTCTGCAAAAAAAACCGGTCAACCGGCGATGATTTTGAAATTTACCGGTCGGGTCAGGTCGAGAAAATCCTGACCGGTTCCATCTCTGATACGACCCACTTATTTATAATACAACAAAAGCTATTGAATATCCCAGAAAAATCCATGATACGTCACAATAGAAAAAAATACAGAAGCTTAGGATAACAATTTGCGACATAATTATGACGTTACAAACTTTAAGTCTAAATATAGCAATTAAGCATCGTAAACAACCAAAATATTCCGATGACTAATAGAAGACAGTAGAATATGCTAGAAAGAAATTATCTCGAATATTCCAAATCAGAAAGGCTGCCAAAACTGAAAAAACAGTCACGCACACCTTAACACACAGCAAATAATTATATCTCAAGCATTCAAAATTATTAAACGTGACGTCTATCTTTTTTTATCTGTGACCGAGCAAGCTCAAAGTTACTTTCTTTTTGACAAATTTTGACGTCATTAGGACATAAGAGGCAGAGATGGAAGTTGTATATATAGCTTGTTTTGGCCGCGGCGAAACAGAGTTTTGGAGTTTTTTTAAGAGTTTTCACAGTTTTTGAGCGTTTAACAGTTTGTTCATTTTCTCCGAGTTTTACGGAGTTTTTCAAGTTTAAGTTTTTACAATTAGAGTTGTTACCATTAAGAGTTGTTACAGTTGTTAAAGTTTGAGTGTTTTACAAAGTTAATGTCAGCAAGATCGATTGCAAGCTGATTGTTGCTGCACACTTGCACAGTCAGGAGTCAGATTAGCGTAACAATTTAGTCATCCTCCATCCTCATATCAACTTCAATAGCTCCAGTCTTCATACTGTATAATGTGAAAGACAAATGCAAATTAAAGCTATTTCAAAATTATCATCATATGACGGTGATTCAGGTCGTGATGGGTGCATCATCGCATGCAAAAACAAGATCCTTTCTTTAAAATAAACACTGTCTATTGATGACATCCTGTGACTCGTAACACCTTTGTACATATAACTCGGTCATAGGCCGAGATCAAAGTAAAAAGCCAGAGTTGTAAGTCGGGTTTGGGCTTAAAATTGACAAAATCTCCGGCTTAATTCGGATTTGATTTTTAAGTAGCTACTTTACAAAAGCACAATCAAAGTAGCTTTGCAAACAACAGACCGAGTAAGTGGCGCGTCACAATGCCCATTGTCTGGTTCGTACTGCAGATCGTAGTAAAATTCGCCCATTTAAATCAATGGTAAAATTCTTACATACACGCATCTTCAAACAAACACTGTAGGTTAGTGGGCGGCGTTTTTTGTTTGATTTTACTTTTATTTGAAGGGCCAAAGCTTCATGATTCCATTTCAGGTTATTTCCGTAATCAAAAGTTCTTATAAATGCGTGTTAAACTCATTTTAAAAAGAGTACTTTTGCACAGTAAAATAGCGTTTTAACGCTTATTTGATATTTCTGAGCAGAGTTGCGATAGGCATATAGGATAAAGGAGTAAAATGGTATTGCGTTTCGCACCAAAATACGATCATACAAACGAAAAGAGTAGTTGCAAATTCTACCGATTTTCTAAGAATAGCAATCTGGCTTTAAAATGAGAATCACGCTGCAGGTAAGCTTGCTTTATAATCAAAACTAATCATTATATGAAGTCAAGTTTTTCGATAGAAGATTAGGAGAAGATACGAACACAAAACAGCCAGGTTCTTCAATGGAGAAAGAGTCGGGCAAGTTGACCCTAACCCTGACGAAGAGGAAAACTGTTAAGTTTTCTAATTTTATTTCTTGGGCACGTTTTTTGAAGGTTTTTGACAAGTCTCAATTTCTGTCAAAAGCCCTGCACAAAGGACGTGCATGGAGCGCCAGGAGTCCAGGTCCGAATCTGGAACGCCTCGCTACCCTAGTAATGATCTTTTTTGTTTAAGTTTTAGTCCCTTTTTTGGCGAAGACACTTTTGGCTTGATAAGTAGTTTTTAAAAAACTTTACATACTTCCTCAGTGATGACCTGTAACCATGATATCTGAAGTACGACCTAGGTGTTCTACAGTACAGGGTAGATCCCTGCCGGTAATATTTTCATTTTTGAAAATAGGGCAATTAAGTTGGGTTGTTCTTGGAGTGCCCGCTAAAACATCAGTCCGGCTCAGTGATGCACCCAGAATTTTCAAAAAGGGCAGGAGAAAATTTTTCAAAAAAGGAATACTTTCGCCACCGAATTTTTGACCTTTTTTACTGAAAATAGAGGTTTTCACGCTATTTTCAGAGAAAAATTACCAAACTTCGTTCTCGTTTGCTAATATATTGTCAAACAAATCGATCTAATAGCTTTTTTGGCATCGCATTCGCCCAGCTTTCGGAAATTTTGGATGCGTTTGTTTAAAAATAGTGACTTTAATTGACATCTTGGTCCAAAATTTCACAATAAACTTTTTTTTGGTTTTATTTAGGCATCTTTTTTCAGACTTGAGGCCAAAGAGGTGGGGGCTGGGCGCATGGACCGTGCCCCCTGTGTGCGCCACTGATCCGGTAATAAAAGTGTGAGAAAGGCTGTAATTTTTCTAGAACAAATAAAATTTTGCTTTAACTGCTTTAGTTGTTTAGCTCTCGTTCAAGTTGTGTTCCTGATTTCTTGGATAAAATACTTTGCAAATTTTATCTTAACACTTTAGAATCGAACAAGCAATACATCAAAGTTGAAAAGCAAAAATGGAAAATTCAACCGAAAACACTCATTCCTCTTACTTTCAGCGTTTTGTGCTGCCTTGTGGCGGAGTGTAATGTAAGGAAGAAATCATTATTACAATAGCAATTTTTTGTCTAAAAAGCTTTTTTCTCTACTGAATTTCGTAAGTGACATTGCTATGGGACTAGATGTAGGAGGGTTTAGCTCTCCTAGACCTTAGCCCTGCAGGCCCCGCCGCGCTTACCCTATCCGCCTGTATATGCGACTTTAATTTTGCATTCACTAAATAATACAAAATCATTTACTTTTCTTTGACCTTTCTACACTATGAGCTGTTAATTTAGAGCTGAAGCCTTCATTCATTTTTAAAATAGTCGTTGACCTTTTTTTGGTCTCAGATTGTCTTTAACTTCACATTTCGCTATGTTTACAATTGTTTAACAATTGATTTTTTGTACAGTATATCCTGTAAAGTTGTCTAGAAACGCAATACATGAAGGAGGAGCGCTAATCGATCCCCCCTGGGTCAAATAGGGTTAATGCTTTCCCCATCGCTAAAACAAAAAAATACATCAATATCTCAGCTTTGCTGCACCAGAGATCTGACTACAGAAACTACTGTGGAGTGCTGACTGCTGAGACAGAGAAAATGAATCGTTGCTCATAGTAGCACATTTATGACGCAATAAATATTACTATGAATCGAACAACAAACGGAGTACATGACTCCTATCCAACACCAAACAAAAAGCGACTTAAGCTTTGTTTGTCAATGTGTGCTAGCTGCCTTTTTGTAAATCATTTTCTTGTTTTACTGATTTTTTATTTTTGCTTGCAGAGTGCACTGTGCACTGCGAAGCCTCATTTTGCCGCCCCTGGCGCAGAGCGAGAAAGTGGCTGGCTGTTTCGGCACTAAATATTAGTAACCCAAGCAACACCAATTCTACAAAAAGTGACGAGTCGCCAAAACGATTCGGTTAATCTTGCATTATTAAATCAAGACGAGAAGGATTCCACTCAACGAATGCTGTGGAATGGCATGAAAAACTTGACCGCACAATACAGTAAAATTTACGGACTTCCTGGGTTTTGTAACCAAACCGCCATCTATGATACTTGCTACAACACGGCTCTGAGAAACTGCTCTGACTGTAATGGAGCAGCAGCATTCGCTTTCCTCGTTTTTGCTGTATGCTTGGGTTTGGCAATCTTGATTGGAAACTCTGATACTTATTGTTGGATACAAGCATCGCAAAAACGGAAAAGAGAGTAAATTGATTTTATGTGCAAACTTTACGGCCATTGCCAATTTTCTGACCGGTAAGTGAGTATTTATCAATATTCTGACCGGTAAGCAGAGGTGGGCAGTACCGCGGTACAAAAGTACCGCGATACTGAAACGCGGTACTTTTTTAGTACCGTTATCGGTAACGTCAGTACTTTTTCAAAAAAGTACCGTTTTTGGTACCGTCGTTACTTTTTTAGCACGTTTACCGCGGTACTCGGTACTTTTGTGTGGAATGGAATTAAAGCCATTCAAAAGGAGTTGAAACTACGGTGAAGCACTTTCAAACCTTGCCCACGTAATAAGGAGTTGTTTACTGGATGATTGTGGATGACTGACCATTCGCCGACACTGCACTAAGTTGCTTTACAGAACAAATTATAAAAGTTAACTGTACTGTATTGCGTTATGTTCTTTGCTCTTCTGTCTGTCCTGAAAAGTGAAGACTGAAGACCAGCCTGTCCTCTGCATAAACTCATTTTGAAGTGATATTCGTTTCCTAAGAAAATTTGTAGCAATACATAATTTCATAAGGGGCTGTCCATAAAAGACGTTGGCAAACAATTGACCCCCTCCTTCTTGTCCGTAAATTGTTCTCATTCAGGGGTGCCGAAACCCTGGGGTATGGGGGGATATATCCCTCCCAATAATTTGACTGTATCCCCCCTAATAATTTGACTATGCTCTACATCTGCATCCCCCCCAATAATTGACTTTGGTCTGCATCTGAGCTTGTTCGCGCGGACACAACAGAGAGAACTTATGAAAGGTATAGAAATGACCAAGGCAATTTTATTGCTGGATTATCGCGTCATCAAAAACCTGTTTTGAAGCCATGGGATTTTAAGACAAGGGGATGCCACCAATGATAAAAATGGGACAAAAAGCCTTTTGCTTCTTCACTTTCAGTTTCTTTTAGCATTTTTTGCTTACAACAGTACTTAACAATAATATTGACGACGAGAGGGCCCGCTCAATTCAATTTTGCCAACCAATTTAATTGTATGATCCGGATGAAATTAAAGGTTTTTGTCCTAAAAGTTGCTACCATTAACCCTTTTTATGAACGTAATGTAATTACTACGGTGGATTTACCAAATGGCGCAGTGCCAGGGGCCTCGTGTTTAGAATGATGGTAAGACTTTTAAGGTCTTCACCTACATTTGGCAGGAAGATGTTGCAAAAATTTTCAAAGTGCTAGGAGCCCCGCACAATGAAAATCCAGCCCGGGCAATTGCATGGTTACAAGGCGTAACCATCTATTGTACCATTTTTCAATAACAACCTACCTCCACCTCGCCAGTTTTTACGCGACAAAATAACTTAAAAAAATAAATTAGCTAGGAGAAATACTCATTGAACTAATCATTGAATTTAAATGGAAGTGGCCTGGGCCCCCTGGCCGTACATGTACTTTTACCACTGGTTATTTTTATGACAAAATAGGTATCTGTAAGAAAAATCATCGACTGAGTTATTATTTGCTGCTAAAATATTGCAGTAGCCAATGTACCTTACTTCCCCCTACCTGGGCCAAATCACTTATAAAATTTGGCCCCAAAATGCAAAATTTTAAACGTGTTTTGGACTTAAATTGCAAGTAAAAGAATGATTGAACATATTGATTTTTTCAATTGGTTTTCAAATGTTAAAAATCTAGTTCTTTCAAATGGCTTTGAACAGGTGCGAATTGTGATCCAAAGGCATTAAAATAACTTCTTTTCCGAAGAATAGCAAAAAATCGTCCAGCGTCTGAGGGTTTTGCCCCCAGACCCTCATAGTCTTCGGCTAGGGGATCTGCCCCCAGACCCCCGTCTGTGATATGTTTGAGTTACACTATAGCTTACTCAACGCGTGTCCCAATTCAGACATTTTCACTTTTTAACTTTTGGTTCAAGCCCTTTCCCTTTAGCAAAATCCTGTTTAAGTCCCAGACACTGGCCACGGCTTCTGATCTTCCATTCTACGATATCTTTGTCCTACAAAAAGTTCTTCTTTCGAAAAACTTTGCTGACTTCATGCACGCATTTTGCGGTTTGCCCCTTACCCCCATTAGAAATCCTGGCTACGTCTAGGTTTGAGATCCTTCTAACATTCATTTGTATTGGCGACGCGAATGGTAAGGCTACTGAGTCCAGGTTACCAGAATATAAACAAAAATTGCACTTTATTTCGTATTGAAACGCACTAAACACACGTTTTCAGTATGTTTAGGTATCATAGCTCATAAACCAAGCGTAAGGGACATTAAAAATGTGTTGAAAAACAACGGAATCGAAATTTCAGAGCAATGAAGGCAACTGAATTGTCATGCTTTGTAATTAAGGAATACGGATGCCCATAATGCAGGAAGCCCTCTCTCTTTTTGCCCGCGAAATATCCGCACTGAACAACCCCCCTGACTTTGGAGTACGTCTTTAATGCAGAGCCTTTAATAATATCTGTTATGCAATTCTTCCCCCGGCCAAATAGCCAATGTGGTAATGTGCTTGACTCTTAAGCCGAAGGTCATGGGTTTAAATCGAACACAGAGTTGCCAACGACTCGCCACCGTTGTGACTTTTCTTCGAAAGGAGCTGTGTTGCTCAAGTGCATTGTCGCGGCGACGGACTAAGCAAACTCGTTACAGGTTTAGGCGTAATACAGTTAGTAGAATGATTTGAATTTTTTTTTTTTTTAAGTAATTGTTTCCGTAGATTCATTCACTGAGCATCTTATACCAGTTACCGCTAAGCAAGTAAGAGACTCAATCATTGCTAGGCAAGCTCAATCAATCAATCATCAACTCAATCAAGCAAACTCAATCAATCAAAGCTCAATCAAGCAAACTCAATCAATCATTGCTAGGCAAGAAAAACCGATCAGTGGTCGAGTGGATAGAGCGTCTGCTACTGAAGCGGTAGACTCGGGTTCGATTCCCGGTCGGGTCAAACCAAAGACTATGGAAATTGGGATTCACAGCTTTCCTGCTTGACGTTCAGCATTAAAAGGGACAGTGTGAAGCCTCCGCCGTGTGTGGTAGACAGGTGTGCAGGAGGCAGCTTGACTCGAAGACCGAAAGGTCCCTTCGCTGTCTCCTGGCCAAGGCAACTTGGTGAATAAAATGTAATTACAATTACATTGTTTAACGCATAAAATCATCAAAAATATTGTTTCCAAAATGAGCAAATTTTTTCTTTTGAAGAGTAGAAAACATTTATAAAAATACAAAACACTCTGGGCACATTGTTCGTCCTTGGATAAGACGTTTTACGATGATTATCTCTGCTTGATGGCTTCGGACAAGCAGCTAAGTTACGTGAGAAGAAACCAAACGTCACTCGGAAAGCTTGGATTAAGGTCAACCCGAAGCGGATGAGGACAAGTCGTCCAAAATGAAACCACTACCGTCACTTCCTTGTAAGTAGAGAATACGGATCAATCAAATCGAAATAAATAAAACAATTAAACTCAATCTAAAACAAGATCCCAAAACATAAATCTACACTTTCATCTAAATTTTCAAAAATATTTTACTCGATTAAGGATATCATTTAAGGTTTGACTTTTTGGATCAGAATGAACGCGCTATTCCTTGCATACTTGAAAATATTGAGCACACAGCAGGTACATCAAAATCGAATATTTTTTCTTCAACTTTGAAAAACAGTTCATCAGCTGAGAGATATTCACCTTTGCTTCGCCGCCAGAACCTATAATGACATTAGCCTCCGACAGTGGGTGCTCTGTATACTGTCCCCAACTCTTTTAAAACTTTTGTTTTTTGGTCGTCTATTCTGTGTTGTGTCGTATGTCTTATGTATGCAATTCAGACTGCAAAAGTCCTGTTTTTTGAGTTTTGGTTGTTTTTATTACTATCATTAAATTCTATGCCAGCATTGTCACCGAAACATTTAAAACACAACGTAATGGGCATAGTATTCAGTGGATGTAAAAAGTACTCGAAAATTGTGATCAAGTAAAAGTTTCGTTACTGACAAAAAAACTACTTGAAGTAAAGCATGCACAAAGAACCGACCAAAAAAAGTACTTGAGTAAAAGTAAAAAAGTAGTCGTTTTAAAAGTACTCAAGTACAAGTATTTCTAAAAGCATTCAAGCAAAATAAACAAACCATTCAATCGGCATAGGACAGACAACTGGTCGACTACCTTCACACAGGGTTGAAAGTCGGTGCTGTTTAAAAGCAAAGACGAACCGATACCGATAATTCACACAAAAAGCAAAGATTTGTCAATAGTCAATGTCAGGAACAATAAGCAAAGACTAAAGAAACAAATAGCAAAGACATCAGAAACAAAAAGCAAAGATTAGTAATCGATGCCGAAATGCAAAAAAAAATTTTTCTTCTCTTTTTCATGAGGATGTTCTAAAATATTTGCTGTAAGAACCATTTAATGAAACTTGTGAGAGGAAAAGCTATCATTACCGCACTATAGGGGATATAAAAACCACACTTTTAAGATAATTATAAAGAGCAATATAGCATTAAAGAAACGAAACAATGTAAGCTAGGCAGGCTCAATAAGAACCAAAGTAAAGTATAAAGATTCCACCAATCGATAACATGTAGGCAAAAAGCATGAAAAAGGCAAATATCGGTACAAAAGATTAAAAAAAGCATCTGCGATAATCGATTACAGAAAAGCAAAGAATATAGTATCGATTACTAATCGATATTTCCAACCCTGCCTTCACATCACTGCCACATAGCTCTTGGTCTTTTAACCCCTCATTCTCTCAAAACGTCATTAAATTTTTTCAAGTTTTTCGTGATTATATTCAAGACAATTAATCGAAAAGAACAACAACAGCAAAACTTCGAGATTTGAAAATCGTGCCGCGCAGAATTCACATGATATCATTTCATAAAATCTTTGCACAAATACTCAGCATTCACTGTCATTGTTCAATTTTGCTAAAATTTAAAAAACTGTGGACATGTCTTATCAGTGTATAATAGTCTACTGTATATCTACAGGGTGGACCAAAAGTTCACATCATAGCTATTTTAGTATATTCTGTGATAACCTTTTTTGGAGTAATTAATCAAAATTAGTGTGGATTTTTTTGAATTGAATTTATTTCAGAACACGTTGAAAGCTGGCAGAAGCCTGGTAAACATTACGTCACTAAATCACTCAAAATTGTAGTAGATAGCCTATTTAGATACTGTAGTTTGGGTCTCTATCGGGGCGAAATGGATTTTCATATTAAAAACATTTATTAGCAATTACGTTGCACAATAAATTACAGTACAGCACAATATTGTTTATTGCATATATGGTGTGTGAAATTTGACTCACTCTGTAGAATTTATCAATAGAAACGTTTAGTTATCATAGTACGCATTTTTTTTGCAAATTTATACGTCTGATTGCTTCTTTCATGATTAATTTTAATAGAGTAAACATCTATGTCAATAAGCGGTGAAGGGCAGACACCAAACAACGAACGTGAAACTAAAGCTATCTTAAACATTGAACTGCTTTTCTCCAAACTGGATCTGATACGAACGCGCACACGTGGAAAAAAGGCATTGCTGCAGTCGCTGTGGTGGTTTGACCCCCGACGCAAGAGTTGTCAGTCGAAAAAGGAGCAAAAGATAAATAACTGAATTGAACTATTGTTGGTGGAAAAGTCAAACGTTCTGACGAATTTGGAGTTAAAATTTAAAATTATAGTACTTTGTACTTTTCTGAATCAAAATACTACAGTACTTAAGTAGCGTTACTTCATTCTATGAGTAATCAAGTAAAAGTAGCCACAAATAAACTACTCAAAAAGTACTCGCAACTGAAAACAAATACATAAGTAATCCACTCAAGCAAAAGTATTTCGTTACTTTACACCACTGATAGTAATATTGCAAAATTTTCTATGTACATTAAAATAAAACGCTGTATTGAAAACTTAGCCTTGTTTTGCTTTTGACTTCATCTTCAGCCTATTTTTTGAACTCTAAAAGAAAAGAAAATAATTAATGAATTTTTACTCAATCGTTCATTTGTATCTTTTTTTCTCTATCCAATTTTTGCTTTTGCTTGAGTTTGTTTGGAGATTGAAAGAGAAGACATAGGCAACTCATTTTCAATTGTTTCATGATTTGGATTTGAATGGAACTTAGTCATTGTTTCTAGTGAAGTTTTTCGTAGTTGCCAGCAAGAAGTGGACCGAAGAAAAAGTTCTTTGAAGGAGGCCCGGAAACTTTTGTCTCTCACGTTGTAAATGATAACGTTGATGAAGCTGAAAAAGTAACAATGTCATCGAACCTTATTTAGCCAACTGATTCGCAAACATGTTGAGCGCTTGCAGTTGCTTCAGTAAATACACGTGTTTGATTCCAATTCAGGTCGATTCCAACGCTTTTTCATATTAACAATTATCTGCTTGACAATTAATAAACTAATACCTGTTTGCCATGCTGATGTAGATGCAAACCAAATACGGTGCTGGTAGGTTGAGGCAATCCAGAATTCCAGCGTAAAATAAAATCACAACAATCGCCACTGGAACTAAAAACAACACAAAAAATAATAATGTTACTCTGCATTGAAATCTTCTACAAAACTAAACAAGTTTCATCAGTTTTTTGCTTTTGTTATTTCGCCATTTAAAGGGGGAAACTACTACTTTGTGGCATTCTCCAGTTCGATCTTGACTCGTCATTTCGGGTTCCATTACCATGAGATGTTTTCAGCAGGGTTGATATTGGAATAAAAAACAACTTGGAAAAGTTGATATCTTTCGTGATTGACTAGCATGAGTAAACGTTAAACTTAAAAACATAAATTATTCATAAGCATTTGTTGTTTGGGATGCCTAGGGTCAAACCTTGGCTCGCCAGTTGCGTTCATGAGCACTTTGAGTTTGACTTGAGCCCCAAACTAACAAACAAAGCCTATAACAGACAAACTTTTTCAAAGCTATGAAAATGAAATATGTTATTGACAATGTCAAACGAGCCAAAATTCCGGCGTTTGGGATTGGAAACTTCAGCATAATATGGGCCTACTAAAAGTAAAATAATTACCCAGAGACATAGTAAATCCAAGTTGCATAATAAGCACAGTCGCAAAAACCGAAAGTTTTCTTTGCTTGTTTAAGCTTTTGCTTGATTTGTGTTGATTTGTCAAAGGTTTCGTTCTTGATTGAGTGATTCCAAAGTAAACTCCACTAGCTACGACTGTACAAGTCTGAAAAACTTGATCTTATTAGTGATTGCAATTACATCTTTGTTTTTCAATCTATCGTGTTTGGTAAACAGGTGGGCAGGTGGCAGCTCAAAGTTGTAAGTTGAGCGTGGCTTTTCGGGTCGGGTTCGGGCTTGAGATGGACAACTTGTCGGGCTTAATTTTAACAAATACGTAACTTGCTTAGTGTTTTTGGTTTTTTAGGTTCTACAAAAACGTAATTGAAATAACTTCGCGTCAGTTTAAGCATCAAACGATTTTTACCACACAATTATAATTATTGTGTCACAATTCATCAGCAACAAGTAGTTTGATTTTGAACGCATACTAGCAATAACCGTGCACACTTTTTAAACACAACTTACCTTTCGGGCTTTCTCGGGCCTATGGTTTTGGCCTCAAATCACTTTGCGGGTTCTGGCTTATGTTTTCGGGTTCGAGCCGGTACTTGTCGGTCTGTTTACAACTTCATGGTAGCTTGACTTGAAGGTCGAAAACGTTCCTTCGCTGTCTCCTGGCCAGAGGTGGGCAAAGCGCTACTTTCGCAACCTCCGCAATTGAGGAAGTTGCGTTACGCTTTAATTTTTTATTTTAAAACATTGCGGAAGTTGCGTTGCGGACAAAAATCTTTAAAAATTGTTGCGCTTTAGTTGCGCTGCGCTTTCAAATTTTTTTTTGGTTAATAGCTCCATCGATTGAACTTAATGTTGTTCAATTTCGAACGGAATTGCGTTGCTCTTTAACTGAATCAAAAAGTTTATTGCGGAAGTTGCGCTGCGCTTCAGAAATCAAAAAAATTAAATTGCGCATTTTGCGCTGCGCTTTTACTGTTTCAAAAGATCGTTGCCCTTTGTTGCGCTGCGCTTTTGGTTTAATACTATTTTTGCCCACCTCTGCTCCTGGCCAAGTCAACTAGGTGAATAAACTAGTTCTACACGTACCAATATACTTGCATTTACCAATGACTAATAAACTAATAATGAAAATGGTATTGATGAATTATGACTGGATTATGAATTAAGTGACGAAATCTTGAAACTGGTGGTGGTAATCTGCTTTCATTTTCGTAAAACTTGACGGTAAAATCTTTAGCGTGAACTTACCATTAAAATGTAAGGCACAACGTAAAAGATAGTTGTCAGAGCAATTAAGACGGTGAGATCTTGGTCGACTGATATCACCTGAGCTGTCGGCAGGTACAAAAACACTGACGTCCTATAGCTGTTTGTGATGAAAGCTGGAAACCAAGCTAGAAAAAAAAGTCGCAATAAGGCTAGGTCTACACTGGTGTAAAATTGTGAGCGTAGAAGCGTATTTTTAGTTTATGTTAAACAAAAGATTTGTGCCCCCAATGGACGGCCTTACCTGCCTAAAATCTGTCAGTTGGTTAATTAAGAATAGACCAGAACTAACTATTGATTAAAACATACTATTATAAATTTTTTTGAAGCCACTATATGATTTAGTAAAGTTGATAGTTTTGAAGAAATAAATCAAACATTTCTTACTCGCTAAATACGCCGAAGCGTGTAACAAGTCCTGTGGGCCCGTATCTTGTAGTTACTGCCTCTATTTGCAGAGGTGGCGGGTTTTCGACTACATATTGTTTCCCATTTAAATTGTTAATAACTGAGCTGCTTTCCTCCCACATTACAGGCTAATGACTGGATCAAATCACCGATTAAAATTGAATAGTATCTAATAATTTTTATTCAAATAAAGTAATATGGAAGGCAGAACCATTTCGTGATAATGAGTTCTACAACAAAGAACATCGTAACCACGGTTGTGAATTCGAAAACTTTTGGGAAGCTCAAAAACTTAATTTTTCTAAACTTGTGGTCGAGCGGTAACGCGTTCTTCTGTGGAGCGGGAGGTCCGAGATTCAAATTTCCGGCTAGTCAAATCGGATACAGTGTCACCAACAGCTCGCCTTCACTGCAACATTTCTTCGAAAATAGCCCGGCGCAATGACGAAGACATGGGCACTGCCACCTCGTTACACGCTTCGGCGTATTTAATAAAGTTTTAATTTGACAAATCCGCTTTTGAAACCCGGATCTTGGTTCTGTTACTTGCGTATGGCTGACTTGTGGTCGAAAAAGTGCCAAATTAACAAAGAAGCGTACGAGCCAATCAAAAAGCTGACCTAAACAAAACTCTTTGATTGGCACGCTTTTTTCGCCGTGGGGAACGTTTTTGGCATGGCTGAGCAATGTGCAAAAACTGAAACCAAGAATTGAATCAGAAACATGTAAACACTCTATTGCTGCGTAACTACAGTTACCTTATGATAAGCTTGGATTTTTTAAAATTTTTTGTAGTTAGAGTTCAATTTGTTGAAAAATTTAAATAAATCGCACCTGTAATTGATGCTGATGTGAGGGAAAAAATCCAAACGAACAAAAGCCAGCAGTATACAGTTGTTTTGGTTTGTTGTCGGTAAAGAAGTGGCTTTCTGATTGCATAAATTCGCTGCATCCCGATGAAGAGCAAATGATATGTTGAAGATGTGTAGCCCAGTAGGTACAAAAACGAACCAAAAAATGCCTCCAATGAGTTTCGAGAGGCCAGCTGGGCAGAGTCGAGTTCCTTGACAGTTAATCGCATCGACCAATTGTAGTTGTAAACAACAATCACCAGCAGTTGAATGCCTGAAAGTTGACAATTAAAATTTACTTGATTTTAGTTGGCAATTTGCAGATTTTCCAGCTTGAAGGAGAACCAGGCAAAATCAAATAGACTTCTAGAATTACGGAGTGCGTGCTGCAATTATATGGTATACAGTATGTGAGTTAGCTGGAACAAAGTATTTACCTTTTCCAAACATGCAAAAATATTTTTGAAATCTTTTGATTTATTTTTAGCTCTATTATTTACGGAAAAGTTTTTATTTTTACGTAATGCTCCTTTCGTGCTTATACTAACCAGTTAGAATATCAGCCAAGGCCAAAGAACTTCTGCATATATCCAGCTTACTCTCTTTTCCTTTTTTGTGACGCTTGTATCCAACCGTAAGTATTAAAGAGTTTCCAACGAAAATTGCCAAACCCAAACACACAGCAAAAATGATGAAAGCTAATGATGCTGCCGCACTACATTCAGAGCAGTTGCTCAGAGTCGTGTTGTAGCAAGTGTCAAATGCATCAGTTTGGCTACAGAACCCAGGAAGTCCGCAGATTTTAGTTTGTTCTGTGGTTAAGTTATTCATGCCATTCCTCAGCATTTTTTGTGTGGAATCGTCTACAACATCAATTGAATCGTTTTGGCGATGTTCAACTTTTGTTTGAAGAACTGGCCGTTTATAAAGAATTTGTGTTTTCACGACATATCGATCCGGTATAAATGCCGAATCCAATGGTCCATTTAGATTCTCATATGTGGGTCTGATTGTGAAAATTTGAAGAGTTTTAAATTCTGGAGTGATTTGGACATCATTTATTGAAGTATTCATTGATATTGCTTTAAAAAGAAGCAAAGATGTCACATTTAAAAAATCATATTCTCCAGACAATATAATACAAATTTTATCCTAGAGACTAATACCCGTCACTGAACATAAAACGTAGAAAAGATTATACATTTTACGGAATGAGCACAATGGGGTAGCCGATGAGTGGGGCGACCAAGAGTAATAAATCTAACTCTATATTGTAATTGTAATTGTAATTACATTTTATTCTCCAAGTTGCCTTGGCCAGGAGACAGCGAAGGGACCTTTCGGTCTTCGAGTCAAGCTGCCACCTGCCCACCTGTCTACCACACACGGCGGAGGCTTCACACTGTCCCTTTTAATGCTGAACGTCAAGCGGGAAAGCTGTGAAAACCAATTTCCATAGTCTTTGGTTTGACCCGACCGGGAATCGAACCCGAGTCTACCGCATCAGTAGCAGACACTCTATCCACTCGACCGCTGATCGGTTTCCACTCGACCACTGATCGGTTACTCGACCACTGATCGGTTGAAAACTTGTTTACGAAGATTTAAATTTTGTAATGTCGACCATTTTTTTAACGTTATGGAAAGAAAGATTCCTTTATCATTTAATCTTTTGTTTATCTCGATAAAACTCTTTTCCTTAGTTTGATTAAAAGTTTCTTTGGTTGGATCGACCTGCCGCGACAGTTTTCATGGTGTTGTAGTTCATGCACTGTAAATTATTTTTCAGAAAACTTCAAAAACGACTTTCTATTTAATCTTTTAATCAGAAAAATAAGCCGTAAGCTTTGTCCAATGCGTCCCGTAGACTTTGCGAGATGTTCTCTATGGTTTAATATTTTTCGAAATCTCAACTTGGAGAAAAAAAGTGACCCATGTCAATAGATTTTGCTTCAATAAAATGCCTGTATTGATTTAATAATCTATGTGATAGTAGTGTTTTAGCTAAAAGCAGCAACAACAAAGTATCTAAAAAACTTTTACTTAGCGCATGACATCCGCTTTTCGGATTTGTTACATGTGGGACAACTTTCTCGAGTATGCAAGCCCATTAAAGCTTGTTGATAATTTGCAAGTACACGTAAGGCCTTTTTCTTTCATTTCATTGCTCAAAACCGCAATCTGCAGCAGCTGTTTGTCGCATCTCTGCTGGAAATGATATGAAAAAATTAGAGATATTGCCGAATTTAAATATGACTGAGTAATGTCAATGCTTTAAATTTAATTTGCTACAACGAAAAAAGCTTTGGGTACACCGGTACTGCGCATTTACATTTAATTATCAATTGAATAGCGGCGCCAAAAACTAAACCTTTTTTGCAAGTCTAGTAATGATTATGTCAAAAACTGTTATCCGTCTAAATGATATTTCGATTTAAAAAATTTTGCTTCAATAAAATGCCAGTACTGATTTTATATTCTATGTGATAGTTGTGTTTAGCTAAAAGCAGCAACAACAAAGTATTTAAAAAACTTTTGCTTAGTGCACGGCAATGCTAAAAAAACACGAAATGGATCAATTCCATATCTAAAAGATTTGGAACTATATTGAATCATTAAAAGTTTTTGAACTACATTGAATCATCAAAAGTTTCCTTCCATGATCGTGAAAAGTTAAAAAGTTTTGACGACTTGATGCTGACATTTTCGATGACAGAAAAGTTGCATTAACAAAACCTTGTTTTACATCCTCGTGTTTATGCATAATTTGATGCAAAAAAACGGTTTGCTAAAAACAAAACAGCCTAAAAACTTGTGTTCACGCAAAGAGGTTGTTGAATCTGCAAAGAAACTTTGAGTTTATATACCAGTTCAATCTATCGTTTAATTTACATGGGAATCAACGCCCATTACGATGCATGGAAGCCAATCGACTACCGAAGACGCATCTTCAAAGTCACAAAACGGTGTACATTAGCCTGGCTTGTGTCTGGATTGTTGCAATTTTTTCGGCTTCTTCAACAGTTTTGTCTGCTACAATTTCTAATTTATCTAATCCAACCCTGGCCAAGATGTCACGCACCAAGTGACAAGAGGCTGGTTAAACAGAGTTGAAACGCACTTTATTGCTTTTTTTATTACTAACCTCGACTCTGTGTCGGACTTCTTATGACAAGATGAAAAGGAAACGAGCGATAATGAGGTTAAACGGTTTCTATAAAAAAACATTGTCCGTTTCATCGCACGCGAAGGCAAATTTTATCACAGCACAGATATCGATTACCAATTCTACAGTACAACGTCGCAAACATCAACAGCAATAATTATAAACTTTGGACCCCAAAATTGTTTGACTAATGCAAGGTATATGTTACTTGTTGGATGAATTACGTCTGCTTTCCTCAATCAATAACACGTTTTGGCACAATTTGATTTTAATTCCAAACTTGACAAAAATGAAGCTACGAAAAACGAATTGATAAAACGTTGACCAAAAAACGGACTGACCGAGAAATGTTCTCTGAAAACGCAAAACTTGAAAGAAACTTTAATTACACAGACTACAATGGAAGAAAGTAACATTATTACCGTAGATGGGCAAGTTAATGCAAAACGTTAGCTTCGTTTACCATTGGTTCGTTAGCAAACTTTATACCTCGGTTAAAATTAATTCGTTATTTTCAGCTTTAATTAACGGAAGTTAATGAACTCCTTTAATTCGTTAAAATTTTGAGTGCTATTTACATTTCTTTTTATTCTCTCACTTCTAGAACACAAATAACGCTGTTAAGCTGATTGCAAGGAAAAAACTATTGCTGTGGTGGTCCTTTTGTGTTTTAGAAGTTACAGTACATTTTACAGTCTAATCTAATTTCAAGATAAAAATAGATTCATGTGCAATAACGAAGCTGCGATGGGAAAATGTTTGGAAGTTGCGAACTGCGATAATTAATATACCAATGAGGCTGCAGCTTATATTTGTCGCAGTATCACATATCAACTCATATTAAATCGAACCCACTTTATACTTGCAGCATTTCTTATCGCGCCAGCTTATTTGATCCAGGGCTTGCTCTGTTTATCCTGCAGCTCCTTTCTTCGCTTTGTCTTCTATAAAACTCGTGCTAGTACGCAACAAGTGCTACCAGTGCAAACTGGTTGTACCGGTACGATGAATGAATGACGCAAGAATTTAACGATGAAAACCTTATGTTAACGAAACTTAGCGTAAATTAATCAATCATTGTCGTTAAGTTAATGGGCATTTTAACGGAAGACAATTTAGTCCGTTAACATAAAAGAGCGTGTAAGGAGATTGCGGGCCCATCACCTCATCATTACGCCTAGGCAACAGAACTCCTTTAAAAGAAATGTTGCAGCGGTAGCGAGATGATTTACCGCTTGACCGACTGGCCGTAGTAAAATATCTCATGAGACAAGCAAAAAATATTTTCAAGTAGTTAAGAAAACGTTCATTCGGATTTGGGTTCTTGTTTTATATTGAGACTGAGTTTAGTTGTTTTATTTATTTTGATGTGGTTGATCAGTATTCTCTACTTACAAGCAGTAGCGTAGCCAGGGGGGGTGGGGGGGGCTCGAGCCCCCCATTGGCTTGTGAAGTATGCAAAATCGCACCTTTTTGGTGGTTTTGAGGCCGATTTTTTGTGAAAAATTGAAAATAGCCCCACATCGGAAAACAGCCCCCCCGCAAACGTTTGAATTTCGGATTTCGGCCGAAAGATCAGTCTGAAATTCGGTGAAGACCTTTTTTTATTATTTGGAGACCACCTGATTTTGGGCGGAAAAAACCTTTGAATTTCCGATTGCGGCCGAAAGATCAGTCTGAAATTCGGTGAAGACCTTTTTTTTTGGAGACCACCTGATTTTGGGCGGAAAAAACGTTTGAATTTCCGATTTCGGCCGAAAAAGCAGTCTGAAATTCGGTGAAGACCTTTTTTTTTTTTTTTTTTTGGAGACCACCTGATTTTGGGCGGAAAAAACCTTAGAATTTCCGAGCTTTCCGAGAAATTTCGTCTCAATTTTTCGGACAAATCGTGTGAAACTGATTCAAGAACTATGAAAATTCGGGTCAAGGTCGTTTGCACACTTCTCATTCTTTCAAAATAGCCCCCCCCCTTTTCCAAATTCTGGCTACGCCCCTGCTTACAAGGAAGCGACGATAGCTCTTTTATGTTGGACGACTTGTCCTCATCCGCTTCCGAGTAGGCCTTATCCCAAGCTTTCTGACTGACGTTTGGTTTCTTCCCACGTAACTTTGCTGCTTGTTCGAAGCCACCAAGCAGAGATAATCATCGCAAAGCGTCTTATCCAAGGACGAACAACGTGACCAAGGTGCGGGTTGACCTCACATCATGCGACGAGAGCCACTCTAAAAAGGACTTCTTTACCCTTTGGGACACGTCGCCGACTAAATTTAGATTAAATTTTCGTTTTTAATTTGGCTTGGATTTTTTCGATTTCTCTGTAACTATATACAGTACTATTAAAAGTATAAAACGCCGCTCTTTCTCTTCGTTGGCGATAAAACTCTAAAAAAAAGAAATTGTACTGTAATTTTTTTTGCTATTCACCGAGTTGTCTTGTTCAGATGACGGCAGAGGAACGTTTCGATCTTCGAGTTTTATACCAGAAGCGGTGGAGGCTTCACGCTGTCCTTTTTGATGTTGAACGTCAAACAGGGAAGCTTTGAAAACCAGTTTTTATAGTTTTTGGTTTCACTTAACCTTGAATCGAACCCGGGTTTACCGTTGCAAAAGCAGACGCTCTATTCCCTCCAGCATTAATTCAAAAACCATTTATTACGAACAAGACATGAGAATTGTAACCAGCATTTTTTTGGCTTTATAGTACTCCAATTTTCATACTGTATTGTGTGAAAGCCAAATGCAAGTTAGAGCTATTGCAAAAATGTCATTATATAACGGTGATTCAGGTTATAATGGTGCATCATCGCATGCAAAAAAGAACCTTTCTTTAAAATGCACAGTGTCTATTGATGACATCCTGTGACTCGTAATACGTATGTACACATAACTCGGTCATACCATAGGCCAAGATCAAAGTGAAAAACCAGAGCTGTAAGTCTATTCGGGTTCGGGCTTAAGATTGACAAATTCTCGGGCTTAATTCGGGTTTGATTTTTAAGTAGCTACTTTATAAAAGCACTATCAAAGTAGCTTTGCAAACACTGAATTAAGGCCAAATTCATTTAAGCATCAGTACGATTGTTAGTACACAAATTGTAATTACTGCTTCACAATTTGTCAGCGATTGATAAGCACACAGTTTTACTTAAAATGAAGTCAAAAATATATAACCGCCTCATGGGTTAAACCCAGCACTAAAATTGTAAAACTTTGCATGGGGGGACGCTTTTGCAGCCTTGACCAAACGCATTTGGCATGCGAAAGTACTTTAATGATGATTGCGTAATTCCGTCACCGAAATTAGATAAACACCAAAAACAAGGTCTTCGCCGGAAATTGAAGTGTTTTTTAGGTGAAGACCAAGAAAAAAGGTCTTCGCCAGAAATTAAAGTGGTTTTTCGCCAAAATTAGGTAAAGAATTGGGTCTTTTTCGTCTAATCATCCTGCGCTCAAATCTCGATGGGGGGACACCTAAATCTCGATGGGGGGACGCTAACTCTCGATGGGGGGAAGCGTCCCCCCTACAATTTAAGTACTGGTTAAACCTCATGTCTGTCATGATAGGCCTACTCACAAAATATGAGAAATAGTTTTGTTAAGTCACAGCAGAATAAATTTGTTCAAACGAAAGAAGTAATAAATTGTATACGTTTTTATAACAAACTTTACTTTCGAGCTTTTTTGGGCCCGGGCCCGGTTTGGATTTTCGATGACTTTTCGAAATCAGGCTTATATTTTCGGGTTCGGGCCTGAACTAGTTGGCTCGTTTACAATTTTGTTTACATTTTCCACGATAAACCGTCACACAGATATTACGATGAATTAAAGCCAATTAGGCTATGTTTTTATTGAGTTTAGCACGCAGTTTGCACAGTTATCAGGAAAATAAATAATCGGCTTCAACTGCTTTAAGAATGCAGTGGCAAAGAGTCAATCAGTAAGTAAAGGAAAAAGTCATGATTAAGTCAATTAAAACATTTTGATAGATTGTTAAATAGTCGTGATTACTAATCAATCATCCTCAGCACTATACGCAGGGGCGTCGCCAGCTTAGCGAGATCAGGGGGCAAAGCTGAAAACCAGCGTTGAACTTGACCCAAATTTTCATTACTCCTGAATTGGATTTACAGGCGAATTTTCAGTGAAAATCAGGTGATCTCCAAAAAAAAAAAAAAAGGTCTTCGCCGAAATCCGAAGGCTTTTTCTGGCAGAAATCAGAAGTTTAAACGGTTTTTCCGGCCAAAAACAGCAACTTTTTCCTTTCAAAAACCAGCACTCAAAACTCGATGGGGGGACGCCTAAATCTCGAACTGGTGAGGGCGATGGTCACTTTCA
Source organism: Trididemnum nubilum (assembly GCA_963965965.1). Taxonomy (NCBI): domain Eukaryota; kingdom Metazoa; phylum Chordata; class Ascidiacea; order Aplousobranchia; family Didemnidae; genus Trididemnum; species Trididemnum nubilum. Next base: position 6,726,269 of record OZ014489.1, on the reverse strand, counting down.
AGAAAAAATACAGTGGGGGGCAAGAAATCAATCGGGGGGGGGGCAAAAATAAAAATCGGGGGGCAATGCCCCCTCTGCCCCCCCGCTGGCGATGCGTCTGACTATACGGCTCGATCTCATGTAATATACTGTATACCGGTAGCTCTCATCAGCATTATTCCAATGTAAAGCAGTAAATGAATTTCTAACGGACTAACTGGATTTAATCTTGAACTGGTTAAATAGCGGTTAATCCATAAGGATATAAACAATTTTTCATGAGTGGTACTTCACAAAGTGACGAGAAAAACCGCTGGGATCTTGTATTCAGGACAGCTACCAGCAAACCTTTAATACAAGGGCTCCCTTTCTGTGTGACCTCGGAAATCGAAACAGAAACGATTGAAGTGCATCGTGGTCGACTCTTGACATTTCAGACGAAGTCGATATGACGTCACAATAGGCGACCACGATTGCCGGCAAGCTGTTGTAGCTAATCGATCTATTATCTGAGCAAGGTGACAGTGGAAAAATAATTCTGCATTTGGATAAAACAAAAGCTATGCTTTTTCTTCACAGTTTTTTTTTTCGGAAGACTTCGAACACAAAAACCTATTTAACAAGTTCGTTGTAAAATGAAAACGTTTTGAACAGTTATCTGCGGTTTTGAAAAAATTTGATATTATCCGTAACGTTGTGTAAACTGAAACAAAATACGCGGTTAAAAATGTGATCGTATGTTACGTTTTATCACAGGGTTTTGTGCTACAAGATTTGTAGTGTCTGTTGTGTCTACTATAGTCTAATTGTGTTTGGGAAATATGATTTTTCAAATGCGACCTCATCACCTTTCACCAAAAACTTATTAAACAACTCAACAACATATTATGGCACAAATCATCCGATGACAGAATCTGAAAGAGCAAACGAGTCCATTTTCTTCACTCTACAAGAATGAGGGGTTTTATAAAGAATCGCTTTTTGGTGTGGATTGCAATGCACTTGACCGAAAAAACGCCGATTTTCTAAAACGTTCCGGCAGCAGTGCCCCAAGAAACGACAATTTTTCAAAGTGTGACAACATCAACGCCCCAAATAACGCCAAGTCTTCAAAAAGTACCCTCTTCAGTGCCCCAAGAAACACCAATTCTCCAAAATGTGCCGGCTTCAGTAACCCAAGAATCGCCAATTCTCCAAAAAGTACCCTGATCAGAGCCCCGAGAAACGAAAATTTTTCAGAACCTTTCGGCTTCAGTGCTCCAAGCAACGCCAATTCTCCAAAAAGTACCCTTCTCAGTGCCCCCTTAAAAAAACAATTTTCCAAAACCTTCCAGCCTCAGTGTCCCAAGAAACGTTAATTTTCCAAAGCGTACCTACAACAGTGTCGAAAATAACGCCAATTCTTCAAAAGTGCCGGCATCACTAACCCAAGAAACCCTAATTCTGCAAAAAGTGACGAGTTGCCGAACCGATTCGGTTAATGTTTTGTTATTAAATCAAGGCGCGGAAGATTCCACTTAAAGAATGCTGTGGAATGGCATGAAAAACTTGACCACACAACAAAGTAGAATCTGCGGACTTCCTGGGTTTTGTAACCAACCCACCATCTATGATACGTGCTACAAAACGGCTCTGAGAAACTGCTCTGACTGCAATGGAGCAGCAGCATTCGGTTTCTTCGTTTTTGCTGTATGTCTAGGTTTGGCAAATTTAATTGGAAACTCTTTGATACTTTTGGTTGGATACAAGCGTCGCAAAAACAGAAAAGAGAGTAAATTGGATATATGTAAAAACTCTATAGCCATTGCCGATTTTCTGACTGGTAAATGAGTATTTGTTGATATTCTGACTGAAAAGTGAATATTATCTATTAATCAGAGCCTAAAAATAAAATATTCAACTGATAAATAGAGCTTATAATAAACAAATTCTTTGGTGCGAAAACATTTTGCATGTTTAGAAATAGAAAACAGTTTACCTCGTTCAGCTATCATGTTTGAAGCTTTAGCTCACAACGAATTTATACAAAAATGTTAGCTTAATTAATGTGTTCACTCGAATGACAATCACTATAAATTTCTAGTCGTAATAATCAACGGTTACTTGTGTGTAAAACAATGCCTGTGTTTCCTATTCTAAAACTTTTAGCTTAAAGATATACTTACTGCTCGAGATAGGTTTTATTGAAAAAGTAAGATTTATTTTATTGATAAAGAGGCGGCCTGATTCTTATTTCACTATTTCTCTTATCCGCGAAAATCTGTTTGACTCTGTACCACGAGCAACCCTGCGTTTCGAACTTTTGTGGCATAAGAAAAGAATGACTTTGCAAAATTTCTTGCGGAATAAGAAACGCGATGTTCGATAAACAACAAACATCATGTTGCTTATTTAGCAAGAAATTTTGCAAAGTCATTCTTTTTTGAACTTAAGTTCGAAACGCAGGGTTTACGGAGTCAAACGGAAGAAATATAGTTTCGCCGATAAGGGGAATAGTGGAACAAAGTTTGGGGCACCTCTTTAGTCTTGATTACCTCAAGTATAGTACGCATTTCTTTAATAAAACCGATTTCGAGCTGTATCTCTTTAAGCCAAAAATATGAACAAACAGAGAAAATTTCGACAGCGAATTTTCAGGCATCTAACTGCTGGTGATTGTTGTTTACAACTACAATTGGACAATGCGATTGACTATGAAGGAGCTGGACTCTGCCCAGCTGGCCTCTCGAAACTCAGTAGAGGCATTTTTTGGTTCGTTTTTGTACCTGCTGTGCTACACATCCTCAGTTTATCATCAGTTTTTTATCGGGATGCAACGAATTTATGCCATCAGAAAGCCACTTCTTTACCGACAACAAACTAAGCAACCGTGTATTAATGGATTTTATTCGTTTGGATTTTTTCCCTCGCTACAGCGTCAATCACGGGTAGGACAAAAAAATGATAATCCTAAAGTAAACTGTGGTCAAAAGAGGCTTTGCTCTTCGTAATGTCGGTAATGTATGTTTAATTGAAGTCTTGATAATTACAGAATACTTTTGACTTTTTGCTTTAAGCTTCAACTTTTTGAGCAATACAGCGAGATTGGAAACGAATAGCTGATATGCAACTATTATATCAGTTTGGTTTTATTGAAATTATCTTTTTTTTTGTTCTTTTTGTGTTGTAACGTAGCGCTATTTTTTTCCCGCATGGTTTCCACCCTACGTTACAAACAGCTTTACGCCGTCAGTGTTTTTGTACTTGCCGTCAACTCAGATGATATCAGTTGACCAAGATCTCACCCTATTAATCTCCCTGTACACCATCTTTTATGTTGTGCCCTTTATTCTAATGGTGAGTTAATGGCTATCAAGTCTGAGTTTTACGCAAGTAAAAGTAGACTAACACAATTCATTCATTTATAGCATTTAAATTACAGCATTATGTATGGTCTTACTGTATTGCCACTTTTTTTTCTTTTTTTATTATTAGTCATACCATACAGTAACCTTTTGATAACAAGTCAAAAACTGTAAAGACGCCTGGCCTTAATAGGAAAATCGAACCAATATTTCATTATACCCAGTGTATTATGCCGAAGCGAGTAACTAGTTTGCATGGCCCATTTCCGCGTCATTGCGCTCGGCAACACAGCAGAGATGGAAACCGATCGGGTCGACCAGCCGGTCGGGTAGCGGTCAGGTCGAGATTTTTCGACCGGCCGGTCAAGCCGGTTGAAACATTGGTCAAATTCTCCTTTCTTGCAACTAAAAGACATCTAAGCACCAACCGAAATATGCATATATATTTTATTATAAATAAAACTTTTTATAAAAAAAACAAACAGTATTAACAGACCACACCTTTTGAAAACACTTGTAGAATGGTTTCAAGCTGTGACTAATATGCTAGCTGTGACCATTAGGACATGCTCATCCAGGGGTGTGTTTAGAGAGGGCATTGTGCCATGCCCCCCCTCTCCTTGGGCCACGGCACAAAGCAAAAAAAGTGCAAAATATGCGTTAAAATCGCGTAATCGGATTATAATGAAGCATGCATGTGGAAGAGGCTTATGCTACATGGCATTTTAGCATCATTTTAATCAGCTTTAGAGTAGAAGCGGCGCAGATTTCAGATTTTTTAGTGCATGCTGTATTCTTGCCGCTTTGAAAAGCTTTTATTAACTTAAATTTACCACACTCTACACTGGGCAAGAAGACATAGCTTTTTTTTTTATATCTACAGTAACTAGCCATAACTTGTTCTGAAGTAGCAGCATTTCTACAAACTGCTGGGGCACATTATATTTCGAATATTTGCTAGCCAATGTCCTAACAGTTAAGTGTTTGCTGCTCGGCAAATTGTGAATAATCTGTCACCAATAGCTAAAAAATTTTAACTTCTTTGCTAGGCCTTACCCATAATATCATTAGAAAGAACATCTAATAATTTAGGCTTGTGCCCTCCAGTTCTTTTTGTTCTTATTTTGTACACATTTTTCGCTGCTCAAAACAGATCTTTCAAACCGAAATTTAACCTAAAAGGTCTTCAAATTGAGTTGTTTTTTTTTCTGAGACCCCCGTCGGGAGTCACAAGTTTTAACACCTCACCATGCCCCCCCCCTTTTTGAAAATTTCTCATACGATGCATCGAACAGTGAACCAAAACCTTGTGTAAAAAAACCGGTCGACCGGCCGGTCATACCGTTTTTTTTTTACAGAAGATTTTTGTTCACTGTTAAATGGTCAACCGGCGTAGGATTTGAAATTTACCGGTTGGGTCGAAAAAATCGTGAGCGGTTCCATCTCTGCAATACTGCTCTTTTCGGAAAAATATCGCAGCGGTGGCAAGCCGTTGGTAACACTGTGTCCGATTTGACCGGCCCGAGATTTGTACCCTAGACCTACCGCTCCAGAGACGAACGTGTTACCCCTCGACCAAGGTTTTATAGTTATCCTTATATTTAGCGTACTTGTTTCAAAGTTTTGTTCGTTCGTTTTTCTTTTTGTATATAGACCCTAGTAAAACTGTGCCAAATCCAGTCGCAGTAGCCTCTTTTGCCAATTTGTTAAAAGGTCCTAAGTTGCATTTTTACTTTACTGCTATTGGGCTTGTATCTTCACTTCCTTTTCTTACACTTGTGTTTTAACAAATGAAAAACCGGAGCCTAATTTCAGGAAATGAAGGAAGTATACTGAATATGAGGTTTTAAAAGTATTGGTTCTAATTAATAACGAAGCTGATTCGATTGATTTTTCAGACCACCACCGTCATAGCTAATGGAGTTTACCTTGGAATTACTCAATCAAGAAGAACCAAAGATATGAAGAATCAACACAAATTGTGCAAAGGTTTAAACAAACAAAGAAAACTTGCGGTGTTTGTGAGTAATGTGACTGTGCTTATTTTATTATCTTCTTCTTTCTTCATTGCCCGCTTTTTTATGAGGGTTGCGGGGGCAGTAGCTCAAGATTGAGCCGCCACACCTCACGGTCTTCCATCACCTCCATCATTTCGCTTGGGCGAAATCCCAAGCGATTCCATCCAAGATCCTCAATGTAATCGGTCCATCTAGTTCTAGGTCGTCCGACTGGTCTTCTCCCATTTGCTTTGGCATGTAAAGCTTGTTTGGGGAGTCTTTCCTGAGGCATTCTGCTTACATGGCCAAACCATCTAAGCTGAGATCTTTCAATTCGGAGAAGTAACGGCTTGATGTTAAGAGATTCTCGAATTTCAGAGCTACGCACCTTGTTAAACAGTGCAACTCCTTCGATTCTTCGTAAAAACCTCATTTCGGACGCTTCCACTTGTGATCGCATTCTTTCGGTCATTACCCAAGATTCATGACCATAAGTGAGAATGGGGACAAAAACTGCTTTGAGAATTGAGAGTTTTGCCTTTTTCGACAATTCTCGTTTCATGACAACCGAGTAGTGCAAAGCTCGCATTACTGCACTAGCCTTGCCTATTCGGGTATCCAGTTCTTCGTCTTGCCTTCCGTCACTCGTAAATGCAACCCCAAGGTACTTGAACTTCTCTACCTGCTTCAGTGTCGCTCCATTCACTTGTAATACGCACTGATCAGGGTTTCTTGAAAGATGAAGTACCTCAGTTTTGGCCGTGCTTATTTTCATTCCGGCGGTGTTGCATGCATCTGCAAAGCTATTTAATGCGCGCTGGAGGCCAGATTCTGTGGAAGAAAGCAGAACCAAATCATCGGCGAATAGCAGACGTCTAATTTTGCAATATCCAATCGTGGCACACTCATCAGCTTGGCTGTATTTGTCGATCCAATTCATGTAAACAATGAAAAGGAGAGGTGACAAAACGCACCCTTGCCGGAGTCCAACGCCCACATGGAACGGCTTTGATTGCTTGCCATTTACCCGAACACAAACCTCCGGTCTGCAGTAGAATGACTTAATAGCGCGTAACAATTGACCATCAACGCCATACTCCTGCAAAACCTTCCAAAGTTTATCCCGAGGAACTCGGTCATATGCTTTTTCAAGATCGATAAAGCATGCAAAGAGATCTTTGCCATACTCCCAAGATTTCTCGAAGATTTGCTTCAGAGTGAAGATTTGGTCCGTGGTGCTGCGACCCGGACGAAAACCGCACTGACCATCTTCCAGTTTTGATTCCACTATTTCTCAGCATTTCCTTTCAAGGCATTTGGCATATACTTTCCCTGGCAAACTAAGGAGTGATATCCCTCTGTAGTTTGTACATTGCTTGCGATCTCCTTTCTTGAATATCGGAATAATCACACCTGTTTGCCAGTCTCTGGGAGTTTTGCCAAGCTTCCACGCAACTTGACACACTCGCGTTAACCAGAGAATTCCTTCTCCAGTCAGCGCTTTCAACATCTCGGGTCTGATTTCATCTTCACCAGCAGCTTTTCCAAATTTTATCCCTTTAATTGCAGTTGCCACTTCTGCTGCAGTGAAAACTTCGTCCTCCCCTAGATGTGTCACTTCGTGTGTGTCACGAGTCGATGCCTTTACAGGATTCAAAAGATCTTCAAAGTATCCTCCATCGTGAAAGGATTTCATTCTCATCCGTTAGAATGTTACCGTCAGAATCCTTGATGGAGTACGTGATACTCGATCTTTTGCCACGTAAACGGCGGATGGTCTGCCAAAATACTTTGTTTGCCGAAAAATAGTTGAAATCCAACCGACGACCAAACTCTTCCCATGACTTCTCCTTGGATTTCTTTACTACCGAAGTTGCCGCTTTTCGCGCCTCAGTGTACCGGGATTGCAAATCAGATGACGATCTGTCCTGTAGACAGGCCTTGAACGCATCTTTCTTTGCTCGAATAGCTTCTTTAACCTCTTGGTTCCAATTTGAATTTATTTTACCGTTTCCCTGGATAAGCGTTTTACATCAAGTAGAGGACTACAAGCACAAGTTTCACTCTCAATGCAGAAATGTTGAACTATTTCATAAACATGTAGTGAGCGATTAACTTATCTTAGAAAAATTGATTTTGAGAAAATGCGTAGGTATCTTTGTGAGTACTGGCTGAGGCCAAAGTGATCGAAAATGACGAGTCAAGGTTTTCAAGCAATGCGTCTAGTTTCTCAAATAATATGTGAAGGTTTTCAAGTGGCGAGTTAAGTTTCTAAAATAACCAGTCAAAATTTCTCAAGTGACGAGTTATGTTTCTCTAATAAAAAGTCAAGGTTCGACCAGTCGTGTACCACATTTATTATTAATTGACTTATAAAGAAGTCAAACGTTAATCGTAGGGCTTGGAATACGGTCAATTCCAAGGCGGTTGAGGAAAATCCTACGTAAAAGCGCCACAGTCACTTCCTCGTGGATGGAGGAATAAATATGGGTCAATCAAATCAATAAAGCAAGATATCAAAAGCAAGAAATTAACAGCGATTTTTAGGTTTTGTAAGACGTTTCAATGCATACAGTAGTTGCTGTTGGGAACAACAATCTAGTTTGACTCCGTTTAGGGATTTATATTTACTTCCGCATAGCGTGGGAGTTTTTACACGTGTAGCAAAATTTCTTGGCTGTAGTGAAGCTTGTTGTTAGCCGTGGGACGAGTTATCGTTTTTTGTAAATAGGTAGTTTGGGTTAGGTCATATTTGGTTTGGGTTAGGTTATTTGGGTATTCTAGTTACCGAATTGAGGTAGAGACTCCATTGTTGTAAATGGCCTGTTGTGCTTTTGATTCGGCCAGTGCTACAAGTATAATAATATTGCTGTATTTCTCTATGTGGTGCTGTGCTTGCTGTTTTAGTCAGGGTCAGTTTGAGTCGAGCCTCGCCTATTTCCCTTCTCTTAACCTATCAGCAACCTTAGCTAATTTCCCACTGGTACAACCGCAGTGCCTGTAAGTTACAGTTGCAAAGCTATACAGTTAAAGTTTAAGAATTTTGGTTCTTCTTAGTACCAGTCATAGGCGTAGCCAGGATTTTTGATTGGGGGGGGCCCAAATCCTCAAAAATTCGGCTGTCTTCAGCCGAAATCGGAAATTAGGACAATTTTTCCGCCCAAAATCAGGTGATCTCAAAAAAAAAAAAAAGAAAAAAAAGGTCTTCACCGAAATTGAGAGAGGTTTTTCGGCCGAAACCGTTAGCTTTACTGTTTAATTACTGTTATGTGCGCAATTACTGAAAAAAAACTGCAACTAAACATCGTCAGGCTATGTTGTCATAACTTTTTGTCGTTAGTGGAGTTTTGATTGGGGGGGGGCCGGGCCCCCTGGGCCCCCCCCCCCCCTGGCTACGCCTATGGTACCAGTCATATCGTTGTCCTTTTGTATTACGCTGGGATGTTAAATTGCTTCAGCCTCTCAGTACCCTGCATGGTCTGCATCTATATCAGCATGACCAACAGGTAAATTTATTGAATTGCTTAATATTCAAATCTAATCATATCTTTCGTTATACACCCTCTATTATGCCGAAGCGTGAAACGAGTTGGCCGGGCTCATCTCTGCGTCATTGAACCCGGACAACACGTCAGCTCCTTTTGAAGTAATGCTGCAAGCCATTGGAAGCCGCGGCAAGCCATTGGAAACACTTTGTCCAATTTGACCTGCCCTAGATTTGAACCTCAGACCTCCCGTTCTAGAGACGAATGCGTTATCGCTTAATCAAAAATTTTAAATACCCTACACTGTAAGTGAAAGGAAAATAACACGTGACTTGAGTTTTGATCCTATGGAGGCCTCATCAGGTGTGTAAAGAAAAAAGGCATAATTTATCACACTTTTTTATACAAACAATTTTACCAGAACACGAGGCGCATTTTTGCTCAAATTTTAAGAACAAACTAATAACAATGCCAGGCTTAGAATGAAGAAAATATTTAAGAAAGATCCAGATCTTAGAGTCAAGCTGTCATTTATCTTTCATCTTTTAGTGATGCCTTTTAAATTTAATGTTGAATGTCAAGAGAGAAATTGTTAATGCTTGTAAATTGTTAATAAAGTTTGGTTCAATCTGACTTGAAATCGAAACCGAGTCTACACTGGTGCAGTGGATAGCGCTCCAACATATCTGTCAGTTAATCAGCTGAAGTTAATTTTACTGTTATTTTTTCAGTTTCATAGATGTCATTATTTACGACGTGAGAGACAAAAGTTTCCTGGCTTCCGTTAAAGAACTTTTTCTTCAATGCACTTATTGTCGGCACTTACAAGCAATTTCTCGAGAAGCGATGGCTAAATTCTATTCAAATCGCAGAACAACTGAGAGTAATTTGTCTATGTCAGCTCTTCAGACATCGACACAAACTCAAGGAAAAGCACATCTTCAAACATCAACAAACTGGATAAAAAAATGAACATAAATAAAACTTTTGTTTATAATTCTCGTTTTAATGCTACTCTGGAAAAAAGGCTGTAAAACCTTTCATTATTTTGTGGAGAATAAAAAGCATAAGATAATAAAAAAGTCCTCGAAAACACAAAAACAAAATTTTCAGTATACTGCACTTTGTTTTTTAGAGTTGCGTTTTATCGATTTTTTGTGATATAGTAATCCAGTTGTCTTACACGCTAGGTGACGCCATTAACCAACGGCTGTCAAGTTTTAACGCCATCATTTAAAATACCATGTTTTTGCTGTTAGTGCTATTCAAGAGCCATAGCCAGTAGTGGATTTAATAGAGAGCGAGCGGAGCGAGCGCACTGGGCCCCCCTCTGAAGATGCCGCGTGCTTAGTGTAAAGTAGTTACGTATTCTCTTGCTTTTTGCTCCTTTTTGTCAATAAATTATCTAATCATTCAATCCAGCTTGGTAGTTACGCTACATATCACCCCTAAGTATTTTCTCTAGTGGCCCCCCCCCTTCAAAGATGCGGTGAGCTTAGTGCGCAGTATTTTTTTCATGTTAAGCCCAATCGCAGTCAAGTGACATTCCCCTAAAGCATTTTTTTTACTGGGTTCCTTTCCAAAGCCACCACGCCTACGTTCTGTAGGCTACTCCTTATGCTTGTATTAGATGCTTAAAAAATACTGGTGTTTAACCATAACATTTCATTAGAAATTATTCAAGCAAATTTGCAGTTTAGAGTCTTAGTAGTTATTAAATTCAAAAGTTTCTCTTTTTCCAAGTTTATTGACACAACGAAAGTCTGGCTAAACAAAAAAAAGGTTTCAAGTTCTAACACACAACTGAGACGTGTGCAGTCTGCAGATCCAAACACAATACCGTACAGGAATACTGGATCCACTCCTAATCCAAAGGCAAGTAGAAGCTAGTCATGCAAACGCTTACGCACGAGCCATTGCCTTTTTCTCATACATTTGGTTTAAATACGACATTTTGTTACTGCAATGCTGCAAGGAGGGTGGTCTAGTGGTTAGTAGGGTTGGATTGAATTTGAATTTTGAATTTGAATCCGCTCACGAATTATTGATGAATTTGAATTTGAATTTGAATTCGACTTTTGCAAAATCAATGAATTTGAATTTGAATTTGAATTTTGATTTTTCAAAGTCAATGAATTTGAATTTGAATTTAGTTTTTTCAAAGTCAATGAATTTGAATTTGAATTTAAAAATTAAAAACAAAATGAATGGATCCAACCAGTGCCGTCGCTAAAAGGGGCAAAGGGGGCCGTACCCCCTAACGGCCGCTTGTGCCTCCATTTTGGTTGACTAAAAACACTGCTTTTGAAACGTCACGCAACGACAAGACAACAGACAGTCAGACAATGATGGAAAAAGGAATAATTACGTTTAAACATAATTCTCCTCTTATGTTTTTTCGATTCTTTGCGACATTGCTGGCAACCAACTGCTGTACATTAATCTGACTTTACGGATGTGTCGCGGAATTGCGGAAGAGACATGTAAGCATGCAGAATTGTTACCGGTACTTTGTTAGTGATCATGACATGAAACAATGCGTGAAAACTTTTTTTCAAAGACCAGCTGTTTTGATTTTTCGAGCACACTCAACATTTTGAGGTCACACTCAGTGGCGCAACTAAGGTGACGGGGCTTAAACCCCATTTGCAAAGTCACTTAGAAAATTTAATCTCAAAATACGAGCGTTTAAACGTATTTTAGACTTGACCAAAAGTAAGGGGGGGTTGAGGTGCAAAGCAATTCAATTCTTTGAAATGACTTTTGAATTTTAGAAATTTAGTTATTCATATCGCTTCTAAAAGTGTGAAGTATGATTTTAAAATGGCTTTAAAATTGCGTTTTTTTTGCTTCAAAATTGCCCAGCGGCCGGGGACACCGCCCTCAGGCCCCATACACATTCACTTAGTATTTAGTATCTATGTCTGTGTGTGAAACGCTTGAGTTGCATAAGTTTGTTAAGCTCGGGGGCTAATTTAAGCAGTTTTTGTACAAAAAAAAATTTGGTTCACCTCTCTTAGCAAAATCCTAGTTGTACGTCTGGTAGCATTCACTGCTGAGGATAGATTTTTCTAGCGATTAATGGCCGCCGACGAAACGAGCTAAGAAACGCGGCCGGCCTTATTTTAAAATTGCGCAAAATTGTAGCCGTGCAAGATCTGAAGATCAATTTTTGTACGCAAATTTTAGTGCCTCCCCCACTTTTGGCTAGTGCCCTTTCACTTCGTTTGCTCTGGCGACGGTACTGGATCCAACTCTGGATTCAAGCAACTTGAGTTGTTGGTATATTACGCACCTGCGATCAGGACCTCAGAGAGAAAATTTTTCAGGGGGTGCGAAGGTCGATAGCGGGCCCCCAAATCTTATTGGGGCCCATGGCGTTAAATCGTTTTTTGTCGGATGGGTGTAGATCTTCATTTGAAAGTGAGGGGATAACGATATTCGCATACAGTTAGGACCTACGAAAAACACAACTAGACATAAAATTGGTTTAAATCCAGCTATAGGGAGTCTGGGGGGGCGCTGTGAGCTCCCCCAGTGGGGTCCGGGGCGGAGCTCCGGAAGCTTCAGCACTTTTTATGTTTCTCGAGGGTAAAATACAGCGTTTGATCAACATCCCAGCACCAAACTTGCTTAAATTGACAAGTAGAAAACGCGATATACATGAAAGTAAGTATGTGAAATGGGGGATGATGACATTGACACAATATTATACAATATAACGACTTTAATACTGCAAATCCAAGTATTTTACTGATAAAAGTTTTAAGAAGTCATCTGCAATCATGGACTTCACAAACTCAAATACCTATTAAATTCATACAGACAGAGTGAGTTACTTAATGGTGGTAGTATAGTATGTCAACTTTGACTCCGCTCTCTGAGGTCAAAATGGTTTTATATGTCTGGAAATGTGGGCCCTCGTAAATTGTTATACCGTAGAAATTAATTAAGGCTTTCAAGTCAGAGAAATGCAACAAAACGTTAATTTTGGTGCAAGTGTATGGCTTTTGATACATTTTCCTTTTTTTTAATCAAATCGGCCATTATTGGATGCCCTAAAGGCTGTGTAGCAAAATCAGCGAACAATTACCAGTAGTGAATAGGCTGACCGATATTTTTGCTGTAGGCAAGTTTGATTACGGTGTTATGGTGCCATACCAAAACTTAACGCGGAAACCTGAACTCTTCCAGGCACCCCGCTGGGCCTGGGCCCGGGTACGATGTACCCCCTGAACCCACTCTCGCAGGCCCTGACTGCGATGCGCTAGTACACATCTGCGACTGCGAGACTGCGACTTGCTAGATGCAAATTGCAAAATCCTCTTTGAATCTTGGGTGTAAAAAGTGGGGGTTGGATTGAATTTGAATTTTGAATTTGAATTTGAATTCGCTCACAAGTTATTGATGAATTTGAATTTGAATTTGAATTCGACTTTTGCAAAGTCAATGAATTTGAATTTGAATTTGAATTTTGATTTTTCAAAGTCAATGAATTTGAATTTGAATTTAGTTTTTTTGAAGTCAATGAATTTGAATTTAATTTTTTCAAAGTCAATGAATTTGAATTTGAATTTGAATGTAAAAATTAAAAAAAAAATGAATGGATCCAACCCTGGTGGTTAGTACATTCAGCTCTCGACCCTCCGCATCCGGCTTCGTTTCGCAGATGGGTTGTGCAAATGTGACCTGGAAGGAGATGCACACAACTGTCTTTTTTTGCTTCAAAACCTTGCATTACAGTTAGAGTTAGGGCAGCGATGGCAGCCTGAGGGGATAGCAATTACGTAGCAGCAGCTTTTTTGCTTACGAAAGCGACGTACCGTTACGCTTGATTGTGGCTCCCTGCGTAAGTTTTGCACGACTAGCTCCTCGTCCAAAGACAATACTGATAGGTAGACCTGGCTCACCTACTGGTGATAAATACTGATAAGTTTTGTTTGAAATTTTATCAGAGTGGACCTGTAGTGCTGAAAGTTACCTCAGACCTTAGCCGAAGGCTACGAGCAATCACAATGCGCTTAATCCAACATTTCAAAACGGAGTTTACAGTTTCCTCCAATTTCAAAGCATCTTAGGCTAGACAGGTTATGCTTGCGGCATTTACAGTATAGTGCTGCCTGTAGCCTACAGAACAACAAAAATCTGTGTGATACTGTACGGTAGGTACCGTGTCCGTATATCATAGGCAGCTGGATTAATTTTAATTAGCTTATCACTATAAGCTTATTGCAAATGGTGTTAGTTGCTTGAGTTAGCATATAGGCTACTGTGGGTATTGGCTACTAGTGTAGTACTACTGGTGGTAGTGAGCGACCGTTGACCAGGCTGCCTGATAGCTTACCGTACTGCTACCATAACGCTGTGCAAGTACCAATCGAATTTGTTATTACTGGTAATCGAGACTGACAACTGCGTTTAACATACCGAATAAATGGACTTGCAATGATGTTAGTGGAAAGGGCCATTTCCAAAGGCATTGATTTTACAGAAATTATCGATCAGTTTTCTAACGAAAAGCAAGAAGACAAAATTTCATTTAGCTCTTTATGAAGCACTTAGAAATGGTAGAGATATAAGACCAGGATTTGAAATATTTTGTACTCTGTACCAGTACATCATGATTGAATGCAGATTACTGTGTTGACTTTTGCTTGAGATTTCCTTTTTTTTTTATTCCACCCTGTCTGTAAATTAAAGATGAAAGTAATGTCTAAATGATTTGATTGACTAAGGATACAAACTTAATCACGTGATGTGATGCTTAAGTAAAAAAATTAATTATGTGATACTTGTGCAGACAAGTGTTAAATTGTTTAGAAAGAAATACTTAAGCAAAGCTTTTTGCATATGATGTACAATTAGCCTACACTTTTCATATAAGAACAATTCAAGAAAAACTTGAGGCTCAATTCAAAATTTAAGAACAAACAGAAGAACAATGTTAACTCAGCGTCAGTAAAACATGTTGAAATTTTTAAGGACAAAAAAATTTATTTGTATTGCGGCAAAATAGCTGTATTAGGTATAGTAACAGCCGCACTCAAGCTTGTTTATGCATATAAGAATGAAAAAGTGGGAGCTTTCACTTTTATGATAATAATAGAATTACAGAGCACATACGCAATACAAAGCTTAACAATTACTTTAGAGTAAACTAATCATTATTTTCAAGTATGAAAGTGTAGCCTAGAGGGATGCCAGTCACTTCGTCATCTGGACATTTCGTCATGGACACTTCGTCATCTAGTGACTTCGTCATCATCGAGAGCAGCGCTTTGATTTGCCCGCATCACTGAATTGATTTTTCGGGCAAATAACATCACGCATACCGATAGGTACGTGGTGACTTCGTCATCCTAGAGACCGCAATCTCAATGGTCCAAGTCGGGATTCCCTTATAAAGCTATCGAGTTGGCTTTACGTTTCATTTGTGGTTTTTTATGATGACGTTCCACTTGATTGGAGTGTGACTGTGGCATGCCTCTTAATAACTTTATATGCCTCCTAGTAACTAATAACTTCATAAAATAAAAAAAAAAAAACTTAATTTATGAAAAGTGGAAAAATGAATAAACCACTACTTGAGTTCACCAGATGTCTGTCATGGTATAAAGTAATATCATTTATGTTACACTAAGCTTATAGCGTAACATTTCAACTTAGTTGCATTTATTTTTATTCAGTTGGTTGCTGCAATTGAAAATGGAACGCAGTTAAGTTAATTTTGAATTTGAAACAAACAACATATTGCAACAGATACACAAGTGAATGCCTGCCAGCGGAAGCGATTGGTTAAAACGCGCGTTCATCATTTAAACTGGCGCGAGTATGCACGATAAAGATGTAATCTATTTTTAATTTGTTTGCCTATTTCCTATACATGCTATAACTTAAACTTTTGGCGAAAATTTTCCTTGCTTCGAAAATTAAGAGTACCGAAGTAGAATTACTAAAAAAAAAACAAATTACTGAAAAAATGATAATACCAAATCTATAAAAGCAATTTTTTGAAAGCGGGTGTTTTGCAATGCAAAAATGCGAATGAAAAGTTTAATGCTATGTGAATGGAAATCACGTAATTATTCCACTTTGCATATCACACCTTGTGCTTACATTATTAATGAAATAACACTTCTTATTCTCTATTAAATTCTTTTTATGTTTTGATATTAACTTTAATAAAGGCATAATTTGTCATTTTTCGTAGCCCATAAAAAATATAAACGTTTTTACAGAAACATGATTGATTTAGTAACGATACAACGTCATCGCTGGTACAACATGATTTCAGTCGCGATTACGGTTTTTGGTATTAGCTGGTTAATTGATTTTGGTATTAGTAGATATTCAGATGACAAATATTTTGACATAGTTGGGGTGCACTCTAATTGAATCCCCCAAAATCAATTTTCGATACGAATTATGCTGGAGAGCAAGTTTTTGTTTTGTATCAGTAGATTTTCAAGAGTAGAATAATTCCGCCGGAGGCAATTGGGGCTTGCCGGGGCCCGGAGGAATTGAGGGTGGAGCCCCCAGCGCTGGACGGACCCCAGTCCAACTTATTCTGTTTAAACGTATTGTAACGACACAGTTTCAAGATAAGAGTAATTATTTACGTCCCGAAACTTTCATGCGTATCTCAAAGTCTGTCACTAGCAGCGCCTTTCCAGCGCGAGTTTTGGCTAATTAAGATCATCTTTGAGTGATGATGTGATTGTTTGATCTTTGCCCGTAACTACTTTGCACGCTAATAAATAACTCTTCTTTGTAAATGAGAATGTGCAATATAGTAAATATAGTGATTTAAATATAGTATATTGTCTCTAATCATCTTACTTTTAAAATTACTTGAATTACTAAGGTAATATTTCGAAATTACTTGTTACTTAACTAATTTTTCAAAGCTTACTAGAACCCAGCCCTACACACGGATTAATCTAACTCGTCTTTATGTTAAAGAGAAAGATCATAGAGGGGTCTAATGGAACAATGTTTGAGAGAAGAAATAATAGTAATTACGTAATACTAAATAGCTCCTTCATTCCCACATATTTTTTTGAAACCTATATTAAGCATTTTCCAACTAGCGAATAGATGTGATTGCTTATTATTGGTCATTTTTTTGAAATTTTTTATTGATTTATAAGTTGTATGTTTGACCATGTTTGACAACATTGGCTCCCTCCAAGTCCAAATATATGTTTCAGAAATGGCTTTAACACACTATGGAGCCCATATGACTGCAAAAGACGGGCTCAAAAGTGATAAAAACGTGGTATTTTCCTTGTTGCGCATTTTGTTTGGTAAGCCAATGGAGGGGAGGACTATAGCCCATCTCCGCCTTCAACCCTTTGGCTACGCTACTGTTTTTGTCGGTTAACCTCATAAACAAAATGACTTCATGTTTTTCCTTTCAAGTGTTCTTTGTTAAGTGGCGATTAGGCTTAATTTAAACTTATTTTTTTGTTGTGTATTCTCCACAATCGAAAATTGTTGGTGTGAAACGCAATACCGGTACTGTAAACTATTTTAACAAAAAAAGTGCACAATGAAGGATGCCAACTCGTTCGATAAATGCAAGCCATTTTTGGTGCCACCCACCCGAGAGCCCCACTAAATTATACTTCTAAAAAATGAATTTTTTGCACCGCTCAAAATGGAGAGCTAAATTTTGAAATTAGTAGATATTGAGAGACAAATATTTTGACATAGTTCGGGGGACCCTGTTAAATAGACCTCAAAGTGAAAATGTCTGAACGATTATTAAATATCATTGGCCCAAACTTACGCGTATACCAAACAAAAACGGTTTTTTCTTCCACTGACATTTATTTTGCAGATGCCAAACACTAAACTACAAGGTTAACTAAAACACTTAAGTCGCACATCCAGTGACAAGATAAGAGCACGCCTTGAGGAGCTTTTCAGCGGATTTTTCCCCGCGTGTATATTGTCGCCAAAGTTTGAACATACGTTGGTTTAGTTTTGCATATTTTTTTCTTAGTCTTCTTTTAATTTTTTTTGTATTCAATAGTTCAATATTCATTGGAATGTCAGTAGCTTCGTTATGAAGCAACTGCACCATCAAGTAAAAGGGAGTGTTTGGTCGAGCTCTTTTGTTCATTCTATGATGCCATCCCTCAACGTCATTGTTGGTACGAAATGGTAGACCAAAAACGCTCCAACTTTCAGGTTTGAATGTTGAAGTTTCAACCCATGTGTCCCTCATATAATCAATCAGTGACTGCATTGAAGGAGATCTCGCTTCTTGAGACAACTTTTGAAAAAGGGGGCGGATGTGGATAGCTGGAATGTAGCACAGCGCCATGAGTTTTCTCACATAGTTCCTGACAGAAACATTTTCCTGGTATGCTGTTTGTAAGCCCAAAGACTGCACATGCCTATATACGGCTTGCGTAAAATGAAAGCTGCAGCCTCGCAATTCCACTCCTGGAAAAACATTTTCAATGCTTTCCAAGTTGCTGCTTCGAAATCCAGAATAACCCTTTGTAGTTTGGGTGGAGTTAAAAAACTTCGGGAAATTGCTTCAAACACAGCCTGGTAATCCGATGTTTGACGACGAGACATGCAACAAAAAGCCAAGGGAACTTGCATAAAAGCATCTTCGGATTTTGCAAACGCGTGAATGTTGAATAACTGCATAAAGGGCCACTTCATAAACTTAAAAGTTCCGTCTACAAACCAAGTTTTGGCCGAGTGAAGTAGCTGTAGTTGCTGTTTGGTTGCGAATATGATATGTCTCTCGCCGTGGTGAAAGAGATCTTCCAGCAGAAAATCTTCGGGTATGCTTTCAATTTGTAATTCAAAATCTTTGGCTGTAGGATCGCTCGGTCTTAATTTTTGTCTATGGCGATTGACGTTTCTTATTATGTGGTCCATGTTTGGCAAAGCCTCAACGTGAGCTGGCTCAATCTCTTTTCGGATATGTTTCCTGATGATTTGAGAAGCAGAAACGAATGGCTGTTTCGCAGCTTCGTCTTTAGCCTTAGAAATCGCAATAGCAGCTTGTTTAGCTCCAATTTTCGGCAAGTGACAGTGTGTTTGTTGAGGATTTCGATAAAATTTTAAGTTTCCAGTTTGTTGTACCGTGATCCCGCAATTAACTTTTTTGTTTCGGACTACACATCGCCATGTACAGCCTGACGAGGTATTTTGATGAAAGGCATACTCGTATCCGGCACTGTCAAATAATTTGGCTTTTCCTTTGTTAGATGCATTTTCAACCACACTGTATACGAGATCGAAGCTCTGAGGTTGTACTGTGTCTGGAGGCGAGTCAGAAATTGATGATTCGTTGCAGTCATCCGCTATGGGTATGGTGGTGTTGCTTTCATTCAATGAAGTACCAACGGTTTGTGCAGGCTCTGGACCATGATCGAGAGTAGAATCATACTGTTCCTGTTGTATCAGCGACGCTGCCGTATCGTTACTGGAGCAATTATGCCTCTGTAAAAATATATCTTTTTATGGGCTACGAAAGATGACAGATTACGTCGTTATTAAAGTTAATAGTCAAAATATAACAAGAATTTAGCTGAGAATAAGAATTGTGATGTTATTATTAATTGGTGTAATCACAAGATGTGATATGCTATGTGGAATGAATAATCAGGCAGTTTCTGTACACATAAAACTAGAATGTGACATTGCAAGCAAAATGCAGGGGCTTCGCGTTAGTATCCAACTTTACTAAACAAGTTATTTTTAACCCTTTCGCTGCCTGGCCGGTAAAATCACCAATATCGTAAAGTGCCAAGATGTCAGGAAAAAATGACGTTTATAGAAAGGCCGCTAAAATCATTTTATTTGCTATAAAATCGATAGAAACAGCCAAATCGTAACATTTTTGGAAAAAACAAGTTTCAGGGGCGGTTTTTGTTTCGAAACTGATCTACCGTTTTTGTTTTTTTTTTCATAAAGTTGCACTTCTGAAAGAGCAATGAAATTAGTTGATCATATTTTGTACTATTTCTGGCTGCTAAAAATTTTAAGGGCCGATTTATGAAGGGGGTAAAGACTTATACCTCCCATTATTCTATTTATACCAGCTAAACAAGGATGCAAAGCCAAGGTTTTCGTTTTTGATATTGTTAAACATTTTAAGGTTTTAATGACATTTTAGCAGGCATGGCATTGTGTTAAAAAGATTATACGATTGCGCACAGTACTCCAGCAAAAAACATTATAGTTGCGCACGGCACTTATGTCCTTGCAATACAATCTCAATCGTTAGAAGTTAGTTCAAGAAATTTAAATGCGCCATCTACAAATGTTGTTTCACTAAGTTTGTTTCATTAACTTCACTAAGAGTTTATAGCGCCAAAAGTCAAACACCTTTTTGTCATATTTTAAAATCTTGATCCCTAAATTTTGTCATATTTTATCTTTCTTTTAAAATTTTGAGAAAGGCTACGACAAGGGTCATGGTCAAGAGATTCCTAAACCGAGAGTGCTCAAACCACTAACACGGTGAGCGTAAATCAAATTCAGTAAAGGAGGTTCAGGACAAGAGCACTTGGGACATTGTTTCACAAAATGAATAATGATTTAATGACAATATGACAATAAATGGATTTGAGCCGTCGCGATGCGTTTCGTCCTTGCTCAAGGGGCTCTTCAGGCGACAAGGTCAATTTTGTTTTATTAGCCAAAAAAAAACAACCTTTTTTAATTGGAATCGGCCCCCCTTACCGTCTCTAGGCTATATCTATCTTCCTGTGCAAAATGGCTACTCCAAAACTTTTCGCCTACAACTTACCGACCTCCATTACCCAGTAGGCTACTAACTCGCTACTCGAAACCTTCAAAATTTACCGCCAATAAAATCTATCTACTACCTGTTCCCGAAATCTACAAGCTAAGCCTACTTAATGCTAACAGCAAACAGTGCAATTTTGGTCTGCATGGAGTTAAGTTTGAAATCAAAACATAGAAATTAATACCAAAGTTTCAAAATTTGAATTCGCTCACTTTTTTTAGTTTGAGCACTCTATGAGATAGTGCTATGTGGATAGAAAAATTTAATTAGAATAACGTTGGGGTCTCTTGTTAAAATTTTCCATTGCGTAACGCTCCGTACGTAATGTTTTGCGATAGTTTGTATTTTTTAACAATAATGGGCTATTATTCAGTGTTAATTTCTATGATTGATTTCTAACTTAAGACAAAAATTGCCCTGTTTGCTGTTAGCATTAAGTAGGCTTAGCTTGTAGATTTCGGGAACAGGTAGTAGATAGATTTTATTGGCGGTAAATTTTGAAGGTTTCGAGTAGCGAGTTACAGTGCTGTTCATAATTCAGGAGCCACCCTGCAAAATTGCCCATTTTGTAAGTTCCAAGTCGAATTTATGATATGTGCTTTAATTGTATATGGGCAAGTTATATATTTTTGTGAAGGGTTTGCTACGAGAATTTTACTGAAAAAAAATTTTTTTTTGAAATAATTATTTGGGGCCAAAATGCACCCCTTAAGCATGACGTCACTTTGATGGGCCATTTTTATATTGGTAACATGGTTGCAATGATCGAATTAGCAAAATGAAATCGAAAAATTATGTTTGTAATTATTGTGTATTCTGATGACCTGAGGTCACATCTTGGGTCACATCATGATCACACCACGATTTGCTCCCTATGACGTCATAATGGGAGCAATTTCAGGACTTTCTGGATGTTCAACCTTTTTATTCAGTTTCAGTCATCATGGGCTTCAAACCGATTAGTGCAGAACAGAGAGGAGTGATTATTTATCTTTACAATGAAGGAAAATCGCAGAGATTTATTGCAAAAAAGACTGGTACATCTCGTAAAGGAGTGCAAGGAGTGTTAAAAAGGTGGATCGAGACAGGAGATGCGAAATGTCAGCCTCGATTTGGAAGGAAGCGGAAATCAACAAAGAGGTCTGATAGAACTTTGGTCAGGATTTCTTTAGGAAACAGGAGACTGAATTCAAAAGAGTTGGCCAGACTGTTAAAGGAAAGTAGTGGCGTTGAATTGTCTGCTCCAACAGTGAGGAGAAGGTTGCTGGAGAATGGTCTTCGAGGATGTAAAGCTCGAAAAAAACCACTCTTGACGGAAAAACAAAGAAAACGCCGATTAGATTGGGCACGCTCTCATGTTAAGTGGCCAATAGAGAAGTGGAGGAAAGTTCTTTTCAGTGATGAGTCGACTTTTACTGTAAACAACCATGCTGGAAATAATTTTGAGAGAAGAAAACCAGAGGAAGAGTACCGGCCTTATTGTATTTCACCGACCATCAAGCATCCCCAGTCAATTATGGTATGGGGTTGCATGGCTGCAAATGGTATTGGTAGGCTCAAAGTGGTGTCTGGGATGATGAACGGGACAAAGTATATTGATGTGCTGGAAAATAAAATGTTACCCAGTGCACGTTCTTTGTTTTCCGACGATGATTGGATTTTTCAAGACGATAATGCTCCATGCCACCGTGCTAAAAAAGTCCAACAGTGGTACAGGACCCATAAAATTGAACGAATGGATTGGCCAGCCCAATCTCCTGATTTAAACCCGATTGAAAATTTGTGGTACCGAGTTAGTTGCATAATTGGGAAGAATAAACCAAAGACGAAAAGAGAGCTTATCGAACAGGTCATTGCTGCTTAGTTTCGAGTGATTTCACCCGAAGAACTCAACAAACTTGTTGAATCACTTCCTCGACGATGCAAAATGGTGATCGAAAACCATGGATGGCCAACAAAATACTAAATCAGTCCTTGCCAAATCAAACGGCTCTTTTCAGAGCCACTATTCTGTAAAAAGAGTGTTAATAATTTTGACAATTTTGTAATCTTTCCTAATTTTATTACAGGTACGAAATCAACTTGACATTTTAGCAAAAAAATGTCATGCTGCTTTTAGGCTTTAAATAAAACCAAGAAAATATCATAAATTATGACGTCATAATGAGTGACGCGCGATGAAATCATGAAGTAAATATGACATGACCTAAACTTGTTATAATACCCGATAAACTATCCTTATTCCTTTAATTGCTTTTGACACCAATACTGTAATGCATATTTGCTGTTAGTAAGGAAATGAGTTTTTTGGCATGACGTCACGTAATGGGGGGCAGTTTGGCTTGAAAATTATTTTCAAAAAAAAAAAAAATTATGCCGAAACATTACCAGCAACAAACCCTTCACAAAAATATATAACATGTAGATATATAATTATAGCAAATAGTATAAATTAAACCTGGAACCCAAAAAACGAGTGTTTTTGCAAGGTGGCTCCTGAATTATGAACAGCACTGTAGTAGCCTACTGGGTAATGGAGGTCGGTAAGTTGTAGGCGAAAAGCTTTGGAGTAGCCATTTTGCACAGGAAGATAGATATAGCCTAGAGACGGTAAGGGGGGCCGATTCCAATTAAAAAAGGTTGTTTTTTTTTGGCTAATAAAACAAAATTGACCTTGTCGCCTGAAGAGCCCCTTGAGCAAGGACGAAACGCATCGCGACGGCTCAAATCCATTTATTGTCATATTGTCATTAAATCATTATTCATTTTGTGAAACAATGTCCCAAGTGCTCTTGTCCTGAACCTCCTTTACTGAATTTGTTTTATCTTTCTTTTATATTTATTTATCGTGAATATTTCATTCGCTACTTTTCCTTTTTTTGTTTGTAGAATCACGATCACGGTACCTAGAATCTCCGAAACCTGCATACATGACGCTTTCATTTATTCCCACGTTGTGTCCGAAATTCAACTTTCTACAATTACTTGTTATTTAGTTATAAAGAAATCAAATAAATTTCGATGCTTATCCATCAAACTGGCCAAGATAAATTCCAAGGTGTATGGTATTTACCTGCCTGCATTAAAGAGTTATATACTGTGATGCACGCAACCACGTCATAACCTCATTGGTGATCAATAAAAGATCAAGAAAAAAGATTTAAGTTTTGCGCTTTACTTACCATTGGCGTTGATTGCTGAGTAGGGAGTCCAAATGAGGTAGATCTATGAGAAGATGTTCCATTTTCTGTCATACACTGACTTTCTTGGCTCTGAAAATGAAAAAAATTCTAATGACGTCTTCGTACTATTTGCTTCTGCTTTAGTACTCTTTGGTTTTAAAGAAAGTTATTGTCGCCCAAAATTTTTGCAGGTATAGGCAGTAGACATTCAAGTTACAAATAAATTAAGTCTTTATCATGTATATTCGCCGTTGTTTAAATAATAAATGCGTATTTTAACCAGCGCTTCCGCTAACGGCATTCATCAACACCTACTTCGTATCATTACAGACATTTAGTGAACTCAAAACGTGGTTTATCTACAGTATTATCAGTGGTGGCCTTAGGAAAGGGGGGGCCCCTGTGCAAATTAAATGGGCGGGCCCTTTTCTTTACACACTACTTTACCATGTTTTATCTGCACTTGCAATTAAGCGCAACAACGCATTTCATAAATAACAAGACCAGAAGACCAATGCTATTGCAGCCCTAATTAAATCAAATGTTTATTCATAAGTTCCTCTAATCTAGATCATCAACTCAATTAATTGCAGTAAATTAACGTAAACTTTCAGCAATTGCTTTCAGTATGCTTGTGTTATTACAGAATATGCTTGAGTACTTAGCAATAATGTTTGAATGCTTTATACTGCTTAGCATATGATATACCGTATTCGTTAGTCAAAAACCTATTACTGCCAGTTGCTGAAAGCAGTTGAAAAAAAACAAGTGGAAAAACGACTACTTGAGTCATAGGCGTAGCCAGGATTTTTGATTGGGGGGGGGGGGGCCAAAACCACAAATCACATACAATAACGTCATCAGAAACTTCGAAAGAGGAATTTTTTGGTGGGGCAAAGATATCGCAGAAAGGAAGATCAGAAGTCGTGGCCTTGTGTAGGCATGTAACTAGGAACTCGTTCAAGGAGAAAGCTTAAACCAATAGCCTAGTTCAACTGCGAAAATGTGTAAATTGGGAGACGTGCTTAAGTAAAGAAGTGTACTGTAATTCAAATGTATCACAGAGGGGGGTCTGGGGGCGAAGCCCCCAGCCGATCAACGATTTTTCGTAATTTTTTGGAAAAAAAAGTAGTTTTAATACCATTGGATCACATTTTGCACATTTTCAGAGCCATTTGAAAGTACTAGATTTTTTAAATTTGAAAGCCAATTGAAAAAATTAAGTTGTTCAGTCTTCCTTTTGCTTGCAATTTAAGTCCAAAACACGTTTAAAATCTTGCATTTTGTGGTTAAATTTTATTAGTGATTTCGCCCAGGTAGGGGGAAGTAAAGTACATTCCCTCCTGCAATATTTTAGCAGTAAATAACAATTCAGTCGATTATTTTCTTTATTGATTATTGTTTTGTCTTGAAAACAACCAGTTATAGGAGTACATTTACGGCCAGGGGCCCAGGCTCTCTCAATTCAAAAATTTGTTCAATGAGCATTCCCCTTACTGAAGCAAATTTTTTTCAAAAGCATTTTGTTGCAAAAAAACTGGCGAGGTGGAGGTGAATTGTAATTGAAAAATGTACAATAGATAGTTTTGCCTACAAACCATGTTATTGCCCGAGTCGGATTTACATTGAGTTGGGCTCCTGGCACTTTGAGATTTTTGCAATACTTTCGCGCCAAATACAGGTGAAGACCAAAAAAGTCTTATCTGAGTGCGGGGCCCCTGGCACTGTGCTATGTGTTAAATCCGTCCCTGGTTATTGCATTACATTCATAAAAAGGTTAGATGAGAACCTCAGTTTGCAACTTTTAGGATAGAAATGCTTAATTTCACTCGGGTTATACGTTTAAATTGGTTGGCAACATTAAATTGAAGGAGCCATGGCCCCCTGAAATAGTATTATTGTTGGGGGTCCATATAAATTAGAGGGCCATATAAATATTCTTGTAGGGGCCCCATTTAAAATGGTTGGCAAAAATTAAATTAAGGGGCCCTGGCCCCCGGATCAATATTGTTGTTGGGGGCCCATTTAATTATTATTGTAGGGGGCCCATTTAAATTGGTTGGTAAAAATTAAATTGAGAGGGCCAGGGCCCCCTGGCTCAATACAATTGTTAATTACTGCTGTACGGGTGTACTGTTGTATGCAAAGATGCTAAAAGAAACTGAAGTTGAAGAAACAACAGTCTTTTTTGTGACAATTTTATCATGGATAGCATTTCAATTGGGGGGGCCCCTGGGCCCCCCCTGGTTACGCATATGACCTGAGTAGCCTAACAGTAGCAAGCAAAAAAAAAGAGTGGTAAGTTGACTTTACCAGTAAATTTTATTATCTGTTTACTAAATCTGACTTAAAAGTTGAAAGTAATATTGTCTTGGAAAGGGAGATATGTGTAATAACACTTGGAACAAGTGCATCTTGAGGGAGGGGGTACATATGTAATGACACTTAAAACAAATGCATAAACTTTTTATCATAATTTGCTATAGTTTTTCATAAACAAATTTTTCTGCGCGCGATAGGTCAAATGGGGGAGCCCCCCAGAAGTGGGGGGGGGCCTGCGCATTTGCACACTTTGCACATTTGCACAATTTGCACACTTTGCACTTTGCACATTTCCACACTTTCATCAACTACTAACATAATACTGAGTATTATGTTAGTAGTTGATGAAAAGCGAAGAAGGTTACCTTGTTCGAAACGTGCTTAACTTGCCAATAATAACACTTTTTTTTAATCAAAATTCGTAGCTAAAACGATGAGGTTAAAACGATGTTGAGGTTATTAAGGCTAAAACGATGAGGTCGAAATAAAGTCAAAATTTAATTAAAATAAAGTTAAAAATAATTTTTAAAAAATTTTTTAATCAAAATTAATTTTGACTTTATTTCAGTTAAATTTAACTTTATTTCGACCTAATCGTTTTAGCCGTAATAAACTGCGAATTGTGATTAAAAAAAGTTTTTATATTCGCAATTTACGTACGTCAAAAGCATTGTTTGCAATTTACGTAGGTCAAAATAGAAATGGTCCCATTTATCTAATAATCATTCAGTTTTCTTGAAAGGCGCGCTTATTTCTGTAAACATTTAATAAAACTAATCGGCTTCTTACCGGTGCGACCGAACATCTCAATGAATTGTCAAACTGTTCCGCTTTACTCTGGGCCAGTAGCGATGACATTGGAGTGAAACTTGAGTTTTCCGCATCTGCATCTTGTTTCTGAAAATATTTTTGAACTTTTAACCGACCATTAGTAAAACTATCAACAAAACAAAGCACAGTAGATACATGCAATGGCCGCAATTGCCCTTTTCCCAAAAAAGCTTGTAATATACTTGTCATTGTAATACATTTAAATCTACACAAATTTTACAGTATCTTGGAAGATTTCAACGGCTGCCTGAATTTTCGGCAAACCGAAATTTTAACCGTAAAGGTTAGTCTCTCGGTCAAAGAAAAATAGCAAAAATAATTATTGCAAGGCGTTTAGCAAAATTAGCCAATGTAAGAAATATTCTACTTTCAGATGGAAAAGTTATCTCACTTATTTGATTATATCTAAGGCGATTTTTTTGTAACCTAATGATGTGAAAAATATGACTTGATCTTTACCAAAATATGACTTTAAATATTTATTTTTTTCTCGTCTTAATTCAAAAATACGCGGTCAAATTTGAAAAAAATCCTTTAGAGCATCTAGAACAATTCAGTTTGATTATCAAGTAATAATACACAAGTTTCCCAAGATTGTTGTGGAAAGTGCGTCAGATCTTTTTTAGATTATACAGAACAAAAGCGGTACCTTTTGACCACGAAGTTAGCACTATATACTTTCATATAATCTATATACAGAAATTGAAGCAAAATAGTCTTGTATATGCCAAAAGACTTAGCATACATGCGTACACCCATGTAACCTACAGCAACATACTATTATATTATTGCAGTGACTGCAAAAAAAAAAAAAAATTACTAATTAGATATCTGTAGCCTACCAGCGCGCTACCCTTATATAGTTAATACCGTGCATTTTTAATACTTGTTTTAGATTAAACCACACAATTTACAGTCATTCATGATTTTCAAGACATCACAATGCTGCAACAGTTGCAGCGGGACTGCGAAACTCGCAACTTGATTTGATTTAAATACTAAATTAAACCTCAACACATAAATTATATGACCGATATAAGTGTTACTAGCTTTTTATTTTAATATAAATTTTCTTGGTTGTCATTACGATAAAATTGACAATATGACGTTAATGATCAAAAATATATAAAACATATCACGATTTATTGCTGAAAACATGACTTGATACAACTTTTTAGCTCTACTGTTAGACAACCTACGAAAGTTTTGATTTGAGTTTTATCATTTTATAACTAATAGATCTCGCGAAAAAATAGAACTTTTATGACAAAAAATTCCCCTAGTTGTATGGGAAATTTTTGTCATAAAGGTTTTGTAATTATAAAAGACTGTTGTTGTGATTTGATTTTTGTAATTATAAAAGACTGTTGTTTTTGTAATTATAAAAGAAAAGACTGTTGTGCTTTTAATCTTTTGCTGTGATTTTTATAGATGTAGATGCAGGGTGTCTTAAAAAGTGTAACACTTTCAAATCCTTATTAAATCTTTGTTTTGGAGTGCATTTAATTGTGGTTTGGCCAGTAGGTGGCGTATATCATGAATCTTTTTCCTGAAAAAATTAGGTCATTATTTCGATTGTACTGCAAGGTTTTTATTTCAGTCTCTAATGCCCTAAGCATTAATTTTGGTAGTAAATGAAATGTTCGACATATCCTCCAAGACCGCCATTTTGATTCCTGCGATATTAATTAGACTGACAGCGCCGTTTTTAATAACACGGTAGCATATCTGCATTTGGGATTCTCCTGACAAACTGCTTGATCTTTTGTCTATAATTCTAAAACAGTTTAATGATCTTCCTCACTTTTCCTGCCACGAGAAAACAACGGTGCTGTTATACACTATGTTGGACGAGTCCACGCCAGCTTTCGTTAACCAGTTTTCCTAGTTTTCTGTTTACTTTTTGGCTTCTTTTTATGTAAATTTGGTTCACTTAGATAGAATAGCTTTGCCATGATTATTTCTGCTTGGAAAGTTCCAACATGTAGCAAATTTACGTGGAAGGAAACTTGAAAGAATGGTTACCCTAAGCGGATGTAAAGTCCTTCAAAGAATAGCGCCACCGTCGCTTTCTCGTGGCAGGAAAAGTGATGATAACCATGAAACTGTTTAGGAACTAATAGACAGATATTACGCAGTTTGTCACGATAATCCTGAATGAAGATATGCTAACGTGTTATTGAAAACGGCGCTGTCAGTCTAAATATCGCAGGAATCAAAATGGCGCTCTTAGAGGATATATCGAACATTTTTTTATTTACTACCGAAATCAATGCTACGGACAAAAGAGAGTAGGCCTAAATTCAATCTTAGAATCAGGATAATAGCTTTTTTTTTCAGGAAAAAAATTCATGATACTGTATATTTGGCAAAAGCACTATTAAATGCAATCCAAAACAAAACATTTAATAAGGTTTTTAAAGCGCTACATTTTTTGAGACACCCTGAATATGCAAAGCAATTATTTTTAAATATTAATACTTTTATAAAGATTCTCATTAGCAGCACACGAAATTCACTTCATTAGTAAGTCGCAGTAGAGGAATTTACGAGATGCAGTAATTTACTATAACGAGATTTACTACAACTGCACATCATTCAAAAACCTCGACAAAGTTTGATGAACAAAGAAAACTTCTAACGGACGCTGTTTATAACAATTTTTATAATATCACCGAAAATTTCTTTTCTGCTCTTTGACTGTTTAATTATCGCCCAAAATAAGGTTATTGTAAAAAAAATATTAAAGTAATCAGTCACTATCGGGGTAATCAGTCATGCTTCTACTATAAAATAATGCTTTTTATATTCTCCGGGTGCCAAGTGAGATGCCAAACAATTTTAGAGCAAAATATTGTTGCAGACAAATTATTTCTTTGCTTGTCTTATGGTTTTGTTTTGGCATTATAGCAGAAACTTATATAAAAGAGTGAGGAAACTAATATCCGCTTGAAGGCGTTAAGTCAAAATTATGTTTTTTCTCTCATTCCTTTATCTAAGAAATTAAATCCTAGAAAGCTTTATTATAATACTGCCGATACAGAGGAAAACACTATTTTGACTGTTATAATTTACCGATAATTCTTTGCACTCTGCGCAGTACCATTCTTCCATCTCCGCTTCACCTCTTACCATCTTCCGGTAAAAACTTCTCGTAATTCCAGTGTTACAAGTTCGATGTTGCCAGCGATGGCAAGCATCACATTTCAATGCTTCTTGCCTAGGTCTTACAGTCTTACTGCATAGCACACACAACTCAGATTCAGATGCCTGCGACATTTTCGAATTGCAAAAATGAGGAATGAAATATGTCCAATTTTGCGTTTATTTTATATAGCACTGGAGTGTGAGAAATTTGATAATTCTTGTTTACTGAATGATGAGAGGTAAAAGAGTAGACAAGAAAAAGTGACCTCTTTTGAATAATCTTCAATTAACATTTTCGCTTAGAGGTTTTGAAAATAATTTGTGCAACATCCTGCTGTTACGACACGGGATTACACTATCAAAGTTTTTGCACAATTGTATTGCAGCAAATGAGTGAGAGGTCGCGCAAATTTATGATTAATTGTTACGCGCACCTGTCGGCGATTAGATTGAACAACACGTGAATTAGATAAAAGGTGTCTGGAAAGCCCTGCTCAGATGTTGTGGGAAAAGTGCCGCCATGGTCAACTATTTTCCCAGCAAGATATCAAAGTGCCGCCATGGCCAAGGCCTGCCGTTTAATATTTTTTCAAAGGTTTAAATGTTTTTCAAAGGTTTAAATGTTTTTTGATATTAGTTTAAGATCACATACCCAATTTTTCCTAATTGCTCAACTTATTTTTTATTAATAAAATTGCAGTAGTTTTTAACTTTTTGCTTTTGCTACGCCTCCAAAAATTTGGTTTATAAAATTGTGCTTTTATTGTTTTTGTTGTCAAAAAATTACTAATGAGGAGTAAGAAGTTGTGAGGTAAAAAATGTTTCGTGAAAGATGTTCTTTGCAACTTGCTTTATTGAATCGAACAAAAGCAGAACTGAACTCAAAAATCTTGATATATTTGCAAACGTTGAACTCGAACCCAGAAAAATAAAAACGAGATACTTGATTAGCTGCTTATCAACTCACACAAAAAATCAATTAAGGTGGCATTTATCTTCTTGCGCTTTTTTATTAAAATATTTGATTGCATTTCACACTTACGATATACGATTGATTGAGAGTACAAAACTAAAAAAGTATGTTTACATTAAAGCGTTTAGTCGCCATTTAACGCAGAACACCAACAATAGAAAATATGAAGTTATTTTTTTTATCTGGTAAACCGACAAAAACATATTCCGGATGTCGGATTTCAAGTTTGTCGTTAATTGAATAATCGATGTCCGGATAAAACTTTAACTGCAATCGCAAGCTTGAGCGGTGATAATATTTTGCTTGGTGTATGGTTCAATAATTTTTCCAGTTGCAATACATTTATTAAGTTGCAATAATTGTTCAATTTTTCATTCGGTTTTAGTACGAACACCAGAAATTCCTTCTGACGAAAATTTGGTTGAAACATTGAAACTCACTACGCTTTCATTGATTCACAGTCATGCTGTTTCCGATTTTCTAATTTCTACGTTTTGCCGTTTTTAAGTGAGAAGTTCATTAAATGAACTTCGAATGTTTCCACAAAAATTAGATTTCAATGTTTCCACAAAAATAAGATTTCAATGTGAGGAGGAGATAAAAAGGTATCGTGCGATATATAACTGTGTGAAACATTTTTTGTGGTATTATGCCGTTTTTGAATGAGACTGACTTGGTGCACCAACTATGTCAAAATATTTGTCATCTGAATATCTACTAATACCAAAATCAATTAACCAGCTAATACCAAAAACCGTAATCGCGACTGAAATCATGTTGTACCAGCGATGACGTTGTATTGTTACTAAATCAATCATGTTTCTGTAAAAATATTTATATTTTTTATGGGCTACGAAAAATGACAAATTATGCCTTTATTAAAGTTAATATCAAAACATAAAAAGAATTTAATAGAGAATAAGAAGTGTTATTTCATTAATAATGTAAGCACAAGGTGTGATATGCAAAGTGGAATAATTACGTGATTTCCATTCACATAACATTAAACTTTTCATTCGCATTTTTGCATTGCAAAACACCCGCTTTCAAAAAATTGCTTTTATAGATTTGGTATTATCATTTTTTCAGTAATTTGTTTTTTTTTTAGTAATTCTACTTTGGTACTCTTAATTTTCGAAGCAAGGAAAATTTTCGCCAAAAGTTTAAGTTATAGCATGTATAGGAAATAGGCAAACAAATTAAAAATAGATTACATCTTTATCGTGCATACTCGCGCCAGTTTAAATGATGAACGCGCGTTTTAACCAATCGCTTCCGCTGGCAGGCATTCACTTGTGTATCTGTTGCAATATGTTGTTTGTTTCAAATTCAAAATTAACTTAACTGCGTTCCATTTTCAATTGCAGCAACCAACTGAATAAAAATAAATGCAACTAAGTTGAAATGTTACGCTATAAGCTTAGTGTAACATAAATGATATTACTTTATACCATGACAGACATCTGGTGAACTCAAGTAGTGGTTTATTCATTTTTCCACTTTTCATAAATTAAGTTATTTTTTTTTTTATTTTATGAAGTTATTAGTTACTAGGAGGCATATAAAGTTATTAAGAGGCATGCCACAGTCACACTCCAATCAAGTGGAACGTCATCATAAAAAACCACAAATGAAACGTAAAGCCAACTCGATAGCTTTATAAAGGAATCCCGACTTGGACCATTGAGATTGTGGTCTCTAGGATGACGAAGTCACCACGTACCTATCGGTATGCGTGATGTTATTTGCCCGAAAAATCAATTCAGTGATGCGGGCAAATCAAAGCGCTGCTCTCGATGATGACGAAGTCACTAGATGACGAAGTGTCCATGACGAAATGTCTAGATGACGAAGTGACTGGCATCCGCCTAGAGGATACTATTGCATTATCAAAAAATTAATCAATGCCAACAGCAACTTTGTATGCTTTTTTCTTTGTCAAGGAGTTGCTGTTGCTTATTGTTTTTGCAATGCAAGTTAGTAATGTACGTTCAATTGCACATTGCTGTCAGAGTGGCATTGTTGCAGCTTTATGCTCTGTTTTCTTGAAGGTGTTTCTGTAGTTAAGTGTATGTTAAGTTTCAAGCAACTTTTAGTTTTTAAGCTTAATGCCCGCAAATCTTGTTTAGTTTTATTTTTGATCTTTTAGTTTTAGCTTGTGCACATGTGCATTACAGTTGATGTTTGTACAGTATGGGCATGCTGAAAGAAATTCTTCAATGCCATCAGTAACTTATTATTCGTTTTTCTTCATTATGGAGTTGTTCATTGTTTCAGCAGTGTATGTTCAATTCCACATTGCTGTCAGAGTGACTATGTTGCAGCTTTATGCTGTGTTTTCTTGAAGGTGTATCTGTAGTTAAATGCATATTTAGTTTCAAGTAACTTCTAGTTTTAGCTTAATGCTCGCAAATCCTTTTAAGTTTTATTTTTAATCTTTTAGTTTTAGCTTGTGCACATGAGCAGTACAGTTAGTGTTTGTGTCGTATAGTATGTTTGCAAAAATTCTTCAATACTATAAGTAATGATATGTCTTATTTTGATTAAGGGTTTGCTCAAGACAGCTCAGTGTCTTAGCATAGCAGTTGATAGTGTGTGTTAAACTGAGTATTGCTTTTCGTGTTACAGTCTTACGTAGTGACATTGAAATGGAGTGTTCTTGGTTTGAAGACGAATGAGTAGCGCATGTTTAGTGTAAAAGCATTTTTCAAACTTGTACAGTATGTAGTAGATGTTTTTGCAGTTTTTATTTATTGTGAAAGAAAACTTCATTCATATTAGTAAAGGATAAGTTGGTAACTAAATAAAAAGATAATGTGACCTCTCTACTAGAGATGCAAGTGAGCATTTTTATTCTTAAGTTTAAATTCTACTCAGGTTTTAATTGATTGCTGTGAACAGTAAACTGCACTGCATGCAATGAGCGAGGCATGTGATAAGGCAACATGCCAACAGTGCAGGGTACCCTACCAGCCGACAATTTACCAAGTATCAGTTATGTGAGAAAGTCACAATAAGACAAAGCTTTAAATTTGTGATGTTGACCGATCTTTTTTCGTTGTGGCTTTTATTAAATGTGATTTAATAATTCTGAAATAGTTGCGGCTTGTTTTCAATTAAGTACCACTAATGCTAAATTGCAAACATCGTGCTCACATTATGTTTAACTAGCAAATTGTAAGAAAATGTTTTTATGTTTACAAGCTAGCAATGCAAAAGGTGAAAAATTATTTGCTGCTCAGTGCTCCATTATGTAGCATTAATAGTTAAAAAATAATAAATGAAGTGTGACTTTGTTGATACATCTCTGAATAAGGGCTATGTAAATGAGCTAGAGACATTGGATCTGTTCTACATTGTTGTTTGTAGTGTTTTTGTGCATATGATCAGAAGATGCACAACATAAGACAATAATGTTAAACGTTTGGTTGTGATTTGCTTCTTTGCACACAATTATTTGTCCAGGCACCAGCACATAGCACTTTTACACGAAACACTAAGTCACTTGTGCAGAGAGTGAAGCTTATTTGGCATATTACGCGTACATGTAAAATAAACCAAAATGTCGGTTTAGTGTCAGCAAAAATTGGGCCCCCCCTAAAGTTTACGCACCGGGCCCCCCTTTTTCTAAATCCACCACTGGCCATAGCTACTGCATTTCCATGAGTATGACAAACAGAATTTAGTTGAACAATGCAGTAAGTATAGCCTGATGGATAATAAAGATTACAGCTTCATTTTCAATAAAAAATAGCATTACTGCTGCGATAAACTAGCAATTTGCGTCATTTAATCATCGATTTTAGAGCCTTATTATTGTTATCTTTGGCAAAGATATCGAATAGGTGAGCAAGGTCACGAAGTCAGAGCAACTTTGAGATTTACGTGCAGCTGGTGAAAGATTTATGACCAAAAAATGCATTAAAGTTGAAATTTTTGTTCAGGCAACTAACTAAGTAATTATTAATAACCGTATAAATCAGCAAACAGCAATTAAAATGTAAAAGATAAAAACGTTGGTTTATAATTCTTGTTCTAATGCTTTTGTTTATAATTTGACTGTGAATAAAATTATAATTTGCTCTTATCTCTGATCATTAAACTCTCTTCAGTTGGAGATACCGAAAAAAACAGTTATATAAACGATATAAACAAATTGTTCATTGTAACATACAAGTGCTTTCAAAAAGCGGAAAATCGGAATATTTCTGAAAAGCTTTTCAGCAAGACGCCATAATAAAAACTTATGGGATTTCAGAAACTGCTTATTTCGCAGTATAATCAAGAATTATACAGTATTAGTGATTGTGACTGAATTTGATTGACACTTGTTTAAAGTGTGATTTTTGTTATTGACGCGTGTGAGCGTGAGACTCCGTGTGTGCATACGGTGAACCGTGCTCTATGACACAACAGATTCCACTTCAGCGGCGTAGCTAAAGGAAGGGGGAGGAGGGTAGCCCGCCCAGGATGACAACATGTTGGAGTGATGCCATTTGGGGTGACACTATATCATGACCTGAAACCATAACTCTGTGGAGGCGGAGCCATTAATCAATATATGCTGTCCTTGTGTAATTTTGTCTGCGGTATCCGGTTATTGGCACATATTGCTCATTGCTTTGGGTGGTATTGCATAGGGAACGGATATTGCGAGACAAAAAGAAATTAGTGAGTCCGCACGCAATGAGTCTCAAAACGTAATGAGTCCCAATTTAGTGAGTCCGCACGCAGTGAGTCTCAAAACGTAACGCTGTATTATCAACAAATAGAGTAATTAATTAATTGAAGCAGCGATATATATAGCGAGTAAACAAAGAGGTGAAAACAAAGACACCTTAATTAAATTCCTTTCGTCTCGAAATATCCGTTCATTACGCAATACCACTCATAACAATGAGCAATATGTGCCAATAACCGGATAACGCAGACAAAATTAGCCTACTCAAGGACAAAATATATTAATTAATGACTCCGCCACCACAACTCCACTGATTTGTGGTGCAGACCTTGATTTTTCATTTTGTTTGTTCTCCAAGCTCATTTGCCCCGTAAACCCAGTACTTTTACGTCGAAGACCTTTTTTTGGTCTACACCTGTTTTGGGGCCGAAAATCAACTACTTTTACGGCGAAGACTTTTTTTTTTGGTCTTCACGTATTTCTGGACCAAAAAAGAGTGACACTAGATATCCCACCCCGGGTACCACCATCCTTGGCTACGCCACTGTTCCGCTTTGGGTTTTTGCTGAGCCAGCCATCACGGGAATTCTAGTGAAGCGTGAATAGGTTACTTACTGTTTAGTTAGAGTAACTGTTTTTGGTCGTTGTTTTTTTGTTTGTTTTTTTTTCTTGTTAACAATACTTTGACGAAATGGCATAAAAACAACAATTACCGCATTTTCTAATTGCACAAGTAGCTATTTGGCTTCGTTTTCGGTGGAGATCTAGTAATTTAATAGACTGTCTCATTATGAACACGGCAAGTAGAAGTTTAATTTCAGGTGTTCAATGAAAGTTTGAGACGCAAAAACTTAAAAATCAAAACATTTGAGGAAAAGCACATTTTTTTTATTAATTTATTAGCAGTTCAATTTAAACACCCTTACTTTACTGGTCTGTTTAGCCCTTGCGGGATCATCAGTAGGGATTTGAGTTGAGTACTTTATTGTTCTTTTTACTACATCGATTTTCTGTTGTTGTTTTTTTGTCTCGCTAAAAAAAATAAATTCAAGTGCCACTGTTAAAAATCAGCACCAGAAAGTAACACACCACATCCCAAGCAGAGCCGTATTAAGGGAAGGCTATTTCAGGCATGTAGCCAAACAGGGTATAAATAAAAAAAATTGTATTTTCCGCATAGCATTTGATTGGAAGCCAAAGTCAATTTTGATAAGTGGAATCCGGCTACATTTTTGTTGGATTTTGGGCCCTCGACTGCAGTCGCCCGGGTCTACGACTTTTCAACGCGACCCTGAATTTCTGCTAGGGTTTCAGCAAGAATACTATAATTGACTTTTTCTCATATTTTTGTTTGAATTGTCGTTGTCGTACATAAATTACAAACATTAAATATTTGTACACTTAAGCTTTTTTCCTTCCAACTGGTCCTATTTATAGATATTTTCGTGATGCGAGACTATAATTAGACTGTGATACACGCCCGAGGATTTCCAAGCATTTCATGACATACAAGCTGTAGCGCATTAATTAAACGTAATTAGTCCCGTGGAATTTCTAGTAAATAAAAATAATAAGTCATATTGAAGCTGAAACTGCAGTGAGGCTTGTTTGATTAAGTTAGGATTGAAAGAAAGGCAAAAGGACTAAAGTTTTAGATAAAAGGTACTGAATAGAACATTTTTTACTGACATTCAGCCTCTCGTTAAATTCCATTTCAAACCAAGGCTTTAAAACGGGTATATTCAGAACTTCGCGCTGATGTTCAGTATCAGAGACAGCGTATTATACTGGCCTCCACTGAGTGCCATCGTATATGAAACAGTTTCTTTTTAAAACCGCAAGGCCAAAGTGAATTAATTGGTAAATAAGTACCACCTAAATACAATTTTACCAACTGTAAATATCAAACAAGCCAACAAAAATCACACCAATTGATTTTTCACGAGTTAGCTTTTTTAAGCTTGAACTCAAGATTTTTCTGGAAAACAAAAGGAACTTCGTCGCTTTCTTGTAAGTGGAGGTTAAATATGAATCAATCAATAAATTATAATTCAGTGTACAGAATTTGCTTGAACAAAAAGTGAGTTGAAATCTCATTACTGACGCAGCAGTGCAGTGTTTACGTTTTTTGACATTGGACTAATTTGTGGCATTATAGACTATTAATTTTTTGAACAGTTACAAAAAATGCACACAATACAGTTATATTTCAATTTCTAAATATTTATTTACATGTTGTTTGTCAGAAATGAGACTTGGGAAACGCCGTGAACTTCTCCAGCTGGACTGGGCTCGTGGTGGAGACTCAAAATGTATTTGCTACCGAGATTTAGAAAATGAGACAGTTGCTCGAGCGATAACGCGTTCGTCTCTGCAGCGATAGGTCTGAGATTCAAATCTCGGGCTGGTCGAATGAGATTCGCCACCGCTGCAACTTTTCTTCGAAAGAAGCTATGTTGACAGGGCGCAATGACGCGGAGATGGGCCTCGTAAACTCGTTACTCGCTTCGACGTAACACAGCGAGTACAATGAAAGATTTGATTACAATTGAACTTCTACTAATTCCTTGATTTTTTGTATTTGCTTCAAAATCAACGGAAACACAATATAGTAGCATTAAAATTATATCAAGATAGTAAATAGCATTTTCCAATCATCTATTTTTAGGTTTCTGCGCTACATTTCCTGAGTTGTTTTGCTAAAGAACCTTCGTTGTTTAAAAAACTGAAACATTTGACTTCGCATTTGTAATACATGTGATGAAGGAAACATAATGAGGCATACTACATGAAACATTAACAAAAAGCTTTAAAGTTTTTGGTGTAATTTTTGAGTATGTTATGTACCTTTTCTTTTAAGAAAAAATAAAACTCAGAAAGGCCATACTAACGTACCATAAATTTTGGAAGCTTGTGGATTATGATCAATATCCAAGTGATGTTACTACGATTAGATGTTTAAAGTAGGTGTTTCAACCCCAAAGCCGTAGCCAATGGATTACAACGAATTTAATATGAACCGAATTGAGTTGACTACAACCATGATAAGCCAATCCTCGACTGTGGATTTCCATTTCAGTAATTTTCCGTCAAATACCAGTGCAACGCTTCCGGAATTACCTTGTATTGTTCCCGGTATTTGCTCACAAATTGACGCTTGCTATGACTGTCAAAACACTACCGTTATTAACTGTGACCATTGCAGCAATGCTGGTATCGGCATTTTACTCCTCTATTTTGTTCTTTTGAGTATAATGATTGTTCTTTCCAATGTTCTCATCATTGCTGTTACGGTGAAAAAACGCAGTATTGGTATCGCACAGAAAAAAGATTATTGCAGAAGTTCCTTGGCTGTAGCGCAGCTCATAACAGGTAGGTGTACTGTGATTTTGCTCTTTCTAGTCCAGGAGGGACCTTGAGGTCTTTGATTCAACTTGTCACCTGCCCAGTGCCCTCCTGTCCACCACTCTAAACAGTTACGTGTAGTCTGCACCCTGCTATAGCTTTTGGAAGTAGACCAATGAAGAAAATTAAAAACGTTATAAATAAATGAAATATAATTATTGGTGCACCCCGCCTGGAAATCAAACAAAATTGCTTCAGTTAACATCACCAAGCGCTGAAATGGCTTGATCTTGAACTGAATGACGTTAATCAAGCTCACTGTTTGCAAGCTCACTCGTGTTAGTTTCGGTTATATTTTGCTGCAGGTTTCTATCAACTTGTTCTTATATCGAACTTCAGTTGGTCTATCAGCTTGACGATTCGAGAAATCAATAGAGAATACACCAATTTATATGGTTCATCCAACGCCATAATTGGTTCTATATTCTTTCTTCTTCCATTGATCAGCACTGTGTATCACTTATTGTACATGAATCTACTCAGATTGTACATCATGGTTGAACCATTCGCCTACCACCGCCAACGCAAACGTTCAGTTTTTATTGCTCTTGGTATAATATGGGTCGCCGCAATAATCACGTCAAGCTCGCCAGGTAATGTGTTGCTAGCTATTTATAAGCATGAAGATGTGTTTACGCTGGACACGAAGCATTGCGAAGCTGGCAGTCTTCACGAGTCATATCGTCGCTTGGATCGCTTGCTTAAAATTGAAACCTTTCTTACGTTGTCGATGACGTCAGTAGCGTAGCCAGTGGGGTGGGGGGCTCGAGCTCCCCTATTGGCTTGAAAAGTATGCAAAATACCACGTTTTTAGTGCGATTTTTGCTCCAAAAATGAAAATAGTTCCCTCCAATGAGATTGGCAAGCAGAAGTTGTGAAGGAATTGCTGTTATTTGGACCAGAAAAGTGAAATTTTTTTTCTGGATCTCGCCTAAAGTTGGTTAAAAGGAAAACTGACTGAATTTGGGTGAAGACCTTTTTTTTTTTTGGAGATCACCTAATTTCGGCCGGAAAAACCGTTTCCATTTTGGTGAAGACCTTTTTTTTGGAGATCACCTATTTTCGGCCGGAAAAACCGTTTCCATTTTGGAGAAGACCTTTTTTTTTGGAGATCACCTGATTTTGACAGAAAAACCGCCTCAATTTGATTCAAGACTGATGAAAATTTGGGTCAAGTTCGTTTACAGTTTTTTCCAGCTTCCAAAAAAGCCCCCCCCCCCTTTGCAAATTCTTGGCTACACGCCGGGATGGCGTCAAATTTTGGTTGTTTTGGATTACTTCTAGTCATGTTATAATTCGTTGTATAATTTTAGTATTTATATTTTAAAGTAACAAAAATCATGTACAGTACTGTTCAACTTATCGTATAAAGAAAAAGCAAAAAAGGTTGCCGATTTTTATGCTTTTTTGAATAGTGGTATTCTACGGATTCCGAAGCTTTTAAATCTTTTTGATCCCTAATAAATCTCGTATGATTTATTAACTGAATTCGTTAGATATTTGCTGCGTATCTATATTCACTATGAATACTGAATGGATCTGCTCATATTCCTAAAATTCTCCTCGAGCTTTTTCATTACAATTACATAATTGCATTATTTTTGCTAACTTTTCATAATATTTTTTCAGCTTGGAGTCCCAGCTTTATCAATGGTTTTTTTGATCCTTATTCGTCATACTTTTTTTTGAAAGTATTAACACAGCAAGGCTATGTGTTTATTTTTATCCTGATTATAATTCCTTATTTTCTCACGGTAAGTTATTGCTGGTTTAACAAGCATTTATCCGAAAAATGTGTCCGTATGTCATTCAAACACCGATAGCACAAAAAGAAACATGCAATGTTAATTCCTTGTCTATTCGCATTTAACTTCGTTTTTTTAGAAGTTATCACAATTATGCGTCATCGCTGAACAATTTTTAACATTAACACTTGTTGACGTGCTTTCTTGCCTAAGATTTATCAGCGCGGTTTATTTCGGGGAAAGTTAGTATAATAGCAATATTAGTTTAAAAAAGCTCGTGAGTATTTGTCGTCCGCAATGATTTGAACCTGCAGCTACAGAGTTCAGCTCCACTGCTCTACAAATTGAGTTGAAAAAAGCTATAGCAGTATTGCAGTATATTTTGAAATGTAATTAAAATAAATCCCTTTTTTTGCGACCAGTTTTATATAGTTTCTTTGTTTACATTTTCGTTCGCTATTGGTTTTGTTTCTTTTTTGATTTTATTTTCGTGATAAAACCATAGTAAAACATGCAAGTGTTTAATGAGTCCGCACGCAATGAGTCTCAAAACGTAATCCTTTATTATGCACAAGTAGAATATATAATATTGAATTGAATTCAGTTAAGGGGGTTCAGGACAAGAGTACTTGGGACATTGTTTCACAAAATGAATAATGATTTAATGACAATATGACAATAAGTGGATTTGAGCCGTCGCGACGCGTTTCGTCCTTGCTCAAGGGACTCTTCAGGCGACAAAGGTCAATTTTGTTCTATTATTAGCCATAACAAAAGAAAAAAAAAGAAAAAAGAAAAAAAACTGAATTGGAATCGGCCCCCCTTTTTTTTACCGTTTCTAGGCTATATGTCTTCCAGCTTAATATGGCTACTCCATAACTTTTCGCCTACAACTTACCGACCACCATTACCCAGTAGGCTACTAACTCGCTACCCGAAACCTTCAAAGTTTACCACTGATAAAATCTACTACCTGGTGCTGAAATCTACAAGCTTTTGGCCTACTTACTGCCAACAATGCAAATTTGGTCTGAATAAGGTTATATTTGAAATCAATCATAGGAATTAAAACCGAATAATAGCCCATTATTGTCAAAAAATGCAAAATATCGCAAAACATTACGCATCGAGCTCTACGCAATGGAAAATTTTAATAAGAGACCCCAACGTTATTCTAATTAAAATTTTCTATCCACATAGCACTATCTCAGAGTGCTCAAACTAAAAAAGTGAGCGAATACAAATTTTGAGAAAGGCTAAGACAAGAGTCATAGTCAAGAAATTCCTAAACCGAGAGTGCTCCTCTCGGTTTAGGAATCTCTTGACTATGACTCTTGTCTTAGCCTTTCTCAAAATTAATATTGAATTGTATATATAATTATTATATTTTAATATATAATACATATATTATATTATAATATATATTATATTATAATATACGAGCAATAAATTGAAGCAGCGATATATATACAGCGAGTAAACTAAGAGAAGCGAGAACAAAGACATGTTAATTAAATTATTTTTGTCCCGCGATATCCGTTCATTATGCAATACCACCCATAACAATCAGCAATATGTGCCAATAACCGGAT
Source organism: Trididemnum nubilum (assembly GCA_963965965.1). Taxonomy (NCBI): domain Eukaryota; kingdom Metazoa; phylum Chordata; class Ascidiacea; order Aplousobranchia; family Didemnidae; genus Trididemnum; species Trididemnum nubilum. The sequence goes on along the minus strand of OZ014489.1, from coordinate 6,683,804 downwards.
ACCGCAAACAACTACACAAAAACTACTAAGACGTAGCACATTTTAGGGCAAAAAAATGCAAAATAACACAATGTAATATGCATAATTATGAAGCTTTTATCTTGCCCTTCAGCGTAGCATAATCATTTCAAGAATCATCGAGACTTTGCTCGGAGTATAACAATCTAACAACTCGGAAGACAACAACGACAACATAAAACATTTACAACTCTGCTGGTCACATAAGATATTTCACTGAGTCAAGGCTTTGCCACATCTTTCAATTTGCTGTAAACGCTTTGACTGGAAAAGAAGTGTAGTTGCCATAACATTGGTTTTAACACGGAGAAATTCAATTACTACAAGGAGATAAGGAAAAAGAAATGCAAATAGAATTTGCACGTTGGAAAGGTCAACTATAGGACATCCATATCGTTAAAACATTTCTTGCAAGTCTTATCTATAGTAAGGTATGGATATAGGAGTCAGGATTGATAACGATGAGCACCAATTTAGTGAGTCCGCACGCAATGAGTCTCAAAACGTAATTCTTTATCATGCACAAGTAGCATATATTTAATTCATGATAATAATAAATTGAAGCAGCGATATATATACAGCGATTAAACTAAGAGAAGCGGAAACAAAGACACCTTAATTAAATTCGTTTTGTCTCGCAATATCCGTTCATCATGCAATACCACCCACAACAATGAGCAATATGCGCCAATATCCGGATACTGCAAACAATTACACAAAAACCAATATATTAATTATTGGCTCAGTCACCACAAGTGCTAAATCTGCAAACACAAAAAGAGAATAAATATAACACGACCACTTTTTTTTCAGGTTTTTTTAGTATTTTTTTGCGGTTTATTTTGGGCAATTCAACATTCTAAAAAACCAGGGAGGCTCGACACACAAAGCCGCGCAAGAAGAATCTTGCAAAAGTCAGTGTTCACAACGATTCCCTTAATGGTGATTGCCTTCACCATGTGCTGGCGTAAGTTCTCTTTCAAATCAATAAACATCTATATTCTATGGTCAATAACGGCAAGTTTTCTAAGTTACAGCCAAACGATTAAGGTGGGAAAACCAATGTTTTTCTCTGGCTACTTTTTGACCCAGTTTTTGATTGTGGTTTCAAATTCTACTTTTTTTGGACTCCGTTTACTGATTACTTCATTACGATCACGCGCGTTATAAAATTACGCGTATCACGCGTGCAGAATCTGCTCGGCATTAAACTAATTGTATTCAAATAGCATCTTTTTCTTTTTTTGCTTTTGCAAAGTAAAAGATATCACGAGTGTTATTCGTTTTTTAGAGTAAAATTAATGACAAGGCTGCGGCCGTTACGCAATTTTGCGATTTAAAACCCGTAGCATACGTTTTATCTCGATACTGGAGATGAATTTAGTGCTGTTATTTTGCATGCTCACAACCAGGGGCGTATTTAGGGGAGGGCATGGTGCCATGACCCCCCCTTTGGGTCGCCAGAATAGTATAATTCGCATAGAATTGAATGCAAAAGTGCGGCATGGCCCCCCCTTTTTGCAACTTGAGCAGAAAGTTGGAGCACACAAACGGACCAAATCTCGGTGAAGACTTTTATATTGGGCCAAAAAGTGGACTAAATTTGAGTGAAGACCTTTTTTTTTTGGTCTTTACCAAATTTTGGCAGGAAAACGGACTGCTTCCGAGTGAAGAGATTTTTCTTTTTGTTTTCATAATTCTCAAATTTCCTGGCCCCCCCCCCCCTTTAGAAAATCCTGCGTACGCTACTGCTCAAAGCAAATTAAAGAAAATCATTTTTGATGGTTTTGAAAGTTTTCAAATTCCTTGCGTAGTTTAAATTGGCGAACATCAAGTGATTTATGCCGCTGGGGTTAAATTTGTAGTCTAAACGATGTAAATTGTATGTTTATGCTATTTTTAATTCAAAGTTTTATTTCAGTTCCATTTGGAGTCGTGCTTGCATTACGTTTTTTTCAGAAACTAGAAGAAAGTTGGCCTCTTCTTTTGTTGGTTTTGATAAACTTCTGCACACTAAACAGGTATCCATTATTTTCTCAATATTTCATAGTGTGTAACACAAACAGTGTTCAATTTTTACAATTTTTGTTTTGAGTGCATTAGCTTAGGATTGATCGATTACCACACAAACATGATTGCAGGTAAAATAAGGTCCGATCTGTATTTGCCGAAAATCGTTATAGCGCACGAGTTTATCATTTGCTAATTTAATATAGAAATTCAGAGCCTCCGGCGGGCCATCATACCAGCTCACTACTTTATCGGTCAAAAATTTGGGAAATCAGCAAAGTTGTGCCATTCGTATGCTTCAAATCAAATTAAATCAAATCTTTCATCACACTTGCTGTAAGCTTATTGCTCTGAAGTGTCTACCGAGTTTGCGAGGTCCAGCTCCGCGTCATTGCGCCCGGGCAACACAGCTTCTTTCGAAGAAATGCCGCAGCGGTGGCGAGCCGTTGGCAACACTGCGTCGGATTTGACCGGTCAGAGATTTAAACCCTAAACCTCCCGCTTCAAAGACGAACGCTTTACCGTTCGAACAAAAGGCCGGTGTGCATTTGCATGCTTATACGATAGCAAACGAAATAAGGTAGGTAAACAGTTTGCAGTGAAACATACTATACACCTGTTTTCACCTTTTAATTGTTTGCATTTGGCAAGACCCAGTACCGGCATACTGGCGCTTTCACAGTGCTGTTTGCCAATTTTTGATGCAATCTATAGGGATAAGCTTTGTCTGTAACGGACTTGATGTAAAGAAGCATTTTACTTCAAATCTTTGGAATATTTTAATTGAATAAAACTATTTAAAACAAGAAAAACATTAGCTCAATTTAAAAAAGTAAAACTTTTAATGTTTCAAACTTAGCTACGTCCTCCATCAGTAAAAAATTAAAATCTTATTCGAAGCGAATGAATGGAATTCTAAAAAAAAAGTATTTTTTTACTGACGATGGACGTATAGCTGTGCCCAAAACGTTTAAAAGTTTTACTGTTTTAATTAAACTAAGACTTTACTGTTTTAACTCAAATTAAATAAAACTGCCCTGCAATCAGTAACAAAAATTCAAAATAGAGTGTTTTGAAAAAATTGAGGCAAATATTGTGTTACAAATTAACTAAGCTACTTGTTTGAGAAAAAATTTTTAGTTTCGGAAAAGTAGCATCGTTTTACTGAAAACACCAACCTGGTGTATTGTTTTTAGCTGTCTGAATGTCGTCATATACACGGTCAAAGACGAAGACTTTCGAAATCCAGCAAAAAAGATGATTCAAAAATCTTTTTTCTGGAAACGTCCATAAATACTTCAGATGATCACAATGACTTTAACAAAGATTGTTTGAAATCAAGAAAGTCTGAAATAAAAGAGAACAAAGGAATTGGCACCAAACAGCGAGATACAATTAGAAAATTATTAGCTTTTGCTAACCTCTATTACTATCTCGCTTTTCCCAGTGTCTCCATACTCCTTGATACCAGTAAATCTGTCCCATAAACTGGATTGAGACCATTTGTAATGCTTTTCGTGTCATTTTGATTTGGTTTTAAAGAAGTTAGTTGAAAAAATAAAAAAGAGGGAGAATATCAAAACCTCCAGGAACACCTTCTTATCAAATGCTGAAAAGCAAAACTTTCAAAATATTAACGGACGTAAACGAATATTTTTGCTTTTCGTCAAAGCGTGCGTGTAGCGACTTTGACAGGACCAATTTTCGCGCTATTTCGCTTCAGTTTTTTACCCCATAATTTGTCATAGCGGTTGTGTGTTATTGGCAACAGTTCCTCATGAAGTTAATCATTCCCTGGATTAAATCTTGACGAGTCAAGCTTTTTTTAAATGTAGTTCACAGTCTTTATTTTTACTCTTGCACTAGTGCGATTCTTAGTTTGACAATGAACATTTTGCGTACACCTAATAATTGAACTGTTTATTCAATAATCGCTGCTCTTTGAGTGAACTCAATTGCAAAAAATAAAAATTGTACTCATTTTGCACTTCGTTATTTTTTTACTTTAAGTATGATTTTGCTCAAAAATAAATCATAGTTAGTTTGGCTTTTGTAACAAACTGGAACAACTAACAAGTACTGGTAGTTCATTGTAATGCATTCTGCTGTGCGTCATTTGCCTGACATGCTCTTGCAAAACAAAGAAGTATTTTAATTCACCAAGACAGCTTTCTTAATCAACAATTAAAGAAAGGTAATTACGGTCTTTTAGTAAAGCTAGCATCTGCCCGCCAGTTTATCACACACGGTGGAGGCTTCATACTGTCCCTTTTAATGCTGAACGTCAAGCAGGAAAGCTTTGGATACCAAGTTTTATAGTTTTTGGTTTGACTCGACCGAGAATAAAATCTGAGTCTATCGTTTAAGTAGTAGACGCTCAATCCTTTCGGCCGCTGATGATTGGAAAAACTACTGTTGCCCGAAATCCAACATCATTCACAGATTCAAAAATATTTTACCTACATACACGATGTTACATCCTTCTCGCATACGAGCGAATTTGCTAGAACACCATATACCTTTGCAACTTAACTCTTATTTAGTTTGTTATCATATTTCCGTTGCGACTAGATTGTGCGCCTAACAAATCGATCGCAAAGACTACAAGTCGCATTCAAATTCGCATTAGAGTGGGAACAGCATAAATTTTAAAGCCAATAGCAAAAATTTGCAAGAAGCTCAATAACAGAGTAGCATAAAAATGTAAAGAAAAAGAAAGATAGCAAGTAAGAAAAAAGCTGAGCTACAAAATAGTGCAAATGGCAAGGCTATTTGTAAAGTTTTGACGTAAATGATTACTTTTGTCCATTTAATTTTGAGTAATAAACACATTTAAGAACAAAATTATGACCCCTTTTTCAATTATTTTGGGGATGCTTATTCCGAATTTGAATTTTGTTTTTGCAGATCAAGTCAGGTATGTTTTTTTTTAAAGCAATTAACATTTTTCTCATTTTCAGCCAAAATGCATTAATTTTCTGCAGCAAAATGTACCACGAAGCTGAAGTTGATGTAATTATAATGCCAAATTTGACAAATTGAATTCATCATGAACTGGCAATGCCAATGCGGATGGTATTAAATTGCTTCTTTTCAATATACATTATACTTTCGATTTAATTGCTTTAAAACCCATGATACTGATCTGGGGGTCACTTATGCGTCACACCAGTACTAATGTAAAATGTCTTGACTCTGTGAAAGAAATAAAACAGCGCCATCATTTTTATCAAGTGTATAGCATAACACGGCTTAAGAAAATTGACACCGTCAATTCTCATCTGTTTGTAGATGAATTATCCACGTATGACAGGGAAAACCTACCTGATTTACGTAATTCTGCACTTCTTACGTCTAGTTCTCGAAATAGAAAAAGTTCTCATTACTTCGGGCTCTCAAAACGTGCAGTGTGTAATTTGCCCAGAGGGGAGGAACTGCAGTGACGACAAAATCTGGTCTTACTTTCAATCTGAATTTGAGAACAGGTAAACAGCAGAAACAAGAGAAATCACGTACAGAAACCACCAAAAACATGCAATTGAAGCTTGCTCTTTTGGTGATTATGATATTTATTTATTTTCAAATTCATAAAGGTAGTAAGACATAACAGGAATTCAAAAAAGAATTGGTTGAATCTGAACGGTTCAAAGCTTATTGCGGACAGAGATTAAAAACTTCGTCAAGTCAAAATGAAATGCAAAGCACAAAAGAAAAACGCGAAGAAAAACAAGTAATTTAGGGGCTAAAAAAGAGCTTTCAAAATATGTTACACGCACACGCTAGCAGACTGGAGGAACTAAATCTTCACTAAAAATTTTCTGTAAAAGATCGAGACATGAAATCAATTGCTTGTTAACATACGGTAGCCTACAATTAATGCCATGCTGACTTTGGGTCCGATTCCCGAACTGCAATGCGTCGTTTTGTTATTGGACGACCACTTTGGACAAGGCCGTGCAGCGGTTGCAGTGACTCTGTATGACGAAGACTTGCAAACAGAACTTTAAACGGTGTTTTTAGCGTTGATGTAGTTAGACAGGCGCAGAGTGTGTGGTTCATACATATGAAAATGAAGAGAGAGTGAAGGATGAAGTCAACAGCCAACAAAATATAGAATTAAACTAGTTCTGGCTTTACAGCCTATGACCCAATTACTTGTGTCCAGGGGTGCCGAAACAAGGGAGGGATGGGGGAGATATTTGGCTGTATCCCCCCAATAGTTTGAGAATGGTCCACATCTGCATCCCCCCAATAATTTGAATGGGTGTACATCTGAGCGAAAATTTTGGGAAAAAAGTGTTCTATTCTTGTTTGAAGACCTTCTTTTTTTTTTTTGGTCTTCACCTGAATTTGGGAAAAAAAGTGTTCTGTTTTTGTTTGAAGACCTTCTTTTTTTTTTGGTCTTCACCTGAATTTGGGAAAAAAAGTGTTCTATTTTTGATGAAGACCTTTTTTTGGTCTTCACCTGAATTTGGGAAAAAAAAGTGTTCTATTTTTGATGAAGACCTTTTTTTTGGTCTTCACCTGAATTTGGGGAAAAATGTGTTCCATTTGCATTTCTTTTTTTGGTCTTCACTAAATTTCCAAACCTGAACAAAATCGTGGTCGAGATTCATCCCCCAATGTTGAAAATAGGGCAAAATTGGGATAAAATTGCAAATTATCCCCCCAATGCTCAACAAAGATCGCCACCATTGCTTGTGTCAAACCTAATTAGCTTATGTCATTGATAAAAAACTACTCTACGTAATTTGAAATGGTTTACAGAATCTAAGTTAAATGTGGCGGTGCTAATCTAATAGTTTAGACTTGCTTTGTGTATTTTTTTTTGTTTCAAGATAACTTTATAAATGCAGCATCTCCAAGGAATTTCTAGGATTATAGATTCTTCTCGCAGTGCTGTAAATCACAGGCACGGGGTTCTTCAAGAGCCCAGAATAACAGTGCCGAACACCTCTACGCTATGCCAGGAGTTAGCTTTACTGGATAAAACAACTTGCAACGACCTCTCTATTCTATGTGGATTTCCAAGTTTTTGCTCTAAACAAGCATATGAGATTTGTTTGACGACACCTCTAAAAGACTGTGAGGAATGTAGCAATGTCAAAGCCGTGGTCTTTTTTGTCATTTTTGCTGTACTTGGTCTTTTAATAATCTTAGGCAACGGATTAGTCATCCGGAATGTACTCGGAAAAAAGAAAGGATTTAATGACACCTACAGCAAAATTAGAGGATCCCTTGCTGTTGCAGACCTAATAACAGGTGAGCTTCGTTGGTTAAACGTTAACTACAGTGATCAAGTAACATGGACAGTTGAATATACTGTATGGATTAGCTTGTCTCGGACAATTGAAATACAGTATTACCACTATTAAGTATTATGAAAATTTGTATCCCGGAAGAAACAAGGTTATATGCATTGCTTGTAAAATCAAATTTTTCGCTGTTTTGCTGCAAAACATGCAACAAGACGGGCAATTCGAAGAAATGTCGCAGCGGTAGCAAACCGTTGGCAAGACTGTAGGTAAATTTACCGGCCCGAGATTTGAACCTCAGAGATCTGTTCCAGAGACGAGAGTGTTACCGTAATTCTTGACATTGCTGCTCTGGGTAACCCTTGAAGAACATTCCCTCTTGAAAAAAATAAAAACGTCAAAATTGCTAAATTAATATGTGGACACGCTCTTACACATTCATAACATTAACAACCTAATACTAATAATGATTTTCGTGAAAGTTTATTTATTTTGTGGCAGGTGTCCAAGTGTTTGCGATCGTTATTTACAATTTAAGCTGGACGCTCCAATCAACCGCTTTGGAAATTGATTCTAAGCAGCTGGAGCTCGAAGGATCAGCCACAGCAATAAGCGGAGGAATATCCTTCATGCTGACGTTTACATCATCATTATATCACTTGGTTTTTCTTTCATCACAAAGACTCTACGCCATCGCCCTACCGTTCCGCTACAAACTAAGAAAAACTCAGTCGTTATACGCTGGTCTTGTACTTATATGGACTCTTGCCTTACTCTCAGCTATGTTTCCAGGTTGGTATGAAACAAGATAATAGTATTTGCTTTTACTTCCTTTTACCCAGTTTAATTTTTTTGCTCATTCACTGCCAAGAAATGTCAATCATGGAAAAATCGCTATCAAACGGCTGCGATGGCCAATTATATAAAAAATCTATAAAAAATAACATTAGTTTGTAATTGAAGTCAAATTAAAGGCAAATAAACGAGTTTTCCAACGCAAGCTTTATTGGAGCAGTTGTTTCAATGTAGGCCTACATGAAATTAAATCTTTCATTATACTTGCTGTATTACGACGAAGCGTGTAACGAGTTTGCGGGGCCCATCTCCGCGTTATTGCGCTTGTGGGAACACAGCTTCTTTCGAAGAAATGTCGCAGCGGTGGCGAGCGGTTGGCAACACTACATCCGATTTGACCGGCCAGAGATTTGAACCTCAGACCTGCCGGGGCCAGAGACGAACGCGTAACCCTCGATCAACTGTGGGTCACTTAGCTAGGGGCTTAAAATTTAAGTCCTGACCAGTCAAACAAGCACAGCGTTGCCAACGGCCCGATATTGCGACAACCGATTTTTTTTCAAGAACTCACAGAAGCTTCATGACCCATGTAAACTGTACAGTACAACTATTTTACAATGATATAATAATTCTATGCTACACGTTTTGACGTTATGTACCAATTAATTACATGCAATGAGAATCTAATTTTAATTTTTGGTTTAGTTTGGTTTCCTGGGAGACTGACTTTTAACTATCACCCAAACATCTTTGCTTATTTTCCATCGATCCCTTCATCAAGACCCACAGGCACATATGAAGATGCCATTGCCATTCTTTCTATTTTTGTCATATTGCCTTATCTTTTGATGGTAAGTTTTGAGTTTTAATTAGCAACCTTATCTTTTGTATACCCAATAATTAGCAACAAAGCTATCAGCATGTTTTTTAAACTTTGGCGTTTATGAAGTGACGTCAAATATGAATGAACAGCGCTCAAAAATCAGAGGTCTAGTTTAAAGTTTTTAAATTTTGGCAAAATTGCATTGTTTAGAGAAAAAACGGTACTTTCCTGCAAGTTAACAATGAATGCTGTAAGTTAACGTTTGAAGAAAGCTGAGATTATTTTGTAAAACCATTGTTAATTCCTGTTACATGTAACTGTCAACTTCTTCTTTGAATTGGCTTTATGTTGTTGTTGAAATGAAGATTACTGTCGGTGTTGCATTAAAATGCTACAATGATTGATGTAACAATATTACACGAATGCCTTTCATTTCTGCAACCCGTAGAATATTTTGTTCATTTTATTATTATCTCAAGGATATTTGCATCAATCCTTTGGTTTCCAAAAAGTAAAAACAGTTATCGCCTAATCTTTGAACAAGACTTGGATCTACGATCTTTATTAGCATTTTATGTCTGAAAACTGTTTGATTGATGCCAAACTTTTATGTGCCTTGACCAGTTTTCTCAATTTCCAGCCAATTAAGGCTGAGGCTTGTTATTATCGTCTTAATATACTAAGTTATAATCAAAATTGGTAATCTCTTTGGTCTTTTATTATCACCGGCCCAGAGACGGAAACTGGTCGGGTTACCGGTCGGGTCGAAATTCTTCTACGGCCGGTCAAGCCGGTTGAAGCACCTGTCAAATTCTCCTTTCTTGCAACTAAAAGACATTTAAGCACCAACCGAAATATACACATATATATTGTTATAACTAAAACTTTTTATAAAAAAACAGTATTAACAAATCGCACCTTTTGAAAACACTTGTTGAATGGTTTCAAGCTGTGACTAATGTGCTGTGACCATTAAGACATGCACATCCAGGGGCGTATTTAGGGGAACATTGTGCCATGCACCCCCCCTTTGGGCCACGGCACAAAACAAAAAAGTGCTAAATATACAATAATATCGCTTTATCAGATTATAATAAAGCATGCATGTGTAAGGGGCTTACACTACCTGGTAGTTTAGCATCATTTCATTCAGCTTGAGGGTAGAAGTGGCGCAGATTTCAGATTGTTTAGTACATGCTAAAATCTTGCCGCTTTCAAAACCTTTTTTCAACTTAAATTTACCACACTCTACACTGGGTAAGAAAGACATAGCTCTTATTTTTTTTTATATCTACAGTAACTAGCCATGGCTTGTTCTAAAGTAGCAGCATTTCTACAAACTGCTGGGGCACATTATATTTCAAATATTTTCTAGCCAATGTCGTAACAACTAAGTGTCTACTGCTCGGCAAATTGCAAATAATCTGTCACCAATAGCTAAAAAATTTTAACTTCATATCTTGACCTTACGCATAATATCATTGGAAAGAACGTCTAATGATTTAGCTTGTGCCTATCAGTTCTTTTTACACTTAATTTGTGCACGTTTTGCGCTGTTCAAAACAGGTCTTTCATACCGAAATTTAACCTAATAAGGTCTTAAAATTGAGTATTTATGCCAAAAACGCAAAAAAATTTTTTGCGTTTTTTTTTCTGAGACCCCCGTCGGGAGTCACAAGTTTTAACACCTCACCCATGCCCCCCCTTTTTTGAAACTTTTTCGTTAGATGCATTAAACAGTGAACAAAAACCTTCTGTAATAAAAACGGTCGACCGGGCCAATCAGAAACCGGTCAACCGGCGTAGATTTTGAAATTTACCGGGCGGGTCGGGTCGAGAAAATCCTGACCGGTTCCATCTCTGCACCGTACTATTTAAGCAATAAGTACTTCCCAAGTAAAGTACACAAAAAGCGGTAAACACGGGTTTGATTTCTGGTTGGGTTAAACCAAAGACCAGAACAGCTTACTGTTAGATGTTCAGCATTAAAAGGTGGAGTGTGAAGCCTCCACCGCGTGTGGTAGATAGCTTGACTTGAAGACCGAAAAGTTCCTTCTCTGTTTCCTGACGGAGGCAACTTTGTAAATAAAGACTTATTTATAAAATTAATAATTACTAGGCTGAAATAAACACTAGACTATGAAAAAAGTAGAAAAATTGACCTGCTCAGAAACATAAAACTAGTGTTTTATTTGTAGACAGTTATGTCAATGGGATCAGCGATTTTGATTGTTATCTATTACAAGAAACGATTCAGACGTTTAACAGCTTCGCAGTCGCGACCTTCTCGACCTAGTAAGATGAGCAAGCACGAAGTGAAAGTTCTTAAAACTGTCGTGCTGATGCAATTGGGATTTATTGTCACCATCAGTAAGTTGATATTTGATTGATGAAATAGCGTTCTCGCTATACCTCGCTATTCCTTTGATGAATTCGCTTAGTAGCGTAGCCAGAGGAGGAGGCTATAGCCCCCCCATAGGCATGCAGAGTATGCAAAATACCCTGTTTTTTGTACTTTTGAGACCGATTTTTGGACTAAAAGTGAAAATAGCCCCCCCCCCCCACATTGGCATTGGCAATAAGAATTGTCGCAAAACTTGATTCAACCCGGGTTAAGACTTTTTTTTTTGGTCATCACCTGACTTTGGGCAACAACACAGTCCAAATAAGGATGAAGACCTTTTTTTTTGGTCATCACCTAATTTTGGGCATCAACACAGTCCAAATCCAGGTAAAGACCTTCTTTTTTGTTGGGGACTTTACCAAATTCCAAGTGCAAACTATTTCAGTTCGGTTCCACACCTTCAAAACAGCTCCCCCCCGATCGCAAATTCCTGGCTACGCGCCTGAATTTGCTCCCGTTTTGTTTTCTGATAGGAGTTTCACTTTCAATTGCGGAAAATTTGGTGCTTCTTCGAAGCCACTAAGCAGAGATAAATCAGATAATTATCGCAAAGCGTCTCATCCAAGGACGCAACTACAAGCACGATGCAGATTGAGCCCAGATCATATACTGCGAGCCCAGATCATGTTGTGACGAGAGTCGTCTTAAAAATATGATACACATTACAAAACAGGTTATGGTGGAAGGCGTTACACTCCAGATGCATTTTCTGAGATGAAATGTTGGCGCCATACGCGTAGCCAGAGGGGGGCTAGAGGCCATGCAAAGTTGCAACCTCATCATCTAACCTTGCTATGAACGTAATGCAATAACCACTTAACCAGGGCAAATTTACCATATGGCACTCTGCCAGAGGCCCCGCGTTCAGATAGTAATACTTCTTTTTGGTTTTCATCTATACTTGGCAGAAAGATGTTGCGATAATTCCAAAGTGCCAGGGGCCTCGCGCAATGTAAATCCGGACCGGGAATAAGATGGTTAGTTGGCGTAACTATCTATTGTATTATTTTTCAATCACAATTCACCTCAACCTCCCCAGTTTTCACGCAAAAAACAGCTTTGAAAAAAAGTTTTCAAAAAATAGTTTTGAAAAAAATAGTTTAGAAAAAAATCTTTAAAAGCAAAAAAAGTTAGCTAGGGGGAAGTGCTCATTGAACAATTTATTGAATTTGAATTAAAGGGGCCTGGGCCTTCTGGTCGTACATGTATTCCTGTAACTAGTTGTTTTCGTGACAAAACAAAAACCTCTTAGGAAAATCTTCGAGTGGATTATTATTTAAGGCTAAAATATTGTAGGAAGCGGTGCATCTTACTTCCGCCTACCTGGGCCAAATCACTTACAAAATTTAACTCCAAAATGCAAGACTTTAAACGCGTTTTGGACTTAAATTGCAAGTAAAAGGAGATTGAACAATTTGATTTTTCCAATAGGCACTGAAATGTTAAAAATTTAGTTTATTCAAATGGCTCTGAACACGTTCAAAATGTGATCCAATGGCATTAAAATAGCTTTTTTTTCCAAAAAAGTACAAAAAGTCGCCAAGCGGCTAGGGGCTTTGTCCCCTGGCCACCATAGTCTCCGGCAACATCGACTTACACTAGTTTACTCAAGACATCTTCCTAGTTAGACATTTGCACTTTTTAACTACTGGTTTAAGCCATTTTCCTTTACCAAATCCTGCTTCAGTGCCAAAACAAGCCACGGCTTCTGAGTTTCCATTCTACGGTATCTTTGCCACATAAAAAGTTTATCTTTTGAAAATTTCGGATGACGTTATTGCATGTGATTTGTGGTTTGCTCCCCCTCAATCAAAGATCCTGGCTACGCCTATGGTTGGCGCTATACACATTGGGACGAGTCAATTGGAATTATTACTTGGTTCCGATATGGAAATCAAAAAGTGCAAAAGTGGACATCTTAAATAGCACTTAGTGTATGTTTTTCCACCCAAAATGATATAAAGCATACTTTGTGATTTGATTGAGCAATCGCTAAATTGCAATTACTTCGATAAGTTCGACCAAGTAATTTAACGTTTTGTTCTTGTAACGCGATTTATCTAATCTTGAAGGAAAATTTACATCTATTAACAATTTTTGGAGTTTTTTATTTTTGAAAATAAACATATTTTGTAGTGCCTCTAATTGTGGTGTCGAGTCTGTACTACAGTGGATGGCTGGATTGTGACAATATTTCAAATCCCTATCTAATAACATTCATCTTGAGAATTGCCAACAGGTTAGTTACATTTTACTGGTACCGAAACTCAATTTTCAAAGAAACGTGGCTTGCAAACGGCAAGTGATTGCTTGCAAAAGTTACAATACGCCAATATTTTTATCTTCATACTGGAATTGCAAGCAAAAATTTATCTTTGGGTCAGGGCGGTTGAAAATTGAGAAAGGGGTAAAAGTACCTAGGCCACCCGTTTTGGGGGGCCTGCCAAAATTTAGGGGGCCCAAACGGTTTTAATGTTGAGCTCAACAAAACCAAACACTCAAGTCAGCAGTAAGAAGCTAACTTTTCTTGACCAGGAAAACAGTTCCAAAAAGCGATAAAATTTTCTTTTGTCTTTGTCTAACTTTCGAGAGAAAACTTGGTCCGAAATCGGTAAGGACCTTTTTTTGAGCAACTCCTAAATTCCTAGAGCAAATATGGTCCAAAACCGGTGGAGACCATTATTTTTTTTACTACATCTATAAATTTCCAAAAAAAACTTGCCCATCCTAAAAGAAATAATTGAGGTAGGTCTTCGGGCACGGAATTTTACTCAGTGGGTCCTATTGGTTTTTCTTATCTTTGGGTCTGAAATTCTAATGGAAGCCACTAAGATTGGAAACCTTTTCCATAACAACGTGGAGTAAGAAGTTGAGTTAAATACAAATGAGTGGATTCAACAGTTTTTGAAAAACTTGTTACAAAGCTGTGAACATTTTAATTTTCGCATTTTTTTATGATGTCAATTTCCAGAATCGAACTGATATTGCTACTATGGAAAAGGGTTTGATTGAATAATACATCTTTATCCTTTGTCACGAGATAGCGACGGTGATGCCGTTCTTTGGAAGTTCTTTTATCTTATTTTTTCGGTTCACTTGTTCCTAATTAAATTTGCTGCTTGTTCAAAGCCACCAAGCAGAGATAATCATTATAAAGCGCCTAAGTCAAGGAAAGAGCAATGTGACCGCAATTGTCCTGGGCGCGTGTTAAAGCCAGACCATGCAATAGCATCGCCAATTAAACGACGTTTAAAAGAAAGGCGAGACCTCGATTAAAATTAACTGAAATAGTTTTTTATTTTATCTTTTTTCGAATTTGATCTAATACGCCGTAATCAAAAAATAAAGATGAAAAAAACAAATTAATCGAGCCATTTATTAATATTATTTTTTTAATTTTTAGCTTGTTAAACGTGATTATCTACCTTGTCCTGGACCCCAAGTTTCGAAGATCTTTATTCGACGTATTTCGGCTTTGTTCTAGCAAGAAAACTGACAAGCAAACAGCCGGATTAAAACCAAGCAGCAACAACCAAAAATCCCCTCAACTTTCTAGTCAGAGCACAGTGAAAACAATAACTAAGTCCAACAATAATCATACGGTTACCAGAGAATTATCTGGAAACACTGCATCTTCTGACAACTCGGTATCGCCATCATAATCATTTAATGATGAAGCCGAAGAAACAAGTTCTTTCATCTCGTGCACAATTAATCGCGATGATATAGCGTGGAGGCTCGATTCCCAGTCTGAACACTTGCTTCGTAATCATCTTCGCTAGAGAACATTTTATTGACAATATTTTAGCAATGCAGGACCTACTGATGTACAGTTGTTTAGCAGCTGCACAAATTTATCAACTCTGCTACGTCGGCTGGACAATGGATATGTGGAGAATATCATTTTACAATCATGTCCCTTACAGGTGTCATCGCAAAAGCACCAGCATGGTTAAGTCTATGATTTGCGTAAAGTTTTGCTTATTTTATTTAACATCTTTTGTTTATTTTAATAAAGATTTGGCACGTCCGATGTGTGGCCTTATACCAGCGCAATATTTCTAAAATAAACAAAGCATGCGCTAAGTGTAGAGTGGACCCGAGGCTTAGGTAGAGGTCCAAGTTGTACATCGTAGGAGGTGTCGGAAGATCCTAACAATTTACGCGTTATGCGTTTTGTAAAACTTCTAATAAGGTATTGACTATTCAACTAGCGTCAAAATAGCCTTATACCGGCACTCACGTAGACCTAAAGGATATTCTGCCTCTGCCCACCATATCTGCAGGGCGGCAATAGTCAGGCCCTTCAATGGTAGAGGTTTAGTGGCATTTCTGCCTTTTTCTAACTGACAATGTAGCAGTTGTGGTTTTAAATGAGTCTAAAGCAACTGCTCCCGGTGAAGGAGTCTGGCTCCCACAGAGCAAGGCACTCAGACCCATCTTTGAGTTAAGCAACTGCTTGTGGTAGACTAAGGTAATTCCATCCATCTTTCAACCTAGAAAAATAGCAACTACAACAACTGACTTAGCACTTCCTTCCAAAAACTTGCTTGAACCGAGAATCAAACCCCTTACCTTGAGCATTCCACACACAACTTACCCAAGAAACCAAAACTGTTGAAGCCCTGCCCCGGACCCACGCTGGGGAAGCTTTCAGCGCTCTCTCAGACCCCCTAGCTGAATTTTGAATTTAAATCAAACAAATGTCGTCATTCCCTCATTTTCAAATGATGAATTAAATCCATGAAAATGTGGATAGCGATTAATCTCGATTACAACAAAGTAGATCCGATAACGTTTGAGAAACCCATTATCAGTCTTCTGTACCCCCTGAAAATTTTTCTCTCCGAGGCCCTAAGTGAACGTAAAACAAGGATCCAACCAATGCACCTAACTTAAATGCCATGACGTAATGAACGAGACGAGAACACAAAATTGCTCTATTAACCCCAGCTTAGTATTTTACATGGGTTATTTGCAGAGTCAAATTTACATTCGCGAAGCCCCTGGCACTTTTGGGTTTTTTGCTCTATTTTGTTGCTAAACAAAGGTGAAGACAAAAAATTCTTACGATTTAAATCCAAGCGTTGGGGCCCCTGCCACTGTGCCATGGTAAATCCGGCTCTGGCTATTTCACCAACGCATTTTACCCGGGGAAGAGGGAATGCCCCCTATCCAACTCCCAAAACCAAAAGTCATGGAAACTCCGCATTTTGGCATGCGGGTTGGTGTTCACCAACATTAAAACAAACTTGGCTTTGAGTTAAGACGGATAAGTTATTTATTTTCGAGAAATCACGTCAGTTTTTCAATGACGTCACAGGCGGTTCAAATTTTTTGCATTGGTATGCTTTTGGATACTGAATCATAAAATGCCTAAGTCAAAATGGTTACGTCTTAAAAACTATTGTGACGTTATTTTAGTTGAAGAAAAAATGCTCCGATTTCAGATGACTTCGGTAAGCCTCAAAATTGGAGACTTGCCCTTATTTTTACAACTTCAAATCTTCAGGGGTCATTCAACTCAAAGTGAAGTTGATTGAAATAAAAATCATTTTTCTTAGGGATTTATCACGAAAAAAAAACAAGAGGGAAGGCAAAAACATACAACGCTGCAAAAATTTTGGAAACGAAGCGCAATTAATTCGCAGCAAATGTTAAAAGCATAAGTGCGCAGGTTGTACTTTTAACTGCGCTTCGTATACCTTGCATTGGCTAGAACCAGTACTTAAATTGTAGGGGGACGCGTGCCCCCATCAAGAGTTAGCGTCCCCCCATGGAGATTTAGCGTCCCCCCATCGAGATTTAGACGTCCACCCATCGAGATTTGAGCGCTGAATGATGAAACGATCAAGAGCCAGCCAGCACGAATAAATCCAACAAATTCTGACTGAATATAGTCCCAAATTGCGGTGAAGACCTTTTTTTTTGTGGTCTTCACCTGATTTGGGGGAAAAAAGAATTCAATTTTCGGCGAAGACCTTTTTTTTGTCTTCATTTAATAGTGGGGACGGAAATATATAATTTCCACTGAAGTTTGGTCAAGGCTGCAAAAGCGTCCCTTCATGCAAAATTTTACAATTTAAGTACTGGCTAGAACCGTTTTGTCACTTTAAGCACAGAACGGTTTCGCTCTATATATTCTTGATATTTTGTCTTCTGTAATTATGAAATGATAGGTTAGTCGAATGTTTTGGTCAAAAGTAAACTTCATGGATAACTATAACTATACCGGTACCTTGGTGCCTGAGGCAGCTTTTGTATTAGCATCTCGTAGCTATTAAAATTATTTTTAAAGTTGAAGCTATATGGTTTTCACAAATTGTGCATATGTACAATTAAGCTCACTTGGTGTGTTGAGGGCCTGTGCACTCCTACTTTGCATAAAATCGTAAGCGTATCCTTTGTTTACTTTAACCAACTGCACCTCGTACGTCGGCAAGCCGAACGAACCAAATTTATGGTAAAAATAACCAAGACGAATTTAAATGAGCATTCAGGTGGAAAAAAATTCTACCCGTTTTCTTTTTTCAAAAAATTTGGCACATCATCTGAAGACTAATTTCATCAAGTTTGACTTTTTTGCGACCTTCACTGCATGTTTGTAACTCTCAATAAGTGTTTTTGGCAGAGTTGTTTTCAAAACAAAGTAAAGGATCAGAAGTGTAAATCAGAGATGGAGTCCTCGAGGACAGATTTTGAAGTCCTTGGCCTCGAAAATCAAGTCCTTGGCCTTGGCCTCGAAAATTGGCCTGTCCTCGGCTCGATTACAGCACTATTTTTTGAATTGTTAAAATTTTGTGGAGCGCTTGAAAAATTTTTTGAAAAACGTTTTTTTGTGGAGATCGCCTGAAAAATTTTTGTGAAGGCCTTTTTTTTTGGAGAGCACTTGCGCTTGTGTTCTTGGCCTTGGCCTCAAGCATTCCTGTCCTTGGCCTCGAGAGTGTCTGTCCTCGGAAAGGCTGTCCTTGGCCTCGGATTTTTTTTGTGTCCTTGGCCTTGGCCTCGAGCCTTGCGTCCTCGACTCCACCTCTGGTGTAATTAATTGCTTTTAAAGTAAATTCAAGCCAACTTTCCAAAAGTTAATCTTCTGTCACAGTACTGGCAAAATGGCATAAAGTTGTCAACTTTGAACTGCAATATCTTGAAAAAGAGAAGACGTTGGCAATTCAAATTTGGTGAGAATGGATTTTTAACTTTTCCAAACATTTTGGTCAACATTGAAAAACTTGATTGAATGTCCTTCTAAACCCATTCCGGTAAACCGGGGCTTAAATGAAAAGCGTGTTAGCATATCGTTTGTCAAGTGTAATCATCTACTGGAAAGGCAGTAGCTTGCCTGACGTGAAAAAGCTCGATTGCAGTTGTTTGAAACTACCAAAGCACATGAGTGTATACCAAGGCTTTGTAATATCATGAGTGTATACCAATTAAATGTGGAGCTTTGTAATATCATGAGTGTATACCAGTGTAAGCACATGAGTGTATACCAAGGCACAAGAGTGTATACCAAGGCTATACCAAGGTATACCATTCCAAACCACTGCAGTTTCTGCAGTGGTTTGGAAGTGGGCGTGAATTGTAAATTATTACGTAATACCTGCTACGCGGACCTACTCTGCGTATTTTACAAGTTTCCCTTATTTTTACCACTAAAATAGAAGCTTGAGCCTGTTTCAAAGCTGGACAGCTCTGCTTTGCACGGTTAGTCCTCATCGGCAACTATAAGAAGTCAGAACTGCGATAAAAAAAACCCTCAAAATCGAGAATTCCAACCACTTAGGCTTTATGAATTTTATCTTCACACTCAACCAGGGGCGTAATAAGGGGGGGGGGCATTGGGCCATGCCCCCCCCCTTTGGGTCGCCAGGATTGCAAAATTGCATAGAAAAGTGAGCAAAATTAAGGCATGGCCCCCCCTTTGCAAGTTGGGCATCAGGCTTTGGGCTCGAAATCACCTGATATTGGACGAAAAATGGGACGAAATTTGAGTGAAGACCTTTTTTCTGCTCTTCCCTGATTTTGGGCAAAAAACGGGACAAAATTTGAGTGAAGACTTTTATTTTTGTTCTTCACCTGATTTTGGGCGAAAAATAGGACGAAATTTGAGTGTGACAATTTCAAATTCTGATCTATGTTCCTCTCAAATTTTCTGAAGTTTCTGCCCCCCCCCACCCCTTTTCAAAATCCTGCGTACGCTACTGCACTCAACTTTATACTACTTTTTCATTTCAAGAATGGTGACATTCTAAAGCTAAATTAAGCATACATAGGACACAGTCATGTTTGATACTTGTGCTGTATTTTGTTGTTCTGGTCACGTACACGTTAAAATGGTGCAAAATTAAAAAATAAACATAAAGCAGCCAGTACGGGAACTATGAACACTAGTACATTTAAAAAATCGGGATTGCACAAAACAAGGCTTTCTAATTATATCGTAAGCGAAAAGATTTAAAGATGAGACCCGGTCTACACTGCGCGTTAAATCGTGAGCGCATGAGCTTATTGTCAAGTTTATTTCAGCCAACTGGCAGAATGACTTTCATCTACTGATCTACCAACTGGCAGCTTATACGCTGGAAAGGTGATAAACTAAGGATACTCTCGCACGCACACGATTTTAAGCACAGTGGTGTAAGCCGGGCCTTATCAGTATTTCTGCACTTCTTTTACACAAATCGTCAATAATTAAATGTGGAGCTGAAAGAACATTTCAACACCGTAACAATTACACGTTTATGATGTTAATAATTATCCTTTTTGAGAGTCCGTTTTCTGCAACCTCTCATAGTTTGTTTTCACAAATAAGACCAAAAAAGAGTAATCAAAAACCAAGAAAGGATGTCCCCATCAACAATCATGAAAAAAGTCGTGCTAGTGCACTAGACTTTTGTTAACACTGCAAAATTTACAAAAAAAAGCATGACATTGCTGTACGTCGCTGAGCATTTGAATACATTGCTGCCTATTACTGAACCTTTCAATGCTGCATGAAAAAATACAGGAAACTCGACCGACTTGGTGAGATAAATCAGAGTTGTAAGTCGGGCCGGGCTTTTCGGATCGGGCCTAAAGGTGACAAAAATTTCGGGCTTAATTCGAGTCGGAGACGTATTTTTTGTTTTAGGTCAACAAACATACTGTATAATTAAAATAACTTGGCAAAATTATTAAATTTTTCAGACCTAAATTAATTTTCGATTTTCTTCGGCCATTAGTTTTCGCGTTCGGGCCTGAACTAGTCGACCCGTTTACAACTCTGAAATGAATAAACACCAATACTCCAATTAAATACACTGAGAACAAAATTACATGAAACCATAATAAATGAAAGGCATTCTGGCATCTCACAGTAGCGTTTGAATTAAAAATACAATAAAGTTTTACAAAAATTGAATAATAATGTTATATTTATCAGTGAGTTATAGCAAGTAAACTATGACTTTCGTGAAGTTGTGTATCAGGATTTTCAGTATTAGGATTTGGAATAATTTTACCAGCCCAAACATTGCGAAGTTCTTTTTGCTTTATAGCCACAAATAATGTGCTCAAAAGAACGCTTGGTGCAAGATACAAGAGAGCAGGTTGCCCCAGATTTGTCAGTTCAACTGCCAAAAACGTGAAACCCAAACCAGCACAATATCCTAACATAGCAGAAATATAATAATAGTGTCGCTTCACACTTTGCTGATTCCCAGTAATCACATCCCAAACAGCACAAAAGCCAACATGCAATCCTGGTAAAACTACATCTCCATAGCCTAATAAAGAATAAGTTCGTTCAAAGCATAAATCTACAAAAGTGGGAAAAAACTTTGGAATCTTAAACAAGAGAGGTAATTGTTCCTTCATTTCTCCAGGACCTCCTGTTGCAATTTTTACCATTATACTTTCATTATTTTTAGTCAAAAAAGGAGTAATAAACACATAGAATACGTCATAAACGAAAAACAGCATTAGGAGAATGGTACTGATCTTAAAACTATTCAATTGAATTGTCTTAATCATAAAAATGCAAAAAGAGCACCCTAAAATATCCTGAACAACCCATGCATATGGCTCCTTGCGAAAAATAGCCCAAGTGATAGAAAGTGATGCACATGCGGCAAATAAAATGAAACCACAAATAGGAGGACGTTTCCTAAGCAATGGAACATTGATTTTTGGAACACGAAGTCTTACAAACCAAGGAGACCGTTTCAAAAGGTTATAGAGTAAATCAAACATTGCAAAAGTTGTGGCATAACAAAACAAGCCAATGATAATATACACAATGTAATCATAAAAGAAATACAAAAACAATATTGACACAGAGCAAACTACAAAGAAAATAACAACTTGCGTAATTGTTAAGCTTATTTCTCCCAAATCTGAATTGCTGGTTTCCTTACTGCTACCACTAGGAGCTGGAGTAGTATGTTGTGTTTCATTTGCAAGCTTCTCTAATTTCTGTGAGCCTTGCATCCATGCACCATAAGCAAGGGTCAAAACAGCAATTAACCATATGGCAATAATATTGAGATCTACCGAGCTTGGTATAACTGGAGAATATTCAAGAATTCGCACATTGTTCATACCAAACTCTTTCTGAAGATTCTTTATTAAAAAATATGTTTCCTCATCAATTAACGCAACTGTCACATTAGAGTACTGGTCAGAAAAGTTGGAATCAAAGCCTGGTGTGTCTAGCGTATCACTAACAACAATAACTCCAGCACCATTTTCTTCTAAAACAGTAGTAGTTTTTTTGGCAAAAGTACAATTTCCTCGTTTTAACAAAACATAATTTTTTTGATAGCTGTTTTGAGAGGCATTGCAACCAGTGCTTGGATAAATATCAACAACTTTATTCCATTCATCCCAAGAGATAAGTGAAACATCCTTTAGAAATGTAGTTACAACAGGATTGTAAGAAGTGCAAACATCAGTTGGACTACCATTTGGGGAAGTTTTTATTCTTAACAAACCTACATTTCCACTCGCCAAACAAATTTGCAATATTAAAAAAGTGTAAAGTAAAAGCATTGCATCAAGGTTAAAAGTCAGAAGTACAAAGTAACAAAGTTTTATTAGCCCAACTATTTACAGTTTATGTTATTGCAGGCAGAAATCTACAAAAAGCAAGAAATTAGACATTAAGAACATCGGTAACCAACGCTATCATAACCAGTAACAAGTAACTACCATGTATAATACAGACAGTGTAGGCTAAGCATGCAGGCCTAGGTCTGCAGGTCCCTCACATCTTAATCAAGCACGACAGCCAGACAAACCTTGTTGAACCAGAGTGCCAAACATATACTTTATATACTGCACAACGCAACTTTGGTATTTAAGTGTATTTCACCAAAAATGACTACTGTATTTCACTAAAAAAAATTTCAAGTTAAAGAAAGTAAAATGAAAATATGCAATTAATCTGGGCATTTTTCCTTTCTTTTTTAAAAGTTATCAGATATCAGGATTTTGGATCCGTTTTCCTATCAGTCAGTAGCCTAAGGATTTGAGTTTGGATTAGATTTGGCCCTGAATTAATTCATTAATAAAAAACTAGAAGCCATAACAACTTTGGGGAAAATACCAGTCTGCAGTACCAGTAGACTCTAGTCTGGGTTCACGACAACTGATCGCGACAAATGGTTGCAGAAATACTTGACTATCCCCAAAGCCATCTTTCCTAAACCCTCATTTTTTGAAAAATTACTGTGACAAAATCATTGGTAACGATTGGTTTGCAGTCAGTTGACTTGTTCCGTCTAGTCTAGCCCAGAGTAGGATGAACTGTGCTCTCTTTAGCTGAGCTAGTAGGCTACTTCAGTAGGCTGAGTAGACTACAAATCTGAAATGGAAAGTTAATGTAGATCAAAATTTTCTTTTTAACACCTTTACCATGAATAAATCGCTAATTAAGGCCTTTACTCCTCAAAGGCAGCCATCTTAAACTAACAGCCACTTCAAATTAATTGTACAATGCAGGCCCAAAACGTAGTACTGAAACACCGGCACAGCCAGCAATAAAAAAAGGGGGGACTAAATTTTTTTACAATAATTAAAGCACATACAAATCGTAAAGTTTTCATTTAGACAAATTGTAACAAATTACAAGGTTTAGCGATAACATGCAGGAGTCCTGTCGTCATTCATGCAGAAGATGCATAAAAAAACAAACGAAAAAGAATGAAAGTGGTTTCACCTTGTTTTACAATTTTATTTTATATTATGATGCAACAGCGGACGCAAAAAATGCGTTTTCTTAATGTAGACCATACGAGAAAGTTGTAGACTGCCGTCATTTTTCAGACAAGCTGGCATAATAATATTTCAACTTTCAAACATAGTATATTGTAACAAATTAAGAACAAATGAGATGTACAATTTGTAAGAACACATGAACAACTCCTACCTACATCCGAAAATGAGTGGTTTTTGAAACAACACAGTAAGTGCTATCTATAATTATTTATGCTAATTGACACCACGTATGTTAATTGACACCAAGTGCTTTCTTCACACAGAAAAAAAAGCGCTATATTGTGGTTTGCCAATACAAAGTTTTGTTAACTACTGTACTGTTATTATCATTGTTGGTAGGAAATAGGGATCTAAGCAAGAATAATGCGATATCAACTGGCCATTCCTTACGCAAGGTTAATTGTCTCCATCAAATAATGCGAATCTGAATGCGGCGTTTGTGGAAAAATGGTCATAACGAAGTACAATTGGTTTATTTGCACAGCACGCCCCAAAAATGGCTTGCTACTTAACAAAAAACTATATCGCTCAAATAAATCCCATCCCAAAAATTATATCGCTCACTCAAACGAATATCCCATCCTTTCAATAGAAGCTTTGAGTTTCATTCAATTGCGTTCAACTTATTGCTGTGAAGTGGGGTTTTCTTCACAGTTCAATGGTGTCCTTAAGACAAAACATCAAAACAGGCTTGAGATTAATAACCGGAATGTCATGAGATGTTTTCTTTCCTGCACTCAGCGAAGAGTAGAATGCTTAATAACAAAAAAGCAGCATCAACCTTCCCATTAAATGCATTTGTAATAAAAAATGACCTTATTTTTCTGTGTGTTTGTTTTGGATTGGAAGCTAGTATAGCTGCTGTTTTTCTAAAAAGTGTCATTGATATGCAGTACATCAAAATATTTAAGGGTAACAGCATAAGAAAAGTACAAGAACCACTACTCTAGAGACAAAATACCATTTAGAACTATTGTTATTTTGCGTTTGGGAGGCAAAATCACATTTAGGACTATTTTGCCTCTTGAGGCTAAATACAGAATAGCATTTAGGACTATTTCACCTCTAGAGGCAAAATAGCCACTTTAGAAACAAAAAATTGAAAAGGTTCTGCTGATTTTTAAATACAATCGCGAAAATTGCCCTCTTGCAATCGCAAAAATGACCTTGAAGATTTTCAAATTAACAAAAAATTTACAAAATCAAACATTTAACCTAAAAGTCTGAGTGAAAAATAAACCTAAGACTTTGATATCTGCCAACAACCTGCTTCTCCATAGCCTAGGCATTTTGTACAATTTTTTTCAAATTTTTAATGCTCTCATATCAAAGAGATTTCTTCTGTTTATTGTCTTCTTTCAAAGTTTGTGTCTTTAATAATTGGCGCTTCAATCTACAGCTTTCAGCTTTTTTATAGGCTACAGCAACTGTGCACTAGTTTTTTACAGCGCTCAATGGCTCATCAAAGAACAAATTTGATATGCAAATTATGCCATACTAACTTAGTTAATGTATATACCAATGTACTTATCCATCCCAAAAATCAAACAAAAAGATTGCAACTGCTACCGGTAACATTTGGCCACATTTTGTGGATCTCGTTAGCAACTACAGCTTCAGGTTTTACTTTATTGTCGTTGCAT
This sequence comes from Trididemnum nubilum, assembly GCA_963965965.1. Lineage (NCBI taxonomy): Eukaryota > Metazoa > Chordata > Ascidiacea > Aplousobranchia > Didemnidae > Trididemnum > Trididemnum nubilum. The sequence continues at coordinate 6,658,601 of OZ014489.1, read as the reverse complement.
CACTTTTTGTTAAATCAGAAATACAGTACGATGCTGAAAGAGCAATCTCACAAATAAAATTTTGGCTATTATTAGTATTAATACGTAGTCTACCGGTAACACATTATACGGTACGCCCAGCAGGCTTACCAGTATCTAAAAGTTCAATTTTTTTAACATTCTGTGTGCTCTTTGTTTTTCATTAGCCTATAATAATCGCACGAAAAATTTTTCTTAACCCAAAAATTTTACCTCAGCTTCATTGCTAATATTATTAGGCTAATCTCCACTACTCTCTACTAAAGCTTGGTCGCAATTCTTTGTTCTAAAATATTAACGAAGTGACTTGGCGCACGGAACATGCGCGGTTAAATAAACAAAGATTCCAGTGACGTCATTCATTTTCGGAAATTTTTATTTTGATTATTACACTTGTAGGTTTGGGTTAGGGTTTAAGTTAGGCTCTGGGTTAGGGCTAGGATTAAGGTTAGGGTTAGGGCTTAGGGTTAGTTTTTTAGGCTTTATATCAAAATGTCTGCGCGCACGGAACGTGCGCCAAGCCTTTTCCTAATATTAACCAGGACCATTGACTGAGCCTTTTCATTATCAGGTGAACATGAAGCTCACGAATTACAGTCGGAAAGCTGGTCAACACTACACGAAACAAGAGTTCACTTGCAGCCTGGCAGCTAGCAAGACAAAATCTTGGGGCAAAAGAAACGTCCTTGGAGCATGCTTACTGCTTACCAGTATTTTGTCTGCACATTATCTGCCTGGCCCAAGCATACAGCTTTAGCTATTCTAAGGCGGCTTCAGCCCACCCTAGACCTTTTTGGCTACGGTTCCTCTGGTAATTATAAACGTCTTTAAAAATTAAGCAGTAAAATTCCTTGAAACAGCATGGTTGACATGCATCATGATAAAATACCGGTATGCCACAAATCTGGAAAATTTCAAAGTATTGAGTGCTTCCCTTTTTTTTCGTTTCAGAATGAAATATAAGCGTAGAAATACTTAATATATAAAAGTTCATTGATTGCAAACCAAGAAATTCAATTTCATTCCAAAAGTCGAAAAATTTATAACCCTACAGAACTGTACATTGTTGATTGTGGTCATGATGTAAAAACTTTGATTACTTTTGCGCACGCTAACGCCAAATTTATGTTTTTTTTTATCTGATTTTCTGCCTCAGATTTCGGATTTATCAAGTTCAGCGCATGAGTTTTTCAATGCGTAGGTGTTTTAGTCAATTACAGTAATTTAACGTTGTTTTTAATCCAAGGTTTTCCCGAAACTTTATTTTTACTGTAATAACCTAATCCCTTTGACTCCCAAACTCGTTCATCGGAAGATTTTTCCAAGCTAGATTCAGACGCGGAGTAGGACGGATTTAACTTTTTTCTGGAAAAAATTGGTGTAATGAAAAAATCAGAGTGGAGTCGAGGACACAAGGCTCGAGGCTAAGGCCAAGGACATTAAAAAAATCCGAGGCCAAGACCAAGGACAGCCTTTCCGAGGACAGACTCTCTCGAGGCCAAGGACAGGAATGCTCGAGGCCAAGGCCAAGGACCAAGGACACCAGCGCAAGTGCTCTCCAAAAAAAAAAAAAAAGGTCTTCACAAAAATTTTTCAAGCGATCTCCACAAAAAAACGCTTTCCAAAATATTTTTCAAGCGCTCCACAAAATTTTAACAATTCAAAAAATACTCACTGTCCTCGAGCCGAGGACAAGCCAATTTTCGAGGGCTTGAGGCCTCGAGGCCAAGGCCAAGGACTTCAAAATCTGTCCTCGAGGACGTCCTCGAGGCCAAGAACGTCCTCGAGGACTCCACCTCTGGAAAAAATATACTGGCTGTTCTGGCTGAATTGATTTGAGGATAGAGTCATGCATGATGGTAGGAGCTCAAAAGGATTTGGGGGGCACCAAACTTTTACCCAAAAAATGATATTGAATTTTGACCGAAAAGCGAGTCGGTTTTTCTGTCCAAATTAAGGTGACCTCCAAAAAAATCTTCTCTGAAATTAATTCGGTTTTTCTGTCCGAGTTTAAGGTGACCTGCAAAAAAAAAGGTCTTCACTGAAATTGAGACGGTTTGATGAATAATAAATTGTCCAAAATTTTGACGCAAACTTGCCCAAAAAATATGAAATTGTTCAAAATTTTGATGCAATATTGCCAAAATAATATAAAATTGCCCAAAATTTCGACACTTTGAAACCAAGCAGGGGGGGGGCAGTGCCCCCCCCCCCGGACCCCTCCTCCTACGCCACTGGAATCATGGATTCTACGTAGTAGGATCCATAGAGTAGGCTATTGTAGAGGTTTGAAAGCATGTTTGGATTTAACATACTGTAAAACAAATTAATAAATTATTATTTAGTCTAATCATGGTCTAATTTGCTAACGAAAGCTGAGAGCAACTAATTCTTATCTGTGAACAACGCGAAAGCACTCTTCTTGTTCTAATCTGTAGCGTAAACGAAGTGAACGAAAGCTGTCAGCTGAGAGTCAACAAACTGAGAAACAGCAAAGCAGAGCAGAAAAGCGTTCTATAGCCCATAAATGACCAGGCAATATTGCAATTTAATCAATACCTAAAATACTGATTATAATCAGTTAATAGTTTACAATGATAGCCTACGGGTAATGCTGATCACTTCGGGAAGATTCCGAATTCAACAACGGTTAGGAATTCATAATCGATCAATTTACGAATTCAGTCGGATTCAATCGGAGAATAGCCTACTACGATCGTATGTACACCGAGTCGTAGTATTCTGCGATGCAAAACCTCGTAGTATATTACGATTGGCTCAAATTTAATCTGTAATAGAATGGATGCACTCTACTAAGCTTAGTCCTTGTCCTGGTTAATTTTTATTCAGCTGGAATTAGTAGAACATGTCTAATTAGGGGCATCTTTAAGGCTACCCTACATCGGCACATCCACTATACAAAGCGTAAAATGTATCAGCGATAAATATAGAATTTCTGTAAATTTTCGATGTGCGTTCAAAATAATGACTTTATATCTACTTACATTTCCTGAAAAAAACATCCAAAGCCAACAGTTTATGGCGGAGAAATCGTAGCGGAGGGATCATTTATCTCGTAAAAGAGAATGAATACGTTTTAGACGTCATAATTTTTGGTAATTTAATTGATAACGTTTTTCTCTTCAGGATCAAAGACAAACTGATGCAGAAAATTTCTATTGCAGAGTGGGATTTTCAATGCAACCAAAAAGGAAAAGGCTCGGCAACAGAAGGAAACAGCATATCAATGCGGTATGGAATCTAAGCTTATTTTCAATGAAACTGTAGTGCTGATTATACAAATAGATTCTGTTTGAACAAAATTGAAGATCAGAGGTGAAGTCGAGGATACAAGGCTCGAGGCCAAGACCAAGGTCACAAAAAAAAATCCGAGGCCAAGACCAAGGATAGCCTTACCGAGGACAGACTCTCTCGAGGCCAAGGACAGGAATGCTCGAGGCCAAGGCCAAGGACCAAGGACACCAGCGCAAGTGCTCTCCAAAAAAAAAGGTCTTCATAAAAAATTTTCAGGCGATCTCCAAAAAAAATAAATAAATAAAAAGATAAAAAAGTTCTTCAGAAAATTTTTCAGGCGATCTTAAAACAAACAAAAAAAAGTCTTCAGAAAAAATTTTCAGGCGATTTGCAAAAAAAAAGGTCTTCATAAAAAATTTTCAGGCTCTCCGCAAACTTTTAACAACTCAAAAAATTAAGCTGTTCTCGATCGGAGGACAGCGCAATTTTTGAGGAATCGAGGCTTTGAGGCCAAAGCCAAGAACTTGACCTTCGAGGTCAAGGACTTTAAAATGAAGCACGTTTTGGCAAAAGTTGATATAAGTCGCATTTTGCCGTTTCAAGAAAATCACGTTTAAAGCTTTAAACTTTCATTTGATTCTATTGTCAAGTGCAACACAATAAGCTATTTATTGCAAAAAAATTAATGAAAATAAATATGATTTTTTTCTTCGGTAAAACATTGAAAAGCCCGACTTCGACTTTGTGCTGCTTAATCTTTAGACTTTTAGTAAAAATAACAATCGTAATTTGTAATGAATAAAAATTAACGTGCCTCAGCGGAAGAAAGTGCACATTCTAAGAAAGTATATTTGGATAGTTATTATAATATTAATTTGGTTGATAATAAATTATTATTAATTAGCAGCGGTGCAAACGTGCATGCAAATATGTTACCTTAGAATGTCGGTACCATCACTATTAACCATAGGTGGGCAAGTTAATGCAAAACGTTAGCTTCGTTAACCACTAGTCCGTTAACAAACTTCACACCTCCGTTAACGTTAATCCGTTATTTTCAGCTTTAATTAACGGAAGTTAATAAAGTCTGTTAATTCGTTAACATTTTGCGTGTAATTGACATTTCTGTTTATTCACTCGCTTCTAGAACTCGTATTGACGCTGTTGAGCTGATTGCAAGGAAATATTTATTGCTAAGATGGTCTTTTTGTGTTTTGGAAGTTACATTTTACAATCTAATCTAATTTCAAGATAAAATTGGGTTCAAATGCCCTGACGAAGCTGCGATCGTAACATCTTTGGAAATTGTGAACAGCGATAATTAATAGACCTATGAGGCTGCAGCTTATTATTTGTCACAAAAAAGAGCTCCTTTCTTCGCTTTCTTCTGTAAAACTCGTGCTAATACGCAACAAGTGTTACCAGTGCAAACTGGTTTGTACCGGTACGATGAATGAATGTGCAAGATATTAACGATAAAAAACTTAACGGAAGTTAACAGAACTTAACGGAAGTTACTTTAGTCCGTTAACAGAGCTTAACGGAAGTTAATTTAGTCCGTTAACATGAAAAAACTTTTTAACGGATTAACGAGTTCAAGAAAAAGTTAGCTTCGTTATTAACGGATTAACGATTAACGGACTTGTGCCCACCTATATTATTAATTCATTACAGGTACCCGTAGTTTGGTTTAAAGGAATATAACTAGTTGTATTGGGAATATTTTATTTCTTCATATGCTTGAAAAGGGATTGCAACTTGCAAAGTTGGGTTTAATGAGGAAAATATAATCACATTTCGCTTGATGAGAAATCGAGAGGACCGCATTTGTCTTCGACAGTCAACTAAACAGTTCGTTCAAATCATCGCTTACGGTTAGGTAAGCACAATTTTATTGGAGTCCAAATCTCACAATGAGGAAGAACAAAACTGATGCCGTCTCCGTGCAGATCAATCACTGCTTTGACAAAATTTTATTAATAAACAAAAAATAATAATTTGATCTATAGCGTTTGCTGATTGTCCATATGTTCATGTTTAAGTAGTCACGGGTCGATGCAAACTTTTGTAACTGGCCCTGGAATTGCATTACCTTGATTTAGCAGGCGGTCTATAAACCTCATGAAGTTTCAATTACGTTTCAACGTTTTCCTCTTCGGCATAAGCCACGGGTTCAGTCCACGCTTCATGCTATGCCGAAGCTTCTAATCAATCCATGAAAAAGCTATCAGTTCATCGAGAGCTTCTGGCTAGTTATATGGCTGAAAGATTTCCAGGTTTCTTGGGCCATTCTGATCATAGCTTATTCTTAGTCTTGTCTAACATGCGATTAACTCTAGCTCTATAAAGGAATTTATCTCGAATAAAGTAAAACAACTTTATTTAAAAAATAATTTTCCTGCACTTTAAATTTGATCTGACTTGCTACACCATAAAAATATATTAAGCAAGTACACAAAATACGTAGGATTTGCAGGTTCTATTTCTGATTTAACAATTTAAATGTTAAATTTGAACAACAATCAACAATGCAAAAACAGCAAGATCGAAAATAACTATATTGCATTTTAATTAAAACAACTGGGATCAAATTTCAATCGCAATACATCGGTGAAATCAAAACTACTTTTATTATTAGTAAATTATTTAAGAAATTACATATCGTCTCGGCTCCACATTTGGGTCGTCAATGTTCCAAGATTGAGCATCACGGAGCTCAAAGCCCTTGCACGAAATTTGGCATTATATTGCGTCAACTTTATTTACGTTTTTTTTTGTTCTGTTTTTCGATATTGCATGGTCACAATCTCACAATGTAGTTCCACTTATATGTAAAGCCAAACAAGAGTTGCTAATAATATTTTCTGCAGCGAATACCTGCATATTAAAGTCAATTCAAAAAATATTCTTAATTGCGTGGAAGAATTTTTTCCGAACAAAACAAAAACAAAAAAACATTCAACACCAACAATAAACCTAAAAAAGATATTAACGGCGTCGCAATTAGGACTGCGAACTCAATTGCTATTTAGTCGAGTTCAAATTCGGCAAAAATATCAGGTTTTTCGAGTTTGAGTTCAAGCTGACAAAAATACTGTCATCAATCAACCAAATTACCCATGGTTAATCGGCTTAAACCTAATCAACAAAAGTATTTCTTTTTGAAAGTTTTTTTACTTTTTAATTAAAGTTCTTTCAAAAGTTTTTTTTTTTACTTTTTAATAGCAGATATGTGAGGTAAGTGCTGCCTCACAGTCGTGAAAAAACTTTATGTTTCAAGTCTGCTGTGTAACTTCTGAATTAAAGTTCTTTTTAATAAACTCGAACAGTTTTATTCGAGTTCGAGTTAAAGAATTATTTTTTGAGTTCGAGTTCGGCAAAACGATCGAGTTTTTATGAGTTCGAGTTCGCAATAACGAAATTTGCTCTTCTGAAAAACAATTTGATAAAGCGTTGTTGTCACAGTTTGTGGTTTGGTGAAACCAATGACATAAAATTTGGTGAAATCTTGAGATAGGACGTGATCAGGCTCAAACTCGACTGGGTTTTGATGTTTGGTTGGCGCTAAATCGTTCATTTTTTTTTATTTTATTAATTTTGAATTTTTTAAAAATAATTCCACATTTTTAGTATTTATCAAATAGCTAAAACTGTCTTATTGCCGCATTAATTTAACAGCACATTTTCGCCATTTCTCGAAATTTTGTTTTTTGAACAAATTCCCAACCTCGTGCGTAAAACTGGATTTATTAATTAAACGCCCCGATAAAAAAATGAAGTTCCCGTGCAGATTTGCTTATTAGTCCCCAAACGGTTTTTTCAAAATAAAAAAAAAAGCTGTAGACAATGCAAAGGCTTCGTAGACTATGTTGATTTGAGTGGCGATTGTAGAATACAACGACATTGAACGTAGTATACTACGATAATTCTACTGTAGTAAACTACGATATCGTAGTATTTTCTAATTGAATCCGACTGAATTCATTATCGTTTACGAATCAATAAAATCAGGGAGTAGGAAAAATGAATGGGATTTCAGCCCATTTCGCTCTTCCACATGTTGCAAAAATACTATACATTAGGGCATGTTCTGACTATTATGTTCCGCTTGGGTGGCAAATTTCGCTTTCATCAAAAAAAATTACTTCGGACTTCTCGAGATTTTTCCGTTTGAAAAATGACGATTTTTGCGTTTTGGGGGGATTTTGGGTATTCTTCTTTCAATCAATCCAGCAAGCAAAGCTCATACAAGAAAATGTTTTGATTATAATTTTCCAATTTTGCAGTATATTTTGCTTCCATCAACACCAAAACTGCGAAATTTTACCCATAAATTTTTGAGATATCGTTGTTTGAAAATTGTCTATTTCCTATAACTTATTCTTTTTCACAAGCAAAATATTGCGGGACTTGCGATTTTCGTATTCCAATGAAGTTTACTATTAAACTAGGTAATGGGGCACGATTTGATTATGATTTTGTGATTCTGCCGACAATACTGCTTCGATCAATGCCAAAACTGAAATTTCACCTTGAACTTTTCGAGATATCGTCGTTCCAAAAGAAGCAATTTTTTACAATTTTTTTAATGCAGGTTATTAATTAGATCTTATTATTTTGAAGAATCATGCAATCAAACTAGGTCGTTACACGTGTTAAGGTTGTAATTTTTTGCTTATGTGATAAATTCGATCATCAGTACACAATCGTAATTTTACTGTCATGTCTTTAGCCTTCTTTCACGCTGAGAGGTCGTTAGCGCTAATGATGCTGTTAACACAAGATCGTTTAGAACAAATCTATCAAGCTCTAAAAAACCAATATGGACGCCGCCACAAAAGTAAACTAATTGTTTGTTTTTATGATTTACGCTATTTTTCTTCATGCGTTGTGTGCAAGAAGTGTCAAGAAATAGAAAAAATGAAAGTCATAGTTAAAATAAAATAAAATTTACGACTAAGTTGATCGAGGGGAATGCGTTCAACTCTGGAGCGAGAGGTCTGAGGTTAAAATCGGACACAGTGTTGCTAACGATTCGCCATCGCTGCGACATTTCTTAAAAAGAAGTGTGTTGCCTGGGCGCAATGACCCGGAGATGGGCCGCTCAAACTCGTTACACTCTTTGGCGTTATACAGCGAGTATAATGAAAGATTTGATTCAATAAATTACGCTACAAAAAACAAACAAACTGTTCGTTTTTACCATTAACACTGTTCTTTTTTTTCATAGGAGAAGTGCGGAAAAATAAAAAAAACAATATGAACGTCGAAGTCAATAGAAAAATAAAATTAACAACTCCAAAAAATGAACTAATTGTTTGTTTCAAAAATTCACGCTGTTTAATTTTCTTGCGCTGAGTACGAGAAGTGTCGAAAATTGATATTGAACACACTTGCTGGAAAATTACAGTTGATAGAAAATTATCAACAACTATAGGGGGAGAGGAATAAGGTGATTTGGTACACTTTTTACATTTTTAATTCCCACTTCAAAACTGCTAGCACTAGAACAATGGTTTATAGTTTTTACCATGCTTAGCTCATTTGTAGGCATAAGTAAAGGAGTTTTAGAGTTTAATTTTGCTTGCTCTTTTGGCAAATACTGATTAAAAAATGTCACCCAAGTGCATCAAATCATCTTCCTGAGAAGGTGATTTGATACACTATGAAGGTGATTTGATACGGTAGAAGGTGATTTGAGACACCAAACATAAACAGCATAAATTGTGTGACACATTTGATTTTGTAACGAATAATAGTTTTGAATGCCTGAGATATATGACTATTTGCAGTATTTTAACATGCACGTGACTGATTTACTACTTTTGCCACTTTTTTTTTTGATTTAGAATATTCGAGATAATTCCTTTCAAGTACATTCTGCTATTTTCTGCAGTTATCGATGTTTGGGTTGTTTACGACTCTTATGTGCTATATTTAGACTTGAAGTTTGTGATGTCATAATTATGTCGAAATTTGTTTATCGTAAGCTCGTGTATTTTTTCTATTGTGACAAATCAAGGATTTTTCTGGGATATTTGATAGCTTTTGTCGTAGTATAAATAGGCGGGTTGTTTTTCATTCATTATTCTAATATTCTAAAAGTGGATGATTTTTAGGTATAAGTTTCGTAGGCAGTTAAGCCGAGTTTGTGTATCTGGGGTTGGCTCGTACAGCCGTTTAGTAAGAGGTGTGAGTGGAGCGATTTTGCTCTGTTAGTTGGTTTGTGTTTCAATCTTAAATAGAAGTTTTAATTTAAGATTGGTGTGCTGCTTTCTGAGATTCAAGAAGCTAAAGGAATTATCAACTGCCATTTTCGATTCGTCAATTAACATCTCAGTCGTTCTCTAGTATTAGCCGACGTGGGCAATTCTAGAGATTAAAGGTTGTACTCTAGCCAAGTATCAACGATCGCGACAAATTTCATGAGTCCATTGGCAATTTTAAGTAAACTTACATGATCCAAGTATGAAATAGATCAATTTTGGCCACGAACAGACATTGCTGAGATATTGAAATAGGCATACTACACAAGAAAAACCAATCGACAAATTTTTTATCTCAGTAAAGAAGCTTATAGTTGTTTACAGTTTTTACATGGCAAGAGATGTTCAATGCTTATGTAGATCCAATTGGTGCAAAAATACTGCTTTTTTTTACAAACATAAATTTAATCAACACAATGAAATGAGCTAAAAGCAAGCAGGCTTAACACAAATAAGTGTAAAATAAGTTTGTAAATTTGCAATATTGTTTTAACAAGTTGACTATATTTACCAATTTAATACACATTATTGTTGATTGCTTCAAGCTATAAACAGCTTTATAAAAACTCCTTCCAAATACAAAAAAATTGTGAAGATATTTCAATATAAATTTATAAGGCAACAAAGCATCTCCAATTAAAGCAAATGTTGGCAAAACTTTTGATTAAGACAATTCTACATATCACAAAATATTACCGGACCTAGCAAAAAGTTTGCTGCCAAGATTGCTAAAATATTTTTTCACATTAAGCTGAGACATGTCCAGTAGATCTGTAGATGTTGCCTCTGGTTTTCTAATGGACAAGTGATGTCCATCCTAGAAGCTTTTCCACAGCAGCTTTCCTGATTTTCTATCTCTTTTCCATGCTTCAGGAACTGGCATTTCATTTTCAGTAGCAAATCTAAAAGCAAGTTCTTTGCACTTCTCCACCCACAAGCCAAAATACACGTCCACAAGAAAAATAATGTGACTTGCTAGATCTTCTTCTATTGCAGGGGCCAAAATTTGATTACTTAAAATGGTTGATTCAATTCCAATAGCACAGATTTGCTTTTTTCCTTATGAATCTCATTAAAGTCATTTTATCCACACCAAAATTTTCAGCAGCTTTTCGATAAGATAGACCTTCTTCGAAAACTTATTTTGCAGCTCTTTTGAGAGCATTCGATGGAGATCGAATGCTTCTATTGGTTTTTCTAATATAATAGGAAGGATCGAATGCTTCTATTCGTTTTTCTGATACATAAGGTAGGCATTTTACCTGTTTACTTTTAGACAAATGGACATTAAAAAGTAAATAAACAATCTGAAAAGACAAAGGACAGTAAAGTATCACCACATTATATGAATTTTGCTTGAAATTAAGGTTCCCATGAATGTACACTGCCTTAAGAGTATAAATGTATGTATACACGAAATATGAATATACACAGCTTAAGGACCTAGCTAAAGTTAAGAATTATTGCAACCTTAGGCTATTTACTTGCCCCTAACCTTCCAAACAACGCTTTTAAATTGATTAAATAAATGTTTAAATTTTGGAAGGTGATTTGATACAGTATCAAATCACCTTCAACGTGTTGTACCAAATCACTTTCCTCCTAAAAGTTTGAAAAAAATGCCAACCCACCACTAACCATGAAACTTAACTTAAAACTAATCGCAGTTTTAAATAACCTAACATAGACATTACTGAGTCATCACACTACATTTGTTATCAAGCTTTTCTGTTTCAATGTATTTAAGCATAAGTTCCAACTTAAAAAATTTACTAAAACCATGCAAAAAAAACTTTTGCCCATTTACTAGCCACCACACATCTCACTTCACTTTGCAACTTTTCTCTGCGATTTATTTGAAGTTTTCTATCACATGGTAGCGCTATTTTCTGATAATTACTATTTTTTAATCTTGTAGGGATGTTGTATCAAATCACCTTCCGTATCAAATCATCTTCCTCTCCCCCAGTTGGTCGAGCAGTAACACGTTCGCCTCTAAAGCGGAATGCTTGCGGTTCAAATCTCGAGCCAGTCAAATTAGACACAGTGTTGCCAAATGCCAATGGCTCGTCACTTCTGCGGCATTTCTTCAAAAAGAGATGTTTTGCCCGCAGGCGCAATGCCGCAGAGATGGGCCCTGCAAACTCGTTACACGCTTCGGCGTAAAGTAGCGAGTAAGACAATTTGATTAGAAAATACAATACGAAAAATAAACAATAAAATTGTTTTTGTTTTATGAATAATGCTGTTTTTTTTTCGCTGCGTACGAGAATTGTCGAAAAAAAAAAAGTGAAAATCATGGTTAATGAAAAATTAAATCAACAACTTTGAAAATACGCCACAAAAATAAAGTTGTTTCAACAATTGACGCTAGTTTACCGATTGTTGGTGGTTTTCACGATTTTTGCTGTTTAATTTTTGTTGCGTTGCGAACCAAAAATATCGAAAATAGAAAATACATCTTTCTGGTTCGCAATGCGAAAAAAATTAAACATCGTAAATCGCGAAAACCACCAACAATCATTAAACCAGCGTCAATCGTAGAAACAACTTTATTTTTGTGGCGTATTTTAAAAGTAGTTGATTTATTAAAATTTTTTCTATTCAATAATTGTCAACCTAATTGCATCGATAAACACATTTGCTTTGTTTATGCAAATTTTATAATGACGTCAAACAACTTATGACATGTTCATATAAAAATCACAAGGAGAGCACGAGCTACATGCATGTGCGACACATTGCTTAGTGAATAAACACTTAACTAAAATTTAGCAGCAATTTAGAATCATCAAAATTTTTTCTATTCAATGAATTATAAATTATAGCTTAATTATTCTAAATTGCTGCTAATGTTTTGTTTCCAAATTTTTGGTTGCAGTTTTATATCATTGCATGTTTAAATATGTGTCATTCTTTTCGCCTGATGAGACCCTTGAATAGTGACGATCGGTAAGGGGCATCAGGGTAGTCTTTGAATACCCAAACAAAATCATCTCATGTGTACTTATTCAAAGTAATTTACCTTTTAAATAGTATTTTTTATTTTGGTTATTTTTGCTTTCATGGCTAGTTGGCCGCAAGCATAGTGTATTCTGCGTAGCAATTGGCGAAACCTAGTGGCAGGCAGTCAATTATTTAAGTTTTCGGCATTGTGGCGCTAAATGGTTCATATGCAGTCGCTGTAGCTTGACTGCGCTGGAAGGTATCAAAGCGAAGTTGTGAAAACCAAAAATGGCGTAGCAAAGTTAAACCATGTAACGCCCCGCCTCTGTATTAACTAATCAAATTTAGTCAAGTGAAGAAACGTCACGATTGACGTCATCCTAGGTTTTCAGATAGCGAGCGTGATTACCTTGCCTTCAGCTGCCTGCGCTTGTGATTGCGTGATCGACCGTTACAGACCTGTCAATCAAATTAACTAGCCTGAAACATCATAGTACTTTCTCCGTATCAAACAATTGACAGTACATGACTTGCTAGGTTTTTTAGTAAAAACAAACTACTATGAGGAAAACTTCAAATTCGTCACAGTAAATTACAACAGCAATTTTGTTCGTTGTGCTTAGTAAAGTTTATTGGGATGTTCCTTCACTCAAAAAACTTTTAAAGAAAAAAAAAAAGCAATCGTTGCTGCAGGTAGACCCAAATCCGTTGAAAGATCGTTTTCCTCCAGTACGTATCAAATCATTTTCTCAAAATAAAATGAAACAAGACAGACTTTCAGATTTAAGCCTTATATCCATAGGTGGGCACAAGTCCGTTAATCGTTAATCCGTTAATAATGAAGCTAACTTTTTCACTAACTCGTTAATCCGTTAAAAAGTTTTTTCATACTAACGGACTAAATTAACTTCCGTTAAGTGCTGTTAACGGACTAAAGTAACTTCCGTTAAGTTCTGTTAACTTCCGTTAAGGTTTTTATCGTTAATATCTTGCTGCTTCGTTGTGCATTTGAACTTGTTTTTATGTTGAAATTAGATTAGACTGTAAAATGTAACTTTCAAAACACAAAAAGACCACCATAGCAATAAATATTTCCTTACAATCAGCTCAACAGCGTCAATACGTGTTCTGGAAGCGAGTGAATAAAAACAAATGTAAATTACACGCAAAATGTTAACGGATTAACAGACTTTATTAACTTCCGTTAATTAAAGCTGAAAATAACGAATTAACGTTATAACGGAGGTGTGAAGTTTGTTAACGGACTAGTGGTTAACGAAGCTAACGTTTTGCATTAACTTGCCCATCTATGCTTATATATCCATCTAGTCACAATTACTGACGGAAGTCATGGAAATCAAATCTTTTCAGGATTCAGTCATAACAGAATTTGCTTCAGCGGAAAAGCGATTGGAATTTACTTTTAAATGACTTTCTTGCATCTGCACTAGCCTAACTTTGAAACTTTGTCGATTTTAGTGCTCTGCCCTTCGTAGTAAACAGTTTCGTTTGAATTGCTAATCAAACGGCCAAAGCTGTTTCAGCTTGTACTATTTCTTTGCTTTTTATAAGCAACTGATCATTGGATGAGGTAAAGGGGTGTTAAAAGTTTTAATCAATTGCTTGAATTGAGTGTAGAAGTTATAGTTTATCTTTTTCAATTTTCTGCACCTTCCCTATATTCATTTCACTCAACAGCTCAGGCGCGTAGCCAGAAATTCGCAATGGGGGGCTGTTTTGGGGGTCTGGAGGCGGAGCCCCCAGCCGCCAGAGGCCAAAGGGGTCTGGGGCGAAGCCCCCAGCCGCAGGAGGCTTTGGGCTTGGGGGCAAAGCACCCAACCGCCGGAGGCACGGGGGTCTACGGGCGGAGCCCCCAGTGCTCGAAAATTTTTCTTTTTTTTGCAAAAATAACTAAATTTTAGGCCTGTTTTGATAAAAAATTAATGCTTTTAAAACGTGGCTTAGAAATTGGCAGTGCAAACATGATTAAACTGGTTGCATAAATGGGCTATTTGGGAGGTGGCGAATGGTAAAATGTTAGTTCTCTTGTTTAGATGCTGGTAAATTATAAAATCTAATAGTTCAATAAAACTCACACGGAATAATCTATCTTGTATACAGTTCGTAGTCAAAAATAATTGGGGGGGGGGGGGGCTAATGAAAAGAAATTTGAGTGAAATTATTGGTAAATAACTAATACGGAATAGCCCCCCCCTATTCCTTAGTTTATAGTAGGCTACGTTTGCTGATGACGCCTATGTTTAACATTTTTACTCATGCGATCAAATTTGATTGCTTAGTTTTGATCATTTTTCAAAGTTCTCATTTATATTTGTTCGTTCTATTTTTGAAAATTAGCCCCCCCCCCCCTTTGAATATATGTTTCAAAAAATGTTTTAAATCAGTATTTAGTCCACTTCAGTGCATTAAACAGTCTCAAAAGTGCTAAAAACGAAGTGTTTTTCTCATTCTGCATTCTGGTCGAAATGCCAATGGGAGGGGGGCTATAGCCCCCCCGCCCCCTGGCTATATGCTACTGCAACAGCTAAAGCGAGACGAGAAAAATTAACTTCAGCTACGCTACCCTCAATTCGAGCCAAAAGTTTTTACTCGCATACGTGTTTTTGCTACTTCCCCCAGTCAAACTTTGTCTTTCAATTTTTATTTTTAAATAGTACAGTACAAACACAGTATAAATATCAACTGCCACCAATACGTATGGACATAATTTTATATGCGCAGACCGGATGCGCAATTACTTCATGTACGAAAATACACGACGCAATAAATTTTTAGTTGAATACACAAAACTTTTTGCCACCGATCGTCACTGCCCTTGAGCAAGTTCGAAACGCGTCGCGATAGCTCATTCGCACTGTATATTACAATATTAAATTGTATAGATGAATAACTTATGCTTCTAAATGCTAGCCGTGAAGATGGCCTAAGTTACTGGTCGAAACACAAAAACCTATAGTTTTAGGTTGACAATCATTGAATAGAAAAATTTTAATGATTTTAAATTGCTGCTAATTTTTAGTTGATTTAATTTTTTATGAAATATGATTTTCACATTTTTTTATTTTTCGACAATTCTCGTACGCAGCGCAAAAAAAAAGCATTATTCCTAAAACAAAAAACAGCATTATTCCTAATTTGTGGGTAAAATTTCGCAGATTTGGTGTTGATGGAAGCAGAATTTACTGCAAAATCGGAAAATTGTAATCAAAACATTTTCTTGTATGAGCTTTGCTTGCTGGATTGATTGAAAGAAGAATACCCAAAATCCCCCCAAAACGCAAAAATCGCCAATTTTCAAACGGAAAAATCTCGGAAAGTCCGAAGTAATTTTTTGTTTATGAAATCGAAGTTTGCCACCCAAGCGGAACATAATAGTCAGAACATGCCCTAATGTATAGTGTTTTTGCAACATGTGGAAGAGCGAAATGGGCTGAAATCCCATTCATTTTTCCTACTCCCTGATTTTTATTGATTTGCAAACGATAGTGAATATGGAAATCGATCGATTATGAATTCGTAACCGATGTTAAATTCGGAATCTTCCCGAAGTTAAGTAGGCCTACATAATAATTGCAATTTTACTTTTATGTTTGGAATTAGTGTACCTTTGGCCTTTGGGCCGTTCGGAATTATTGGTAATCCTACCCACAAACCCAAGCTTACCCTAATCACTAATCAGTAATCTGTAATGATTTGAGTTTGGGTGCAGTAGCCTAGGCCTAGAAACGGTAAGAATTTATGTTGAAATAGTCTTTTTCAAAACAATAGGTGAAATATCAATATAGGTCTATACCTGTATATGGTAGGCTATGAATGTGATCAACATTCTCAATAAAATGGTAGGGCCTACCGCAACATCGCTAAAAGCTAAAGTCACAGTTCACATGCTCTCAGCTTCTGCCTCTAGCCTACTCAGAACAATACACCAGGTACCGGTACCAGTAGGCTACTTACTGTTAAGTGTTGCACTCAAACATGTTTTGTCGTCACAGAAATAGTTTAGTAGCTTACCGGTAACTAATGTGCAGTAGGCTACTGTGCATCTAATGTACAGTAGCCTACTGTGCATCTATTGTACTGTAGCCTACTGGGGTAATAATAATAATAATGTAGGTATTTGATCCAGCACAATTGTGACAAGGTAAAAATAAAATAAAATCAACTGTCATACCACCAGCAATGTGACTTCTGAACTTCGGTAACCGGTCTCTGGTGAAATAGTCACTTCCTTTATGAAATTAAGCAATATCTGATACGATATTAATTCTTAATTAAATATGAAATGCAAAAGTCTAATCTAAAAGTAAAATTCAAGACCTCAATCAACCTGTAGGCTGTAGTCTGCATACTGTACCTACTGGTAATGGTATGTGGTATGTGAAGCAATAGCCCACCAGCCGGTAGCCACTCAGCTTCCTGCCTGCCACCTCTTGTGAAGTTGATTAATTGTTAGGCTAGGTTTACCGTACTTGAAAGATGTGCTATGAAAACTTCAGGAGCACAAAAACCACAAATACTCCGGACCCTAACCTTTTGCAATTCTTGTGGTTCTGTATATTTTAGTAACAGTAGCCTACAACAATACCACTTGAAGCTATACTGGTAGTATCATTATGCCATGGTATCGTACAGTACAGTACATTAGCAAGTAATTTTATTGACCAATCTCAGCTGACTTGTGCCCATATAATACCACATTTTATTTGCAGCCTCAGGTCCAGCTTACAAATTAAAGTTTCCATAAATATATCGTATCGATAATATAGGCTTTATGGAAATTGTGCCAGGTCAGTTTGATGATGCTGAAAGCAATGATGATGAGTTGTTTGATGACTGTCAAGAATCTCTAGTTGATGACATAAAACATTTATCAATCAAGGAAAATGTACTCTGTGATTTTATGGATGATAAATCAGATTATTTAGATGATAGCTTCTATGAAGAAAACAAAGATGGTCACAAATCAAATTATCAGCCACTTGATAAAGTGCTGTCTAGATTTGAAAATAAAATTCGAGTCACTGCTTATGAATATGCAGAACATGGTAATGGTATGACCAAAAAATCTTCAAAAGTTCGAGACAAATCAGATCGTGCTACTGCTGAGCAAGTTATGGATCCAAGAACAAGGTTAATTTTGTTTAAATTACTCAGTCGGGGGACTATCAGGGAAATAAATGGTGTCATAAGCACAGGCAAAGAGGCTAACGTTTATCATGCTATTACTTCAGATGGGTCTCAAAGAGCAGTGAAAATCTATAAAACTTCTATTTTGATATTCAAAGATCGAGAAAGGTATGTTACCGGTGAATTTCGTTTCCGTCGTGGTTTTTGCAAAGGCAATCCTAGAAAAATGGTAGCCACTTGGGCTGAAAAAGAAATGCGAAATCTGACACGATTGTCAAATGCTCAAGTAAGTTGTCCTTACCCCTACCTACTTAAAGGCCATGTTCTTATTATGGAGTTTATTGGGCATAATGATATTCCAGCACCATTGCTGAAAAATGTCTCTTTGTCAGAAACAAAATATAGAGAACTTTATTTGGAATGCATTCATATGATGCGAGTAATGTACCACAAAGCCAAACTAATTCATGCAGATTTGAGTGAGTTCAACATTTTGTATCACAATGGTGGATTAGTGTTTATTGATGTTTCACAGTCTGTTGAACATGATCATCAAAATGCTCTTGTCTTTTTGAGAAAAGATTGCCAAAACATCAATGAATTTTTTCGCAAAAAAGGTGTTGCTGCTATGAATCTCAAAGAACTGTTTGATTTTGTTACTGATATTACTATTACTGAAGATAATATTGACCAATACTTAGACAAAATTATGAAAATAGCTGGTGAACGCTCGCATGATGACACAGCTGACAAAGACCTTGACAAAAAGGAGGAAGAAATTTTTAAAAATTCTTATATTCCAAGAACTTTATCTGAAGTCAAAAATTATGCAAAGGACTTAGAAAACGCTAAACAAGGTAGAACTGACAATGTTTTGTATCAAGCAGTTACTGGAATTGACTTAACTGAAGCACAGAAAGTATCAGCTTTGATAGAAAAAGACGAAGATGTTGAAGCAAGTGACTTGGCAGAAGAAATGAAAACTGAAGAACAATCACAAAAGAGTGTTGCTTTGTCAAGAAAAAATATGACGAAAGAAGAATGGAAAAATTACAAAAAAGAATTTAAAGAGGAAAAACGAGTTAAGAGACTTGACAAAATTCCGAAACACATAAAAAAGCGAAAAGATAAATTACCACATTCTAAGAGAAAAAAATGAATATTTAGGCTACAGTATTTGACTTTAATTTCATCACCTTTAAAGACATTGTGTGATGCGATGTTAGATTGTTAAATGATCTTGCTGCAAACTGACTTCATCACAGTTTTTTCTACCAAGTGAGAGTTAGGACCAGCCAACTTTGTGGAATCATCCAATATCTCTTTGGCTGCTCTTTTCAGCCAATGATGTAATAATGCAAGTAATAAGGTGATAGTTGTTCAATATTTTGTTTTTCTCTAATCAGAGTGTTGTCTGACATAAAATCACTTCAGACTTTGTGACAAGATTACTGGCAACAGTTCGATGTTAGCAATTCATGATCTACAGTGCTGGTAGCTAATATTGCAGAATCAAAGGCACAACTTTTTATGCTAAAGGAAGTGGTTAAGTCATGTACTTGAAACAGCAGCATTAGTACCACTACTGCATTTCATTCATTTTTTTGTAGATTAGCAGAAATAATATTCCTGATGAAAGTTTGTGATATGGTTGGTAAGGAATAATTGATTAGATAGAGTGCTGCAAGCAGAATAAATTGCTTAATTTATATCTTAATCTGAAATGGGTTGCTATCATTATCTGTTGATGATGAAACATGTTGGGTTTTCACAAATCAGTTAATAAAGTGAAAAGATGATAAAATAGATTGAATATTCCATTTAAATCAAAAACTAACATTTGGTCCTTTGAGATCTGAGCTGATTTTATTATTTTATCATTTATTGAAAAATGCAAATAAATTTAGTTATTTTTAAGAATTTATTGACTGATTTTGTAAGAACACTCAATGTTTCATCATCAGTCAACTGTCTCCACAAAATTGTCATGTTGAACTTCTTCAGTCTGGATTTGATTTTCTGGATGTTCCCTTCACCAATCATATCATTTATTGAGTATATAATGAATATTGGCAATTGCAGATTGCATAAAATGGTGTTATTTTTTGTTAGTGTTGCCTTAGTTGCTCAAATGATGTGGTCTTCAATTCGAAAGCAAAAAAACAAAACAGGGTGATAATTAGCTGATGTAAAAAGCTTGGATGTAAAATATGTCAAGATTAACAGTACTGGTAGCACTTTTACTTCATTTAAGCATTTTTATTAAATCTTAAGTTATTTACGATTTTGTGGTTATCATGTCTTGCTTATTATATTTTTTTGAAATTTATTTCTTTAAAACTGTTTAAGTTGGTGGCTTACTGTTTTGTTTAGAGGTTTTTGAATCACTATCCTTTAAAACTAATCGATCATCACTGAATTAGAATAGATTTTTGGATTCAACATGTTTTTGCATCATCATTTCTCTGGGTTTATTTTGTCATTCAAAATTTGAAAAGATTTTTGGTCAGTTATGCTGATTTTATAGGTTTTATGCAAGTACTTGCCAAATCTTCTCATTGTTTTTTGTCATTTTAATCTAAAAGGGCTAAACCTTTTTTGGTTATTCTCAAACAATTTATATTTGTCACCAAAAGTATTAAACCTAGTGCTTTTGGACACTTGTATCTCTTTGAAACAGTTCCTTCATTATTGAACAATTACTGTTTCTTGATTGTTTAGTTGGTGTATAATTTGCTGTATTTATGACAAAATCAATGGTGATTGAGTATTTTTTTACAACTTGATATATGTAGGAAAGCATGAGTAATTTTATAAAGCTGCATAGGCCATTAAGAACTGTTTTTGCTGCTAAGGATTCGGTAGCTGATCTTGCAAGAGTATTCTTGCCATGCAGTACACTGTGTAAATTTCAATCATACTCCAACCCTCATCTTAACAAGTTTTCCACTGAAGCTAAACATAAAAAAGTAATAAATCCTGGAGAGAAGGAATTGATAAATCCTCTAAAACATCCAGACTTTTTTGGTGTAAAGCAACTGGTAACTTTGGAGGATTTATTTAATGCTAGAGTTCATTATGGTCACAAAAAAGGCTCAAGAAATGAGTAAGTTCATAATCGTGATGAAGCTATTTTTTCAATACCGATTGTAGAAAGCAATTATATTGGAGATCGAATATGAATATATGTCTAGTTTTTGTTGTAAGAAGTTTGTCACATTGTAATTTATGCCTGTCGGAAAGATACATCCAAGGTCTCAATGTGCCAATTTCTCTTCATTAGAACAATACAACAAGTGACCAGAGCGATACCTTTCTTTCTTAATCCCTATTTTAGTCAAAATATTTTAATGCATGTAGTGGCTACCATCTGACAACTGTTAGCTTTTTATGTTTTCTTCTGAACCATTGCTGTTGATAAAATAAATTACATGTTTTTTACTGTGCGTAGCCATACGTTTTTAAAGCATGTTTTATAGTTGTTTTGATATTTCCTGGCAAGTTTGTGTTTGTATGAGAATATGAAAATTGAGCTTGCGCTGTAGGTTTCTTTCTAGCTCAACTGGTGTAGCCATGGACTAGTGATCCATTGATTTAAGTTTAATTTATGAGGGCAAACAACTTTTCCTCAAGGCTTGCTGCGTTGTTTTTGTTTTAGGGGCTCTTCTTCATGCTGCTAATTTAAAATCGCAAAAAATTTATGGAAAACATTGTTTTGAATTTGTAATTTTGGTTTATTTCAGACATATGAAGCCTTATCTTTATGGTTGCCGTCTTGATGTTGACATTATCGATTTGGATCAGACATTGTCACATCTACACATAGCACTCAATTTTTTAGCGCATATATCTTTTCGTCAAGGAATAATCTTGTTTTTGATGAAATCTCAACAGTATGGACATTTAGTAGAGCAATTAGCTTTAGAATGTGGAGAATATGCTCACACTCGCTCTTGGTTGGAAGGAACTTTTACTAACAAGAATAAGCTGGATGTAAGGTTTTATAGTGCGTTTACTCTTTAATTGCGACGAAAAAGTTTTTTTTCAAATATACGTGAGAGCATCTTGATGTATAGAACATTACAACAGTAGCAAAATTGACTGTCTGGATAGCATTGTCGTTGATTACTGTCTACTACAAATGAACTGCAGTTACATGAATTAGTTAATCAACTAGCTATTGTTTACAAAGACGCTTTTGAAAGTTGATTTATAACTAGGGCCATTTTTATTTTTAATTTTGACTTTATTTTAGCTAAATTTTGGCTTTGACCTAAACCATTTTGTTGTTAATGAGCTCTAAATTTTGATTAACGAAAAGTTTTGTTATTCGCAATTCACGTCAGTTTGAAGCAGGTAACCTTCTTCACTTTTTATTAACAGCATTTAGAAAGAAATATCAATCAGTCAGTCTAGTGATTAAAGTAACTAATCGCTGCAGGACAAAAATCTGGGAATCTGCACGCATTTCATGTCAATTACACTTTTTTTTAATAAGCAGTGAATTTTTGGATTGAAATTTGCTGTTTTTAAATTTTAACGAATTTTCGGCCTCATTTGTTCTTAAATTTTTATTAGAAAATACATTGACACAATTTCAATCTTGTTTGGTGAAAATTTGCATTGCGTAAAAGTTTTGTTGATTGCTAAAGCTGTGAAAGCAAAACAGTACAGTCCTACGATTTCAAAAATCTGGTTAATTCGTTGTGATATACGGTACTGTATAATAAAAATTGACTTTTTGATTTTTGAATTTGGACAAATCGTGTTTTTAGTTATTTCATTCATGCCGAAGCTGGCATTCTTAATTTGTGTTTCGATAAGTTTCTCGTTATTATAAAATCATTTTTCTGCAGAAGTTAACCTAGGCAATTGTATTGCGGCGTATTGCAACTACTTGGCGAAGTTTGAGTAGCAAAACTTCATTCAAACATGTATAAAAAAAATTGCTCTCAACGTTTCATTGGTTCTCAAATGTCCAAAAAAGTGAAGAAAAAAAAACCTATATATTGTTTGCTTTTGAAAAAGAATTTTTGATCACGTATTATTTTGACAAATTTTGACCTAACCCAAAATTTTGGCTTTATTTTGTCCTATAAAATCTATCTAAACTGGCTCCAGAGCACCCGAAGATGTTGTTGGTATGCGTTTGACAATATAATAAAGCTCTGAAAAAATTTTGGCTCGATTGACTTTTGCGGGCCCTAGTTATAGCACATTACTCGTCACACGATCCAATTAGGAGGTAAAATTTTGCAGGTTGTAAGAATAATTCTAAAGTATCTAATTTTTAACTTGGCTTTAAACGGAGACAGTGAAGTTTGCACATTAAATTCTCATGAGACATTTTTTTGATTTACGGTTTATACTTAATGTACCAACTACCATGATTACTTGAGCTTACGAGCATAACCAAAAAATTGCTTATGCCCTTGTGCTTATCTGTGTATTTTTTTTTATCAGCATTAAAATAGACAAGAAGTCGCTTGTACGATTACGATTGTTCGCCTAGTACACCAAGCGTTATATATTGCACAGACGTACCTAATTATTTGTGTTAATTCATTACACTTTTTTAGTGGGAGGAAGTTCGTTTGCCAGATGTGTGCGTGTTTTTATCGGTTCAAGGCGAACCATATAAGAGCCATGCAGCCGTCGCAGAAGCAGCCAAAGTCGGGATTGTATCAGTCGGAGTTTGTGACACCAATGTCAACCCAACTATAATAAGTTATCCCATCCCAGGAAACGATGATAGTCTTACCGCTATAGAATTGTATTGCAAGTAAGTTTTTTTTACATGTTGACTGGTTTTAATTTTCCAAGACAAACTTTGTGGCACTTTTAGTTTTTTTCTGTATTTTTTTAAGTGTTAAAAAATTGGCCTAAAAACGATAAATTAATCCTTTAATTTCGTAAAAACACTTGATTCTGAAATCTTAGGATTTAATCACTGTAATGTTGTGAAGCAAAATGGTTACAATGCCAGATGATTCTCGATACGAAGCAAACAATAAAAAGAAAAATAATGAAGACCAACACTAATGAATAGAGAATACGCCTTTTTTCTTTTGCCGACGTTTCGTTAATCAACTTATTTCATTCTCAAAGCTGATCCGAATGTTTTCTTGTGGTACCGTATTTGAAAATGAGCCGCCTTTTCACTCAACTTTAATATCAATTGGTTCAAACTGGAGACGTGATGATAGTCTTAGTTTTTATTCAAAATTTCTTAATTTTATTCGTGCGGTAGCGCGTTTATCTCTGGAGCGGAGGTCTAAGGTTCAAGTCTCGGGCCGGTCAAATCTGACACATTGTTGCCAACAGCTCGCCACCGCTGCAACATTTTTTGGAATGGAGCTGTGTTGCCTTGGGCGCAGTGACGCGAAGACGGGCCCCGCACACTCGTTACACGCTTCGGCGTAATACGGCGAGTTTACCGAAAGATTTGATTTGGATTTTGAACTTTACTAGTCTTGGAAACCATAGTGGATTTGTGGTCTTAGTGTTCTGCAGAGTCTAATCTAGAAAATTATCAATCACATGTCATCTTCGCCAGCTTAATTTTTCTCATGCAGCTGTAAGGCATGTATAATGAGGAGACTCACGAAGTCACAATTCTCGACCGCGTTGGCTGCAATATGTTTATTTTTCAGGTTATTTAAGCAAGCTATTCTGCTCGGAAAATCAAAGCGAAAAGAGTTGGATGAAGACAATTCCGTTAAAATAGTGCTTTGATTATGCGATTGCATTGAATTTGCGAACGAAACGATATCAGCTCTAAGCCTCACTATGGGTTAAGAGTCTTGCATCTAGAGAAAAAATGAAAAAGTTTTCGAATCAAGTCTGAGCAAAAAAAATTCTGGTATACATGACTGAAAAATCGGTTTATCAGTATGCATTCAGTGATATCTGGTTTAGCAAAGTGCTGCGGCATACAGTCATTTAAAGACTTCTATTATCGGATTTGACCACGGTAAAGGTTTCTCATTTTGCTGGAGCAGAGCTTCACGTTAATGAAGCAGCTTAGGGTGATGAAACTGGTTTATGACAGAACATTAAGTGCTTTAAGTGTATCATTTGTGCTTTCATTTAGCTGTTTTTTTCCTAGCTGCAACAGAACTGATTTTGAATGTTGTTGTTTTTTTAGGTTGAATATTGTGAAATACTGATATTTTGTGGCATAATGTATTGTAAGTCATGAGCAATTAATTTCGGCAGTGCTGTGAAAACGTAATTAATGTCGAGTTCGACTTGAATAAAACTTGAAATGTTGCAGAACTGGAACCTTGTTGTTTTTTTTTTTATTTGTAACTTAAGGCCAAATGTTGGAATTATTTAAAAAATTTTTTTTGTTATTTCAAGAAATTTTCGATCATTCTCTTCATGCGCAATTTTTGGGTTTGTCTAAAAAAGGCGTGCACTTTTGAGTTCATGTTTTTAACAAAAATGACTATACTTTTTCTTCAGTGATACTCTGAAAATTTAAGTCAGTGATCGATTAATGACCGAAACAATAAACCTGGCCGGTACCATTAGCATTGTTCAATTAAATCATTTTCTGACAAATTCCTCATGAACAGACCCGATGAACTATCGAAATATTAAATATGCATCAATTTTAGGTGCACATTAGTTAACATCTTTTCCAAAGTCTGAATTTAACAAGTGCTTTTGTTTTTGAAATCACTACTGTGTTTAACATTATCGCTTATCTTGAAATGTTTGAAAATTTTTAAATTAGGTTCAAAAACTGCTTTTTCTAAATCAGCAATACCGCTACAGGTTCTGTTGTACAGAAGATTAAATAGGCTTCTCATGCATAAACTAGGCGATATTTGTATATAAAATCTATCTTTTATTTCTAGAAAACTAATTACATGTAAATCATCTAAACGATTATTATGAGATATTAGTATAATCTTTGCTATCATGACAAGATAGTTTGTATTAACTTCCAAATGTGATGCATTTTGCATCAATACGCCTTTTCAAAAAGTTTGTATCAATTTGTGGACCAAAATGTCGTTTTTTAAAGTCATCCCAAATAGTTAACGCCGTATGGACTCGCTCTGCGTCATCAAGAATTCGAAATATTGGAATTATGGCTCATATCGATGCTGGAAAAACCACAACAACGGAGAGAATGCTTTACTACGCCGGTTACATCATGCGGATGGGAGGTAGCCTATTTTCGATTTTTCTTAATAATAATTGTATTTCCTTTTTATTTTTCTAGTTGTCTTGGCCAGGCATCGGAGGGACCATGCGGTCTTCGAGTCAAGCTGCCACCTGTCTACCACATGCGGTGTGGGCTTCAGACTGTCCCTTAAATTGCTGAACGTCAAGCAGGGAAGCTGTGAATAGCTATATTTGTTGTCTTTGGCTTGTCGCTACCGGGAATCGAACTCGAGTTTACCGTTTTAATAGCAAACGCTGCATCTATTCGACCACTGATCGATTAAAATTTGGAAATTCTTATAATGTCTTAGTAGCATAGTTTGTTTTTGTTAAGAAAAAAACAATTGAACGAGCAAAAAAGCAACTAAACAAACAAAACAGCATTTTTACCAAAGAACATTGAATTATATAGTTTATTTGTGGTAAGAGGCTGCAAAAGACCAGGATGTGCAGGAACCAAATACCTTTCGTCGAGCCTGCAACCCTCTCACCTACCACTCCTTTGGTTTTTCCAAAAAAAATTAACGCTGATAGTGGATACAATATTTTGTAGTTTTACAAATTTCTCGTAAAGAACATTTTACGACCATAAAACAAAAATTTCATTCGGCAAATGCTGTGGCTTTGAAAGGGATGGAGGCGGTGCTACAACTGAGGTGTATTGTGACCAAAGTACCAATTGTTGCCATCGGCAGAGATCGTGACTTGTTTTTGGTGCCTGCCTTTGCGCCAATTTTTCCCTTTCAAGTTTTAACATTTTGCTTTTTCGCTTTGACAATTTTCAAATCGGTCATCAGAAGTTCCTTTTAGTAATAAAATCCAAAAATGTCGTGCACGAGTTAAACAAGTTTATGGTTTAGTTGACGCTTTAACGAATTAACTGCTTGTTCTTTTTCATGCAATATTTTTGAGTGCGAAATTACCACCGCTTCCAAATTGTGCGACGTACGAAATCATCTTTTCAGATATTGATGCCGGAGACACAGTTATGGATTACCTACCGACTGAAAGAGAGCGAGGAATAACAATACAAAGTGCTGCTATATCGTTCAACTGGTTAGACGCACACATCAATCTCATTGACACTCCAGGACACGTTGATTTTACGATCGAAGTCGAGAGATCTTTAAGGGTGTTAGATGGTACGTGCAACATAATTGTAACGTTACATAAAAAAAACTTTTGCACAAAAGCAATTTATTAACGCAATTTTTAACGAGATAAATGATTTTTGTAATCGCACTGCTAGCGTTTTCATCACCTATCTTAACCGGCCAGTTGAGTGAGCAGTAACGGGTTCGTGTGAGGAGCGGGAGGTCTGAGGTTTAAATCTCTGGCGGGTCAAATCGGACACTGTGTTGCTCGCCACCGCTGCGGCATTACTTCAAAAGAAGCTGTGTTGCCCGGGCGCAAAGACACGGAGATGGGTCCCGCAAACTCGTTGCACGCTTCGGCGTATTACAACGCGTGTAATGAAAGATTTGACTTGGCCATCTGTCATATCAAATCGTTTTTTGTAACGAATGGCGGGGCCCATTTCGGCGTCATTGCGCATGGGCAACACAGCTTTCTTCGAAGAAATATTGGAACACAGAAAAGCATTGACAAAACCGTCCGATTCGCTGGCCCAAGATTTGAATTTGAAGTCAAGACCTACCGTGCGAGAGACAAACGCGTTACCTCTGGATCAAGTTTTTTTAGAATTTAAAACGATGTATTAAATATCGTTACATATTCAAACATATTCTATAGTGCAGGTTCAGACGGTATTTTTTACTTAAAATTAGAATAGTACCGTTATTAACATACTGTAAAGATGGGGTTGATTTGAGTTATAAACAGGAGCGGTTGCAATTTTTGATGCTGCGAAGGGCGTGGAGGCTCAGTCCCGAACAGTCTGGAGACAAGCAGATCGTCATAACATACCTCGGATTGCTTATATAAACAAAATGGACAAACCTGGAGCTAGTCTAACAGGATCAATACAGTCGTTAAAAAATCAACTTAAAGCCAATACAGCATTATTGCAGGTGAAATATTGTTATTATTCCAATCCCAATCCTGGGATTTGGACGGAAATGTCGTTGAAAATTTTACGCCATATCTGGTTATGTGTTTATCATAGGAATTTCTAAAGTACAGATTTGGTTTATAGAGCTACTTCTCGTAGGCTATATGTCTACTGGTATTCGTTAGGTTTTGCTAATCATAATAATGCAATTGTCTGAAGGAACTTGTCTTGCGGTGTGGATTAGACGGTAATGCTCACAATGCTGAACAGAACATAAAGTTCATTTCGCGTACAAATAAGTTAATGAAAGTGATATATTAACAATTATAGCAATTTAAATAATTATATATATAAATGATTTATAAGCAAATAAATACCGTAACTGCTGATCATCCAATCTATGTTCATAACTCAACTGTGAAAAACTGAGTAGAGTTGAGAGCTTTTAATCGGGAAAACATATAAGTTATAAATTACTACATTTCAGCTTCCGTTAATGGAACATGATAGATTCTGCGGTATAATCGACATTGTTGGATTTGAAAAGTCGATGTGGGACTTAACAGATATGCGCTCAAATCGCTCCGGTAGACCGTTTTCAACTAAGCCACTCGATTCATCTGATCCATATTGGGAGCCATGTCTTCAAGCAAGAGAAGTTTTAATCGAACAGGTTAGCTAATGGCCGAATGGATGAAGTCAGCAGCGTGGCCGAATGGGTAAAGGCGTTGTTTTTTACCACAACCCTCAGAAGTCATTTTTAAGTCTCCTATTTAACACCGGGCAAATATAAACGGTAGTCTATGTAGTGATGGAAAAGTTGCTGTCTTTGGGTTTGATTTTTCGATCTGGCTTTGCGTCGTATGGGAAGACATTTTGCTCTTATTTCGTGTCGGGGGCATATAGTCTACCCGTTTAAGGCAAATTTTTATATCAAATTCATAAAAGACTCAGCTCTGTGTAGGTTCGGTTATACAGGCGCAGAATGCCAGCTTCATAATATTATTCCATTGTGCGAAAGAATTTAAATGCTCTGTTTCAAAGCTCTCCATTCCAATAGATTCTGCTTTGTGTTTTAATAAGCTTTTTTCGACTTCTCTCCAGCGAATAACAAGTAATGACCGTGACTAATTAAATTGAAGCTGAAACCCCAGGCAATGCACTTGTGAGAAATCTTCTTTCTTGATTGCCCTCTTTTCCGTGAGGGTTGCGGGGGCAACAGCTCAAGATTAAGCCGCCACACAATAATTTTGCTAATTTTAGTGAAAGAAAAAAGATAAAATTTTGCATGAATTTTGTTTTAACGTCTTTTTAAAAATCAAATCAAAATGTTTTTAGCTTTGTGATCTTTATGATGACGTAGCAGAGACATGGCTCGAAGGTAAAAATGCTGGTGACGTAACATCCATAAATCCATGTTTATTGCGTCGCTGGATAAGAAGAGCAACTTTAGAACGAACAATCGTCCCTGTCTTTTGTGGAAGTTCATTAAAAAACATTGCTGTGCAGCCGCTCTTAAATGCAGTGGTTCATTATTTACCAAAACCGACCGACATCCATCATAATTTCACGTACGGTAACCGAAACAAATTTCTATTCATTTATGTTAAAATGTAATGTTTGTAAGAATCGCACTTTCTCGTACAAATGTTACATACTCTGCTTTACGATTGTAATTTCGATGCGAAATTTTCATTAAGTTGAAAAAAATTTCGCTGGCCTTCTAGCATTAATTGTTCAAGTCCTTTTTTGCACTTGGAAAAAACACTTGGAAAAACTATTTTTTAAGGAAAAATGTTTATATTTCAATTGTTGCTCTTCTAATAACCATCACTTGGTTTACAGAGTTAACGTTTCCGTTAAATGTCTAAAGGAGGAGCTTCAAGCATGGGTACCATTCATACAAATAGCTCAATTTGGTAAAAAAATGATTTCTGCTGGTCATCTTTGCAGGCCGACGATTTTTTCATAATCTTAAATTGCAGCATTGAATTTAAAAAAATCCTAGAATATATAAAGTTCCAAATAAATTAAAAAACTTTGAGATATATAAATATACGACAACTTAACCCATCGAACGTTGCCGTCTTGTAGACTATTTACACAGCGAAATGTGTGTCCATAACCTTCTCAAACCTTGACGTCAGGCGGCGCATGTAGCTGTCCAAAGTTGCCAGTTTTTGATTGTTAAAAAAAGTATCAGCCATTTTCGAAATTGTGAACTACTGGGCTTATAAAATGTGTTTATCAGTGTTAAAAATTCAGTTTAATTTTTATGTGGAAGCAATTTTTTTTCATGCCGTGTATCATCAGCCTAAAGAAAAATAATTACCTGTTTACCTACAAGATTCAAATTAAAATGCATAGTAACTATTGTAATTTTGTGTTTTAGAAAATTTTATCAAAATTCTTTATCTGCTATGGCGTTTAAAGTGGTATTCAATAAGCGACAAGGTCCTTTGATTTTTGTGAGAGTTTATTCTGGAAAGCTAGAAAATGGAATGACCATATATAATGCCAACAAATCATGCAGGTAATGACTGTACTTATTTTTTTAAGATCAGAATTTTGCTTTCTGTTTCGAATTTAAGATTAAGCTAAAAACAATTCCAGCTTCAACAAGAGTTAGTTATAAAAAAAAGAAAAAGGCTTAATTTCAAAAAAAAAATCGAATTTTGTTCGAGTCGGACGAAATTTTAGCGCTTGTTCAGATAATGTACCCCAAATAAATCAACCAATAAAAACTATTGTTGCTCATGCAGTAGAGGAATTTTAAGGCAGTTGTTCAAGTTGAGAAAGCATAACATAGATATACTCGTAAGCACACTAGCGTATTCTTCGTTTAAATTAATTAAAAATTCAGTTGGTCAAAAACGAACTTGAATGATTCTTGTACGCCCACAATTTTACGCAGTGTTGACAGAGCCTACTGCTAAACGTCAAATAGGGAGCCTGTAAATGGTAATTTTTTGAACTGCTGGTTTTACCAGAAATTAAACACAACTTTATCGTTTCGAAGTTACATTTCCGTAAGCTCAATCCACTAGCTCTATATTCATGCGTGTGAACCGAGCAGTCTGCGTTACTATAACCACACCACCACAGATCACCTTTTGCGGGTTTTGTTTGCAATTAATCTTTTATCAGGATGGACCACTACGACTGGTGGATTGTCACCAAGACAGCTCATCTAATCAGCGTGGTATGTTTAGTGAAAAAGTCACTGGGTTAATGAGCGTATTTGCTGACGATTTTCGCAACGTAGCCACGTTAAAGGCTGGATCAATCGGTCTTGTTTCTGGTTTGAAAGCTACTATGACTGGAGATACACTTGTGGAATCCGAAAATGCTTTCGCTACTGCGACGTCACTGGCAATGACGTCATCAACGGATGATGATGCAAGTAAGGATCATTTTTTAAAAACGCTTCGTAGAACAACGAAAAGTTTCAATCTATTCTCGTACCGTTTTACTAATTACATTCTACTCGTTAATGGAGTCGTGTTTTTCGAGGACTTGAGTATCTTTGTTGAAAGGGTTCAGGTTTTGGTGAGAGAAATAGGCCAGGTAGAAAATTTTAAACTTGTTATTCTGTGACGTCAATAAACACAGTTAAATTTCTTTTTTTTTGTGTTTAGGCTGATGGGATTCTTTTAGCAGCCTGTACGATTATAAATCGCCATGTGCTGATACATTTCCACGAGCGCTTGTGCTAACGCAAAATAAATCACCACTGGCTGTTGTAATGTGTTGAAGCGAGTAATGATTTTGCGGGATCCATTTTCGCGTCATTGCGCCTCATCAACTCTGCGTATGAAAATATGTTGCAGCTGGGGAGCAACCTTTGGCAACATAGTATCCGATTTAATCGGCCCGTAAGCATGAGCTTCTTATCAAATTAGTCTGGTAAACATACGTGAATTCTTCTGTTTAGATGAAAATGAACACAGCCTGGCTGTTCTCGCAGCTGTACCGGTCCACGAGCCCGTGTTCTTTTGTACGGTTGAAGTTCAAAGTATAACTCAAGAAAAAGGTAAGTAAGAAGTTAAGAATATGACAATAGATTTCTATGAACAAGCATACTGTAGTATTGCGATACGGTCTATTTCTTTTGAAAGCTATGAATCAACGGACAAGAGGTTAGAAATGGTGGCGAAAAGGGCTGAGCAATTAGGTGCCTGAACCACGGTACAAAGTCTGTGCAAAAGAGCCAGAACCACCCTCCATTTGTATTAACTACCTCTAGAGTTTTACTTTCGACAACACATTTTGTTCATATCTATCGGTAGATGTCGCTAGATTATCACTGCCCAACAGTAATTTGAGTAATCACACATTTCACTTACTGGTTTTGGTGATGTTAAATCTTCGTATTTTTGAGGACAACGATAATGGCGCGTTGTCAAGACATTTTCTCTTTCAGTTATTCCGTAGTTGTTTGTGATATTAAAATTTTGCATGTATTTCATAGGTTGCGTACTTGCCTTTTACCATGTTTGAGCAACCAGTGTAATGTAGTGGTGATTGCCTTGAACCTTGATAATTGTAATTGTAATTACATTTTATTCACCAAGTTGCCTTGGCCAGGAGACAGCGAAGGGACCTTTCGGTCTTCGAGTCAAGCTGCCACCTGTCTACCACACACGGCGGAGGCTTCACACTGTCTCTTTTAATGCTGAACGTCAAGCAGGAAAGCTGTGAATACCAATTTTTATAGTCTTTGGTTTGACCCGACCGGGAATCGAACCCGTGTCTACCGCTTCAGTAGCAGACGCTCTATCCACTCGACCACTGATCGGTTAAATAAACCGCAATCGATTCCCGCCCATTATTGGTCTTTATTAGGAATGGCATTAAAAATTTTAGGACCATAGCTACGAAATAAATCCAGATTTCATAAGGAGTTGGCGTGCGGTGCTGCTAGCAACATTTAATTTTTTGGATACTCTACTAAGGAAATTATGGCTAAGTTCAGACCATACAGGATCAATCCATATCAGATATACCTGTCAGTTAAAATAATCAGATTAATCGTTGTGATCGTGGGAAAGACACTTTACGCATATTTTCAATTAGTGCAGTGCCGACAACCGTTGCGGCAGCCCACTAGCCCAACCTTATAAAAACTTGCGAACAGAAACCAAAAAATGTGCTTTGCGTTAGAGCGGTAAGACATGCAGAGCGTTTAGTTCATTCGGATAGATGAATGAACAGAATTAAGAAAAAGAAATGAAAAAACTCCCGCAAGATAATAAATACTCTATGTTATGTCTCAACTATCTGTTTGTATCTGTTTTAGCTCTTGCCGCAGCTTTAGAAGTAATATCACGGGAGGACCCCTCGGTGCGGGTGGAGTATTTGGACAACGGAACAATAGTCTTATCTGGCATGGGGGAGCTCCATATGGACATTGTGGTGGAACGAATTAAGAAGGATTTCAAAGTTGATGCGTACATCGGACCCTTGCAAGTTGCATACAGAGAAATTCCTACCGAAGCAGCCAAATATGAAGGTATTGAAAATTGTATCTGCTCAATTTATTACGCCGTAGATGTAATAAATTAGCCGAATCTTTCTCGACGCCATTCCACTTGAGGTTTCGTAGTTTCTGGCAATGAGACAGTGCGGCAATGATGAGCAGTTTCACCGTTTATGATTTAGCTAGGGCGGTAATCGAACCTCAGATTTACGTTCCAGAAGCTAGCACGTGGACCACTCAACCATCTGGCCGGTGGTACAGTACAAAGTCACGTATAATTTGACGCTATAAAAAGCAAATCCTACTACCGGTATTTAGTTAAACAATAAAAATAAAGTTTAAAAATTATTTGAAACCACTAGATGGCTCTTTTTCTACACAAAGATATTTTAGACATTTTGAAGTATGTCTATTGCCTACGTCATTTGAAAAGCTTATCGTTGAAGAATATCGTTGTACTGTAGCTCCTAAGGCCAGCGACGACTAGATCAGCTATCCCTTACCTTCGTTTTGATAAACTTAGTTTGCGCTGGGTCCTTTCTAACAAAAACTTAGGTTTTAATTTTTACGATAATTACTTTCCGTGTGTACCGGTGTGCCCCGAAGCGCTGCTTTTTACACTTTGCTCATTCCACCACAAACGACATTATTTAGAGAAACATTGTCTATTTACAGAGCATTATGAAAGAACAGTGCTTGGAAAGTCCCATCATGTACATGTGAACATCAGCGTCCGTCCGCAAACCGGCTTAAGCACCCCTCGCTCAACATCCGACATTGTTTTGCAATCTCTTGCTCCCACCAAGCAAGCTGCAGCCCAGGGAATTGTGCAGGCATGCCAAAAAGGTAAGTACTTTTTTTACAAGTCCAGTTTTCGGGTCGACATTTTAGCTCAGGTCCTTTATGGTCTTTCAATAAGATGAACTGAAGAGTACGTAGGTAAAACCAAACAGCATTTCAAAATCCTTAGCAATCGATCCCAAGTAAGGGTGCGGGCTTATGTGACTGCTTGTTAGGTGTGTGAACTAAAGATACAGTTACCCCAAGCATCTAAGCCACGTTGATAGTTGTAACTGAATAGAAATGTAAAGCTTGATTATCCGAATTTTTACGTAAAAGGATGATCTGAAAATTTGTGCTAGCTACAATTAAGAGCAATAATGGAATATATCGCTGCTAGAGGCGTTGACCTTGTCAGAATGGTATTTATTTGATTCGAGATTTCACCGTTTTTTTTCCATAGGTTTACTAACAGTTTTGTTAAGTTGCTATAATTTCCAGCAGAAAGTCACGCTGGCGGTAGAAATTACATTAATGTTTTTTGTAAACGAATGCAGCATTGCCTAGTTTTCAATGCAATTATTATTTTAAATTTCTAGGTTTGTATTGTTTGCTATAGCCCAAATAGTTAACTTCGTGTGTCCCTGAAACTTTGTATCACGTTTCGATGTTCTAAGTTTTCAAAGATTGATGAATTGAAGTTTATGGCGTTCTTGGTATATTTGAAAATAACCGCTTTGTCGCTTGGAAGTTTTTAACGCATGAATATCAAGAGTTTTAAAAACTTAAAGGTGCAGTGCAGCATAATCGCAGTTAATACATGATTCGGTTGTACAATTTGAGAAGCATTAAAATAGGAGTGGTTTTATTGGATTTAATAAAGTACTGCAAAAATGCTTTAAAAAACAAAGACTGCATGTCATTTTTTTAAGATATTGGAAAGCGAAATTAACTACTACTGTTTAATTAAATCAAGTTCAACAGCTCAACTGGTAAGCTATAAACTTAATTAAATTTATACTCCTGGTGACAACAATTGAGATGTACAACTGTTTAAGTTTAAACTAAATTTTTTGACGAAGCAATCACGCCAACAAAAAGTTGGTGTAAAAAGTCCTTTACTGAGAATCTTAAAGTTGTGCTAACCGTGTAAACACAGAATTATAAAAAGAGTGACATTGACGGCTTACTGTAGACCAGGGGTCGGCAATCTACTGCCCGCGGGCCGGATGCGGCCCGCCAAGGCATTTCACCCGGCCCTCGACCTTTTGTTGTCATTCGGCCCGTGATCTTTTCCTTTTTTCAATGATAGATACGCAGCAATAAACCGCCAAAATGATTCTCATCTTATTTTTTGAATTTTTGGCAATTTTTGTCTTAGCCATCAATTAGCACGAAAAAAGGCCTGAATTTTTGTCGAAGAACTTTTTTTTCGGTCTTCGCCAACAATTCGCCGAAAAAAGGCGTGAATTTTTGGCGAGAACCTTCCTTATTTGGTCCGCTAGAATGGTACGTGGCGGCCCGCTGGAACCTTGTTAGGACTGAGTGTGGCCCACTAGTTTAAAAGGTTACCGACCCCTGCTGTAGACTATAGAGTAGTTAAGCAAAGCTCGAAACTGTAGAATGGAAAATTTTTTGTTCGATTACGTAACGCTAGTTTTAGCTAAGCTGAAAAATCGGTATCGTAGACTAGAAGTTCAAGCTTTTCCGTTGACGTTGCCTTTTTGGTACTTGCAATTTAGCTGATCTTTGGTAGTAATATTGGTACGTTATTGCCTTACTAGAAATTGTACGGTGGAAAACCTAAGGCTATCATTAGTAAAGCAAAAGAAATTGAGATCGATTACAACACATTCAACGAGCAAGCATTATAAGTAGAAGCCAGAAGAATTTCTTAATCTTATGTTACAGGTAGTGGCAGTAGAACTGCTCTTGCAGTAGTACAATCAATTTTAGGTACTTACCCAGTAAAAGTTATGAAATGCAACTACGTTGGCCTTATGCACAATAATACGCAGCGAAGGAGTTGAGCTTATCGTGTCAATAACTGCGTTTACGATATTGGTATTAGCTATTGTCAGCCCTACGATCTAGAATCTAGCTAGTACCGCTTTGCCAAACGATAGTAGATTAGTTATAGCTGTGCGTAAAAATGTTGCTACTTTTTACGTATTTCTGTCAAATATTTTTGTTATTTTGTACACCGAATTCTTGCTTTTAATAGTATTGAGTTTACAGCTAAATTTACTCCATATACTGAATCGATGCTCTGACCAGCGACAAAAAAAAAAAAAAAAGATTAACGATAATGCGATTAGTAGCTTAATTCCGGTACTTTATTGACTCATTGATGTTTTTCAGCTAATGAAACTTTTGTTTTCAGGTTTAATTCTCGGCTACCCGGTCATGGAAGCGGCGTTCAAAATTCGCTCAGTCAAGACTAGCGACGGATGTCCTCCCGCTTTGGTCACTGCCGCCGCATACAAGTGCACGCACCAAGCTCTTGAACTGGCGCAATGCCAACTCGTAGAACCAGTCATGAACGTCCAAGTAAGTGGTGATGCAACATCCAATGCCCTTTTTCAGCCAATGTTTTGGCATTTTTCGATAGTTTGGAAAAAAAGCTGCTGATAGGCAAAAAACAAAACAAAAAAAGGTGCCCGAAATCTGGACAAGTTAGGCGAAGGGTAGATGTTTTAGATTCTATTCTTGATGAAAAGTTAGAATTGAAAACTTTTTCAAAAGTATACCATCACCTGTCTATCAAGATCCCTTATCCTTACCAACACCCTTTTGAAATAACATCTTAATATGATGATTGGTGATATGCACTTGACACTTAAGGTGAATTTACACAGTATCCGTTTTTCGTACGTTTTTGTCCGTTTTTTTACGTTTTTGCTTCTTGACAAAGTATGCGCTTTTTCATCCGCATTTTCATGTGCCCATATCCGCACTAACCAGACAGTCTCATACTGGACAAAAGTTTTCCGAAAAAAATTTTTTGCAAAGGGGTACAGCTCTACTTTGAAATATCGCTCTTATCGTTCATACAAAAAATTTTTGAACAAAATTTTTATCTATATATAACAGTCTACTTAGTGCGGATATGGACTTATAAAAATGCGGATGAAAAAGCGCATACTTTTTCAAGAAGAAGCAAAAACGTAAAAAAACGGACGAAAACGTACGAAAAACGGATACTGTGTAAATTCACCTTTACCGTGTAGCTTTGTACAGTCTACTCTATGTTGGCAATGTAAGTTTTCACGAGATAGGGTAGTCTGCCTTCTCGATCCCTTCCCTTCACTCTACGTTAGGCTGAATAAATGGCCTTTTATTAACTTTTGCGAAAGAATTTCCACACGGCTATTCCATTACATAACTGATTTATTACAGATGTTTTTTTTATTGCTGTTGTCTGCCGAATCTTAAAATAATTAAGGTTGAATGATATATTTGCTTTTAAGCTACAAGTTCAGGTATGTGTTCGAGTTTGACAACGCGCTATTTTGTTAGTAAGTGACTATTTTTACCGAAAATTTTCAAGTTAAAGAGAATAAAACGAAAATGAGTAATATTCATCCGCGCTTTTTTCATTTGCTTTTTTAGGGGTTAAGATAAAGGTTTAAGTTAGGGTTTGGGTTAGGGTTCGATTTGGGGATATTGTTAGAGTAAGGATTTGAGTTTGGGTTAGATTTGAGTCAGAATTAATAAAAAAGTAGGTGAAAATTCCCGGTGAAATAAAGCCTTCCATTTTGTTGTAATGTCGTGTCTTTTGTGGTTTTAGGTGAATACTGCGTCATCTGTTTATGACAACACAGTAAATTTACTGAACAAACATCACGCGGAAATAAAAGATCTGGCAACAGACGACGATGACAGAATCTTGTTTGCTCAAGCGCCCGTAGCCTCGATGAAAGTGAGCTGTAGAACTTTTGTTTAAGTGCAGGCACCGATAAGGTTGTGCTCAAACATCATATGACGCATCCAGAGAGTTTTATCAAACACTTATAAAATGTCGTGATGTGTGGGAATGGTGTCAAAAAATATTGCTGTGTGACATTTCAACTTGTTACGCTGAGTATCTTTTTTTTACCATATTTTTATCATTTAAAAGATGGGGTAAAATGTACCATTTCAAGCATAGAGTTGTTTAATGTTTAATGAACACAGAAGGAGTTTAGAGAATGCAAGGTTTTGTTCAAAAAACTGTGATCATTTTGATTGTTGATATTAGTTGTGTTCCACTTGCATCCAGACGTTGTGATGTTTTTGCGAAATTGGTTTGACTCACCACCATTCTTTCGTAGATAATTTTAGTTTGTTGATTGGTTCTAGGCATAGGCGGGCAAGTTAATGCAAAACGTTAGCTTCGTTAACCACTAATCCGTTAACAAACTTCACACCTCCGTTAACGTTAATCCGTTAATTTTAGCTTTGATTAACGGAAGTTAATGAAGTCCGTTAATTCGTTAACATTTTGCGAGTAATTTACATTTCTTTTTATTCACTCGCTTCTAGAACACGTATTGATGCTGTTTAGCTGATTGTAAGAAAATATTTATTGCTATGGTCGTCGTTTTGTGTTCCGGAAATTACATTTGACTGTCTAATCTAATTTCAAGATAGAAATAAGTTCAGGTGCACCAACGAAGAAGCTGCGATTAAGCTCCTTTCTTCGCTTTCTTCTGTAAAACTCGTGCTAATACGCAACAAGTGTTTTCAGTGCAAACTGGTTTGTACCGGAATGATGAATGAATGGTGCAAGACATTAACGATAAAACTTTAACGGAAGTTAACAGAACTTAACCGAAGTTAATTTAGTCCGTTAACATGAAAAAACTTTTAAACGGATTAACGAGTTAATGAAAAAGTTAGCTTCGTTATTAACGGACTAGTGCCCACCTATGGTTCTAGGCCATCCTTCTCTACTAATTCAACTCCTTTGTTGATTCCTCAACCTTGTGTCTTTCAAGTGCCTTAGATTCTAAATCAGCTTTTAGTATCTCTTGTTTTTTGGAAAATGAGCGACTCGCTGCATGTCAAAGCGGTGAAGACCTACAAATGCACATCATCAAAAACTGCCCCCTCCCAAAAAAAAAGACAACTTCAAATACAAATTGACCTAGTGGCATTATGTGAAAGGGCAAGCACTAAGACGGTGATACAATTCATTTATTGCATGATGATCGAGCACCACCTCAATGATAACTCGCTCGCCCTCAAGCGCAATGCAGCATGTAGCAAAATTTGCAGATATATTTGATTCGAAAATCTAAATCAATGCAATTTTTCAGGGTTTTTCTTCCAGTCTACGGAGCGCCACGTCCGGTCTTGCGGACTTCACCCTTGAAATGGCGGGCTACCAACCTGTGTCGGACGACCGTTTGCTTAAAATTAGAAATGAATTAAGTGGAATGGTTTCGTAACTGCTTATTTTTTAATAAAATTTTCAAAATTGACTCTGCTTTGCTGCTTGCATTTAGAGAGGCTGGTGAAATGCTCATCATTTTTTCAAGAAAAAGTGTGGGACTGCGCGTCAGACATACGATAGTTTTTTGTCTGAAATTGACTTCATTGAAAGCTCAATTTTGTTTAAAAAATTTTTGAAATCCTGATGTACCATATTTTACAATATTGTACACTATCAAAACTTAATTTTTTGAAATACGTAATCAAATTTATATATTTGCTTTTATGTTAAGTTAAAATTCTGGGTTGATGTTTACTGTTTAACGTTAAATACATTGCTGGGAAAGTTCGCAATTACAGATTTACTATTTTAGTTGTGGAATTGCGGTTTTCAGTAACTTTGCCGACGTTTCGAATATTTGCCCCGGCCTGTTGGTCGAGCAGTGGGAGGTCTGAGATTCAAATCTCGGGCCGGTCAAATCCAATACAGTGTTGCCAACGGCTCGCCACCGCTGAAACATTTCTTGGAAAGAAGCTATGTTGTCCGGGCGTAATGACATGGAGATGGGCCCCGTAAACTCGTTACACATTTCGGTGTAATACAACAAGTATAATGAAAGGTTTGATTTGATTTAGTCCGCAATAAGGCTAGTAGATGATTCTATTTAGGTCGCAGAATGCTCGGAACATTTTTGTTCTTTTTTTGAGTCAATGCTTTATGCGACTTGTCACAATGTCACATAGTAATCCAGAGACTTTTGTGACTGCTGTTATGATTTGTAGAGTATCATGAGTAGTGTAGCCAGAAACAAACAGAGGTATTGATCTAATTGCGAAAT
This sequence comes from Trididemnum nubilum, assembly GCA_963965965.1. NCBI lineage: Eukaryota > Metazoa > Chordata > Ascidiacea > Aplousobranchia > Didemnidae > Trididemnum > Trididemnum nubilum. The sequence goes on along the minus strand of OZ014489.1, from coordinate 6,618,266 downwards.
AAAACATAAAAAAACGTGTGTCTATTGCTCCTGCGCTTTTACTGTAGTATGGTACTAAACTTAATTATTTGAAGTCGTTTGCAAAGCATTTGCTAAGGAAGGGGGCTACGTGAAAAAGACATAGGTGGGCAAGTTAATGCAAAACGTTAGCTTCGTTAACCACTAGTCCGTTAACAAACTTCACACCTCCGTTAACGTTAATCCGTTATTTTCAGCTTTAATTAAAGGAAGTTAATGAAGTCTGTTAATCCGTTACCATTTTGCGTGTAATTTACATTTCGTTTTATTCACTCGCTTCTAGAATACGTATTGACGCTGTTGAGCTGATTAAAAGGAAATATTTGTTGCTATGGTGGTCTTTTTGTGTTTTGGAAGTTACATTTTACAGTTTAATCTAATTTCAAGACAAAAAACAAGTTCAAATGCACAACGAAGCTGCAAGATATTAACGATAAAAGGTTAACGGAAGTTAACAGAACTTAACGGAAGTTACTTTAGTCCGTTAACAGCACTTAACAGAAGTTAATTTAGTCCGTTAACATGAAAAACTTTTTAACGGATTAACGAGTTAATGAAAAAGTTAGCTTCGTTATTAACGGATTAACGATTAACGGACTTGCGCCCATCTATGGAAAAAGATAATAAAAATTCTCAATCAAGTTACAACCTGCCATCTATACTTTATAACTCATTTTTGCGGCCAGTTAAAAGAAGTTTTGCTCTGGAAAATTAATGTCTGGCGTACGTTTTACCTGCAATTATTTTGCAAAATAAAAAAAATTTAAAAGACTAAAAATTGAGTTTTTTTCAAACTGCAAGAAAACGCCGAGCGCTGTGTGCTCTTCCCTTTCAACCTCTTGCCTCCAACAGCTGGGACTATGCTTCGAAACCTCCGACTTTGCGTTTACGTAGAATTTTTCGTTGAATATGGAGATTTTCTTCTTTTTTTGTAACTACTGTAAGTTCACTTCAAGTTATTAATGCGATAAGTGACGTGATAGATTTTCTTTAGTGTAAGATTCTTGATTCAGCACAACATTGAATTGGACTGCCAATTTGAATGAATTCACTCTTCCATTATTTGCAATTTAGCGATCGCAAAATGCTGTATTTATCAAATTTGCTTAAACAGACTTCAAATGTTAGCATTCAAAGTCAGCTGTGCCGAAGTAAAAAAAAAATTCGGTTAGAAACTTCAAAAAGAATTGCGTTGCGGACTTAAGGTTGCGCTGCGGGCCTGAAAAACAATTGCAGAGCCTCGCTTTGATTAAAATTTGGCGTGGGTCTGACTCTGTTACAAAGTCATGTTTGAGTAATAAGATCAAATCAAATCTTTCATTATACTTGCGCAGCTGTAGTACGCCAAAGCGTGTAACAAGTTTGCGGGGTCCATGGTGTCATTGAGTAATAAGATTGCTGTGTTTATTTACCTTCAATCGCTTTTCCTTTGAACAATTTTAATACATCGTTTCAGCGAAAGTAAAATCGGTGTATGCGATAAGAACAACTTAAAACCGCTGTGCCTAGACATCAAACGTATAAAGTTTGTTTGACATAACTTGTCAATATCTGTGCCTGTTTGCTTTTGGTTGTGCAGCAAATATTTTGCAGTTTTGGAAGTGTCAACTTAGTTCATAAAGTTGCTGCGCAACAAAATTTCAAGTTACGCAAGATCAAGCTTGTTTTTTGGTACTATGCCGTACTTCCGTTGACTCAAAATATATTTAGAGTTAGAAAAAATTGTTTGTCATACAGATCCGTTGCAAGTTCGAAAAGAAACAACTTGGAAAAAGAAAAGGGGGCCAGGGGACTCCAGTTTGAGTTACATTATGTCTAATCTGAAGCGTAGAAGTTTTTCCAAAGAGAAGCGATCTCATTTTAGCTACGTTATTGTGGTGATTCGAAGATAGGAAAAAATTTTGTATTAAAATTGTTTTTGGCCAGGCCAATTTTTTCGCTTGGATTTTTTAGAAAAAATAAGGCATTCCGGTTTACACTTTTTAAAACGGTTTTTGAATTTATATCGCGCCATTGTGGATTTTGCTTTTTGTATCCTACGGTAGAGAGATCAAGCATAGATACCTTTTTTTTTAAAGCAGTTATAAATGAATAGCAGGTTTTCTCACACACTGTTTTCATGTAATCACCGAAACAAAATAAATGTCAAAGTTAAAGGAGGGGAGGGGCTGAAGCACCCAGCTAGGGTTATGGTAAAGGATGAAGAATAATATAAAGCATAATCCTGGCCAAATGTCTGCTCTCTACAAATTATTATTTCAGATTTTTTGTTTTAAGGTCTGTAGATCTCCCTAACAGTGATGTCACCTAAAGCCTTTTCTTTTCTAAGTAATGTTTGAAGTATATTCTATAACTGGTTTAAGAGCTCCTGTCTTCAGCATGAATTAGTGTTAAATTGTATATAGTATTTCTACAAGTTAAGTAGGATACTTCAATACCCAGCAAATTAGATTTTAACTGGCAGCACAGTTGGGGAGATCTTCTTTACGTGAAATGCAAAACCTCTGAAATGATAAGCCCAGCTGAAAGCTGAAATTTGTTAAAGCTGTGTTTTTCTGATTATTCCTTATTTTTGACGACATATCTTAGCTGGATGCTTCACCCTCTTCAACTTAAGCAAATGGTCATAGGTGGGCACAAGTTCGTTAATCGTTAATCCGTTAATAACGAAGCTAACGTTTTCATTAACTCGTTAATCCGTTAAAAAGTTTTTTTATGTTAACGGACTGAATTAACTTCCGTTAAGTTCTGTTAACGGACTAAAGTAACTTTCGTTAAGTTCTGTTAACTTCCGTTAAGGTTTTTATTGTTAACATCTTGCACCATTCTATCATCGGACCGGTACAAACCAATTAGCACTGGTAACACTTGTTGCGCATTAGCACGAGTTTTATAGAACAAAGCGAAGAAAGCTCTTTTTTGAGGCAAATAATAACCTGCAGCTTCATAGGTCTATTAATTATCATTGTTCACAATTTCCAAAGATTTTCAGATCGCATCTTCGTTGTGCATTTGAACTTATTTTTATCTTGAAATTAGATTAAACTGTCAAATGTAACTTCCAAAACTTAAAAAGACCACCATAGCAATAAATATTTCGTTACAATCAGCTCAACAGCGTCATTACGTGTTCTAGAAGCGAGTGAATAAAACGAAATGTAAATTACACGCAAAATGGTAACGAATTAACGGACTTTATTAACTTTCGTTAATTAAAGCTGAAAATAACGGATTAACGTTAACGGAGGTGTGAAGTTTGTTAACGGACTAGTGGTTAACGAAGCTAACGTTTTGCATTAACTTGCCCACCTATGCAAATGGTACGTAAATCAGTTTATTGAATCTTATAATTACTTAAAATATTCAACCAAACGGATACCAGCAAACCGTACGCCATAGTGCAAAGAGTATAGATTTTTATAAAAAAAAAAAAAAAAAACAGAACGAAAACCGAAAACAAATTCTTTAGATGTAGAAGAAAATACTTGCTTTCAAAATCAGGTATAAGTAGTCGTTTTTATTATCAATCGCACTTGTATTATTTTTCTCTCTGTAGCTATTAGCTGGATTCAATTGAATCCATATATCTCCAAAAAAGTAAAAGTGAAAAAAAAAGGTTTTCAAACAACAATTATTTAATTCTGTAGTTCACTACCTCTTTATGATGCTTTTCATTTGCTGTTTTTGTATATTAAATGGCTAAGGATTGGGTTATACAGTAGTTGGTGAATAATGATGACTCACGAGAAAATTAGCTGAAAAAAGTGCATTTACAATTGCGAATTTTCAATGAGTTATAATTACAACAGAAAAATCGTGCATTAAATTACATTTCGTTCAATCACAATTAAGCTTTAATAGCTTTAACCTTAATTTGAAATGCACAGTTACAACTAAATAAATGTAAAATGTATTCAATGCCAACTAATTGGCTTTTATGCATTATCGTTATCCAGAAGTGAAGCAATACCTTGTTACACGAAAAACGAGAGGTAAATACGAAATCGAAAATAAAACTAACAAACATTACGTAAAATTGCGAAACTGGATTTCAAACTATCACAAATTGATTTAACCGACATCGATTTGGATGAGGTTGAAAATGATCTTGCTAGAGATTTAAAACATTTGTGTGATAAAAATGGGAAGGAAACCAATGCACCAGCCTCTGCTCTGCTGCTTCACAAACTCGGGCAAATTTATCAAAAACGTAGCCCAGATATGTTTAGTTTGATTAGAAGTGCAACTCTGTACAATGCTGCACTATTAAGAAACCCACCAAACAAACAAGCTGTTGAGGATGATTTTCGAAATCTTTGTTCGCACGTATTATCCTTGGCTGGTGCTACCAACCAAACTGCTGAACTAACACAGCAAGCTCAAATCGCTAAGCTAGCAGTGTTGGAAATGAGAGAAAGCGCAAAGCAAAAGTTAAACGAAATTAAACCAATACCAGAAAATGCCAGCGAGGAAGAATTATATTCGTTAGAAAAATCCAAATATTTGTTTGTGCAAAATTTGCAGAATCAAATAACTGACAATTACTTGACAATAATGCAAACGTTGGCTCGATTTTGTGAAGAAGTGGTGGGAAAAGCACCATGCAGATTTGCACTTGCTGGAATGGGTTCATTAGCTAGACGAGAGATAACACCGTTTTCGGATTTTGAAAACATCATTTTACTGGATAATGCTGTGCACAAAGACGAATCATACGAAAACACGTTGAATTACTTTCGTTGGTTTTCTGTGATATTTCAAATTGTATTAATCAACATTCAGGAAACCATTGTTCCCAGTGTTGCAATTGTTTCATTGAGCGACTGGTTTTTCGACGACATCACTCCACGTGGCATATCGTTCGATGGGATGATGCCACACGCATGCAAATTTCCATTGGGACGGCAACAGCTCACAGACAAAAAACCATGGCAAACTGAACTAATTGAACCAGTGAATGAAATGTTGAAGTATCTGAGCACCGAGGAAAACTTGAAAAATGGATATCATTTAAGTGACATATTAACTAAAACTTGTTTTGTGTACAAAGATAAACATATATTTGATGAATTTGAGAAGAGAGTTGGTGAGATTATTGAAAAGGAATCTGAAAGTGTTTTAGAAGATGTGAAAAAGCAAGTAGTCGATGACCTCGAGTCGTTTGCAACGAGATTTTCGCTTTCAAAACTCAAACCTGATGAACAATTCAATATCAAGAGAATGGTGTACCGAAGCACGACGTTGTTTATATCGGCATTGGGGAGGATATGTAACATTCCTGCTTTATCATGTTTCGATGCAATAACTAAACTACACACAAAAAATGTCATTAGCGATTATGCAAAGCACAAATTGATGTACGCAGTTGCTGTGGCATGCGAAATCAGGCTCCGATGGTACATGAAGTCCAACGAACAACATGACACCATTGACTCTGCTCAATCGCTGGTTGATCTTGTTGGAAAGCAAAGCATTATTAGCTACTTTCAAATAGCGTACGCATTACAATGCGACATCACAAAGCGATTGACTCTAAAACGTGTTTATTTCTATTCCATTCCATTGTTAGTAAATTTAAGTCTTTTTTATTGTTTTGGCGATGGGCAACAATTAATTGATTTAACCCACGCTAAGCAGCAAGCTAATCCATCAAATAGGTTGCACGATTTTGATACTTGTCTAAAATTTTTACAAAATCAAACAATTGAAAATAGCAATAAAACTGCTTCAGCATCAACAATATATGAAAGCTCAAAACATTTGAATGAATTGGGTGAACATCTTTATTGGATGGGATGCTTTGATGACGCAATTGAATGCTATCACAAATCGACACAGCTAATTCAACAAAATGATTCGAAAAACACTGAAGAAAACCGACCCACAAACAAAATGCAAATACAGTTGCAAAAACAAGTTTCAAAAAACTACCGAGACCTTGGAAGCTCCCTTGTTTATTTAGAAAAGTATGAACACGCTGAAATAAATATTAACAAATCTATAACGGTTTTGAAAAGCTTGCCACCTGGTGAAAACACCGATCGTGAGTATGCCTTAACACTGTCAAAATATGGTAGCTGCTTGGAATTCATGAAAAAATATGTCGATGCAAAACAAAATCTGGAAAAATCATTGCAAATTTTGGAAAGAATTTCACCAAATGCTGATTCTGATTTTAATGTTGCAAACACATTTCAATTGCTTGGCCGCTGCTTGATGCAAATCCACAAATACGATGAAGCAAAACGTAGTTTGGACCGATCATTGCAAATTTTTGAACGAGTATCATCTGATGTTAATTCTGATCGTGAAGTTGCTGTCACACTTGATGAGCTTGGTCACTGCTTAATGAAAATGGACAAGTATGATGAAGCAAAACTTTATTTGGACAGATCATTGCAAATTAAACAACGAATATCATCTGATGTTGACTCTAATCGTGAAATTGCTATCACATTTTTTTATCTTGGCCGCTGCTTAATGAAAATGGACAAATATAATGAAGCAAAGAGCAGTTTGGACCAGTCATTCCAAATTGATGAACGGATATCATCTGATGTTGGTTCTGATTATGGTGTTGCTATCACACTTTATGAGCTTGGCCGCTGTTTACTGGAAATGGACAAATACGATGAAGCAAAACGTTGTTAGGACAGATCATTGCAAATTGCTGAACAAACATCATCTGATGTTGACTCTGATTACAGCGCTTCTCTTATGTTATACGATCTTGGTCGCTGTTTAATGAAAATGGACAAATTTGCAGAAGCCAGGATGTATTTGGAGAAATCATTGAAAATTAAGATTAAAATATCGTGCGATCCTGATTCTGATTCCAACGTTGCGATTACCCTCAATGAACTCGAAACATGCCTGGCCAAGTTGAAGTTGAACTGAAATACTTTGTTTGATCGAGTGATTGGTGCTGTCTTCGCCGCTGATGTTGGAGTGCTGGGTTTCAATTCCGAGTGAAACAGATGTAAGGTAGACTAATGTGGTGAACATTCATCACCGCCGCAATTTTCTGAGCAAGTTGCTACAGGTTTCTGTGCTATGTCAAAAAGTTCAAACAGGGCTCACTCAATTTTTGTATAGGTAAAAATAATTGCTTGTTTTTTTTTGGCTTTGAGGTATGATTTTTTGAAGATGTACATTTAAAAGATTGATAACTAGCTTTTATTTATTTTACCCAGCAGCTGCAGTGCAAGCTAGTCCTCTGCATTTTCTTCTACCTACGCTTTTTGTTAATTGAAAACCTTCGTGCGTCCAATAATTAACGTATAATCTTTTTCTTCTTTGGAATGAACATATCTTTTTTAATTAGGGGTTTGGATTTAGATTGCGCCTTCCTGTTTCATTTAATACGAGTTTAACGTTTGTTTGCGTTTAATTACGCCTTTGTTATTTTGGCAGAGCATTGTGTTGTTTATAAAAGTCATCATTCTAACGTTTAATTGCCAAAAACGAGTTATCAAATCAAAGTTTCTTAGAACAAACCTCACAAATTGAGCAGCTTTTTAGACTAAATACTCAAAAATAATTTTCAGACTTTTTATAAACAATTTTGAGTAGTAACGAACAACGCGTATTCACCTAAAAGAATAAGAAACAGAACATAAGCATAAATGGTGTACATTACGATTTCGTATAGAAACTTTTGATGAAATAAATTGTATAGTAAGTTGTAATTCCGTCGTAAACATACATGTAGTTGTTTGTCTGCAAGTGATATTTTATTACCGCAAAAGCGTTGTGATCTTTTGTTCATGGAAAATGGCATTTGTTATACGCCCTTTTCCGATGCTACGTGATGCAAGATAATAGAAGACACCAAGTCACAATCTGGATCAGCCTCTGGCTCTCAGAAAAAATGACTCCAGCAGTCCTTTAACGCACGACTGGCGTTAAGCTACTCTACCACCCTAGCTCTGTGTTGAAACTAGCATGCTAACACAAGGAATGTTAAACTGTTCACTGGCGCCGCTCATTTTGATTGACATCTACAAGCATTAAGCTATATGATGCGGAATACTTTTGAAGTTGACGGTTTTGATGACCAAAAATGAAATGCATTAATTAAAACGCATTTTTGGCCTTTAGTTGCTAAATAAGGCTATGGCTGATTTTTATCGACTAATATTTGACAATAATTTGATTGTGCTGAAATGATTTTTCGTTCCTATACTATGTTGTCAAAGTTGTGTTGCGCAAACACGTTTTCATACGACTTTTACAGGTTTGTGGATTTTTGCGCCAACCTTTTGCTTCCATGCACCTTCGAAAATAATGAAAAAATTTACAGTGGAGTGCGCGAGTGATCAGTGTAGCTTTAAAAGCCGCTGAATACTGCGTTTAAATTGTTTCACGGTTTATCGTAGCTCAAATTGCCGTGGTTGAACCGTTTTTTACCACAAGTTTTTTGCTAAAAAAGCCAAAATTTTTGCGTAAATTATTCACGAAGTCTCCATTTTAATCCACATTTTCTACACTGTAAGAACATGTATGTTTGTGTAATTGTGGGTAAAGGGTCGCTGTTTTTTCTCTTTTTCAATTTTGTTCTTTTCTTTTTACAGTGTTGTTGCAATTGGAGCTAAAGTTTTTGAAATCGTTTGATGACCAAAAATAAAATGTACTTGTGAAAAGCATTAAGTTTTAAACTTACAGTTGCTAAGTCAGGTTATGGACAATATTTGTAACGGACAGTATAATATGTGTTCAAAAATTTATTCATACCAAATTGGTTTTTCGCTCCCAGATCTTAATCTTGTGTTGGGCAAACTCATTTTCATTTGACTTTTACAGATCTGCGAATTTTCGCGCCCACCGTTTGTCCCCATGCAACTTTGAAAGCAATGACCAAATTTACTATGGAGTACGCAAGTAATCCGAGTAGCTTTAAAATCTGCTCAATGTGTGTGAAATGTGTTTCACTGCTTATCTGGTTTAGGTGGGGTTGAGCATCGCTGTTGTTTATTTTTATTACAATTAGTTGCGTTAAGAGAAAATTAGTTCCAACAAATTGCGATTGAACTTACTATTGCTCAAGTCCAGTCGTAGTTTGTTTAAATACCCTTTCGACTTTTATCTGGATATGAGCTATTTTTTTTTTAATTTAATGAATTAATATTACCAGTTGTTTTAAATTTGCAATGATTTTCAAGAAATTGCATTTATGTGAGTGATGTTGATGGAAGCAAGCTACTGTAGTTGAGTTTAGTATTTGGCCACTGGTATAGATAATATTTTAAAATTTGTCTGTATTATAGATAATATTTTAAAATTTTAATATTTCTTACTGGGTGAAAAAAAAAAGGTTGTTGAATGCTTCAATAGACTGTTTTTATTGTATTACTCAACAAAACAATGACATAAATCACAATATTGTACACACGTGTCACATTTGTATTGCAGGAACCCCAAGCGTATCTCATACTTAGTTTCGTACCTATTTGTGTACAATTTTTACACAAATTGGAGTTCGACTTTCAAGTTTTTCTTAAGATTATGCCACCAAGGCAGCGACTCTTTCTCCAACGACAAATAAACGTTTAGTGTCTTTCACACGAGTGCAATGACACATTGCCAGCTGGGGAATCGAAGCGCGACCTAGCGATCTTTGGATCACGAACCCGACACTAAAACTGTTTAATGATGTTATGAAATGATAATACTGTTTCGTGTTTTTTCTTTCATGGTTTTGCTAGTATTTCTACGATTCGAAATTTGAAGCCTGGTCTAATACTGTAAAGATGGCGCGGATAACAAAAAATGCATCCGCATGCTGTGTCCGCAAACCTTGTCCGCATGCTGCACCGCACCGCATCCAAACACAACTAAGTTCACGCTACACCATGCCGCACTGCAAGTTATATACCCTTTATATTTCCACTAACATTAGAAAAAAATTAGATCTTTAGCTGATAACATATAAAAAAATTGATTTTAGTGATATCATTTTGGAGGGTTTTCAGAAGGGTGGCCCTCTCAAACCATGTCAAAATATTTGTCTTTTAAACACCTGCTGATATACAAAAAAAGCATAGGTAGGCGCACGTCCGTTAATCCGTTAATAACGAAGCTAACTTTTTCATTAACTCGTTAATCCGTTAAAAAGTTTTTTCATGTTAACGGATTAAATTAACTTCCGTTAAGGTTTTTATCGTTAATATCTTGCAGCTTCGTTGTGCATTTGAACTTGTTTTTATCTTGAAATTAGATTAGACTGTAAAATGTACAGTAACTTCCAAAACTTAAAAAGACCACCATTGCAATAAATATTTCCTTACAATCAATCAGCTCAACAGCGTCAATACGTATTCTAGAAGCGAGTGAATAAAAAGAAATGTAAATTACACGCAAAATGTTAACGGATTAACGGACTTTATTAACTTCCGTTAATTAAAGCTGAAAACAACGGATTAACGTTAACGGAGGTGTGAAGTTTGTTAACGGACTAGTGGTTAACGAAGCTAACGTTTTGCATTAACTTGCCCACCTATGAAAAAACTAATGCCCTAGCTTGAGCTGTTAAAAAAATTGATTTCTGGGAGTCCATTTGAGGGCTTTTGGGCGGGTGTTACCCCCAAAGTATGTCAAAATATTTTCCGCTTAAATATATGCAGATATAAAAAAAACTATCGCCCTAGCTTGAGCAAATAAAAAAATTAATTTTTTCGGGCCCTATTTTGGGGGGTTCTGGGGAAGAGGCCCAAAAAAATTTCAGGAGACAAAATTACATTTGCAGCTCAACAAACTTACATAAAAATTAGATTTTGATGTTTTGTGGTTTAGAAGAAGAGCTCACAAGATTTAGAAAGCAAAAAAAGAAAAGAAAAAAAAACTCAACGAGGCCAAAAGTCTAAAGTGTAGGTAGGGATGAAAGAGTATCTTACGACATATAACCATGTGAAATATTTTTTGCCGTACTTAAGCCGTTTTTGAATAAGACTGCTTTCTACACTAAACTTTTGGGGTGGTTTTTGAGTCCTAAAACCAAAGTCACGCGACTCATTGCCTTAAAATTTGGCATAAACATATAACTTATGAATCTCAAACTGCTGTCAAAATTTCATGTAGCTAGTCCAAACCATTTTTGAGTTATAAGCAAAAGTCTGAAACTTCGCACTCGTTAGCTTTGAAAATGGCCGGGTAAAAACTAAGAAAAATGCGACGCGAGGTCAGTCGTTCTAATTATAGCCCTGCAGGTTTTATCTGCCTGGTGTGTGTTTTCTATTAGTTTTTTAGCACCATGTTTTGGCAATCAAAAACAATCTACCACTCTACCTGATAATTCCATGCAACTACTGTACTAATCCTGAACCACTAGTTCAAATAATGAAATACATCACGTGCTCTGCATGCTGTCACAAGCTACTACACTTGTATGTAACTGTCTAACTTAATAAAAACAACTTTGCTGCCTCCCAACGTAAGCTTGCATATGGGTGTTTAATATTGAGTAAACTAGCTAACTTATCAGCGTATCCGTGAACCCTCTAACCCTTGCAGGAACATTTCTCACTAGCTCACTAACTATCCCATTTCTACAAAGCAAATTACTTCGTATTAGTCATCGATGCATTAGACCAAGCCTAATCTTACTGCTGTAATAACCCTATGTATTATATATACGCATATCTCTGCCGTTTGCATGTGTGTTTGATTGTGGAAAATATTCTGCTACTTTGAAGGCTATTCTGTCATTGGAACTTTGTGTTGCCTAGTCTTCCCAGTCTACGACATAGGCCTACCAGATCTGAGATAGGCTACAGACGTAGTACCGAAAGCCCAATGCTTGATGCCATGACCTGTTGACGAATAGGCTACACTGAACTAACTCTGTCTCTCTGAAATGCTAGCGCATGTGTAGTAGAAGTTCTGTTATCTAGCCTTGGGCTTGTACCAGGCGCGTCGATTTGTCGAAATCTTTGGGGAGGTCCAACTTAATAACCAAAACTTTTTTGGCGAAATTTCGCGAATTTTGTTTGCATTGTTTGTACATCGTAGACTTTGTTTGCAATGCTCATACGTCGCAATAGCACATTTGATGCAATTTTTTTTTTTTCGGTGTTGAGCCGTTTAGGAAATAAGCGTACGGTATTTTGTAAGAAAAAGGAAAAAAAAACTCATCGCGGCCAAAAGTGGGTTGGTAGGGATGAAAGGGGTATCTTGAGATATATAACTGAGTGAAATATTTTTTGCGGCATTTTTTAAATGCAACCTCTTTCACGCCAAACTTTTGGGGCGTTTTTTGGACGTTAATTCCAATGTTACGACTTTGAAAACTTTGAAAATCGTTCCACCAAGCTTGTCTATACTACGTTAAGGGATGACACGGATAGGCGTGGCCAAGAGGGCGACAGCCCCCCCTACAAATTAAAATGCCCTCAATGATAAAAATATTAAAACAAATTCTACTGTTTCTTCAGTTTCTTTTAGCATTTCTCCGTACTATAAAGTGCACGCGTTCAACTGTAATTAGCAATGATATTAACATGGATCACCAAGGAACCCGATCCCCCTCAATTCAAAATTTTGCCAACCAATTTAAGTGTATTTCCCGGGAGAATTGAAGAGTTTTGTCTTAAAAATTGCAACCTCAGGCACTTATCTAAACTTTTTATGAACGTAATACAATAAACACGAGCGGATTTACCAAATGGTGCAGTGCCAGGGGGTCCCGCGTTTAAATGGTGGGCATAAGAGGTTTTTTTGTCTCACCTATATTGACTGGAAATTGCAGCGAAAATCCCTAAAGTGCTAGGGGCCCCGCGCAATGTAAATCCAGCGTGGGCAAAAACACGATTAGTTATAAGCCTTACCAATAGCCATCTTTTGTATCAATAACTTTCAATTACAATTCACCTCAAACTCGCCAGTTTTTACACGACAAAATGCTTTAAAAAAAAAAATTGGCAAGCAAAAATGCGCAATCAACAAATTATTGAATTTAAATTAAGGGGGCCTGGGGCCCTAAGTCATTACATGTACTCCTGCAATTGGTTATTTTCATGACCTACGGCTCAACTTTTTAGAAGGCAATGTACCGTACTTCCGCCTACCTGGGCCAAATCACATACAAAATTTAACCCCAAACTGCAAGATTTTAAACGTGTTTTGGACTTGAAATGTAGGTAAAAAGAGAAATGAACAATTTAATTTTTCAATTAGCTTTCGTAGCAGGGTTGTGAACGGCCCGACTAGTTCAGGCCCGAACCCGAAAATTTAAGCCCGCATCCGAAAACTAATTTGAAGCACAAATCGTGTCCGAAAAAAAACGAAAGTTTAGTTAAGTCTGAAAAATTTAGCAATCTTGTTATTTTGATTTTATTTTGGTACATCTAAGACAAAATGCACGTCTCAGGCCCGAATTAAGCCCGAAATTTTTGTCAACTTTAGGCCCCAACCCGACCCGAAAAGCCCGGCCCGACTTACAACTATGTTTCTAAATGTTAAAAATCTGGTTCCTTCGAATTACTCTAAAAACGTGCGAATGTGATCCAATGGCATTAAAATAGCTATTTTTTTCAAAAAATTACAAAAAGTTGCCCAGTGGTTGGGAGCTTCGCCCCCACACCACCGTATGTGAAACGTTTGAGTTACACTAGATTACTCACCATGTCTCCCAATTCAGACATTTTAACTTTTAAACATTTACTTCAAACTCTCACTCTTCAGCAAAGTCCTAGTTGCGTGCCAAACCAGGCCACGGCTTCTGATCTTCCATTTTGCGATATCGTTGTCCAGTAAAAAGTGCCTCATTTCAAAAATGTTTGAAGACGTCATTGCCTGTGATTTGGGCCCCCTCAATGAAAAATCCTGGTTCGCCTGTGATGGCACCGTCCATTAAGCCCCCGCTCGGATGGCACCATTGTAATATTGAGTGACTACACTGATTTGCTCTGACGCTGCGAGTATCAATATGCCCTCGCTCCTCAGTGCCCTGTTGTAACAGTGAAGGCTTTCCTCATCTAGACTTCACTGACAGACACACAGTCACAATAATGAGTTTGTGACGTACACAAATAGAACTTGTGCAATATATTGGCTAGGTAATAAACCTACTCGTATTGTGATTATTGCCATAAAATCTAGGCCTAGCGCTGTGATATGCAGTTTTCAAGATCTTGAGCAAGAAAAATCTGTTAAGACAGAAAATTTATTTTGTTAGTATTCATGATAAATAGCAGACATGTTTATTTTTATTGGGGGGGTCCTTTACTCTTTGGACCCCCCCAATGCATATCTTTGGGGGGGTCCGGACCCCCCCAACCCCCCCGGGAATCGACGCGCCTGGCTTGTACATTGCATACAGGGTGGGTGAGTGGCAAGGCTTTGTTTTGTGCCGCTGCTCTGATGATTGCTTTTCACAAACCTGTTTCATATTCATTTGTCTGCCTTTGCATCATCTTCGCACCGAACGTCCTAAACCTTTCCTAGTCTAGTCTACCAAAATCAAAATCTTTTTGTTGGTGTCAAGAAATATGTTTAGCCGATTAAATTTGTTGTTTAGCCGAAATTTGTTGTAGCCAAAGTAGCCTATATTAGAATGCTCCGACTATATATGAGCAGTGCCAGAACAAGGTAAAACATTTGCTTGGGCTTGAATTGAACTGACCTTTGCGAGCAAAAAAAAACGAAGAAATGTACTACACCTCGATCTGTTTTCGTTCATCCAAAGCAGGTGTCGGCATCCTTTATTGTATGTGGGTCGATTTGAACTGTAGGATTAAGTTTTCTTAGGAGCAGCTTTCAATAAAGTACAGTAGATGAGATTGGTAAAAGCAATTTGACTCAATCCAGCTTGATCACATCAAAGGTGTTAATTTGAGAGATATTTTTTCAATCTGAACTAATAGTTTGACCCACTGAGGAAGATTTTTTCATACCGCTTTTCACAAATGTATGTACCAGAAATGGAATCGGTCAGGATTTTCTCGATCCGACCCGACTGGTAAATTTTAAAATCTAGGCCGGTTAACCGGCCCGTCAACTGGTTTCTGACCGGCGCGGTCGACCGTTTTTTTTTTACAGAAGGTTTTTGTTTACTGTTCAATGCATCTAATGAAAATTTTTCAAAAGGAGCGGCATGGGTGAGGTGTTTAAATTTGTAATTCCGGACGGAGGACTCAGAAAAACGCAAAGAAAATTTTGCGTTTTTTGCAAAAATAACTCAGTTTTAAGGCCTTTTTAGGTAAAATTTTGGTTTGAAAGACCTGTTTTAAGCAGCGCAAAACGTGCACCAAATAAGCATAAAAAGAACTGGAGGGCACTAGCTAAATTATTGGATGTTCTTTGCTCTTTCTAGTGATATTATGCGTAAGGCCAAGAAAAGAAGTTAAATTTTTTTAGCTTCAGGTGACAGATTATTTGCAATTTGCCAAGCAGCAAACACTAAACTGTTATGACATTGGCTCGAAAATAATCGAAATGTAATGTGCCCCAGCAGTTTGTAGAAATGCTACTTTAGAACAAGCCTTGACTAGATATATATAAAAAAATAAGAGCTACGTCTTTCTTGCCCAATGTAGAGTGTGATAAATTCAGGCTGAAAAAAGCGTTTCAAAGCGGCAAGATTTTAACATGTAGTAAAAAATCTGAAATCTGCGCCACTTCTATTCTCAAGCAGATTAAAATGATGCTACAGTAAAATGCCATGTAGCATAAGCCTCTTCCACATGCATGCTTTATTATATACTGATTACCCGATTTTAACGTAAATTTTGCACTTTTTTGCTTTGTGCGGTGGCCCCAAGGGGGGGCATGGCACAAAGCCCCCTAAATATGCCCGTGGATGTGCATATCTTAATAGTCACAGTATATTAGTCACAGCTTGAAACCATTCAACAAGTGTTTTCAAAAGGTGTGAATTGTTAATAGTGTTTTTTTATAAAAAGTTTTATTTATAATATAATACATCTATGTGCATTTCGGTTGGTGTTTAGATGTCTTTTAGTTGCAAGAAAGGAGAATTTGACCGCTGTTTCAACCGGCTTGATCGGCCGGTCGAAGAATCTTGACCGACCGGCCGGTCGACCCGACCGATTTCCATCTCTGGTATTGATGGATTGCACGTGACGTCATCGCGCTGCTAGCCAAACCGCTGGACGTCAAAATCGCGGACCGCGCTATGTAAATGCATGCAAAAACACTCACAGTGAAGATATTGAGCGTATTTTCAGGCTATAAAAGAGTTGATTCTTTGTAACATTAAAGCTAAATGCTAGGTAAAAGCCTGTAAACACTGAAAAAGATTTTAATTAGTAAGAATTCGGTTTTGTTTGTTTTTTTCAGCGACGTAAATCCGGCTTGCTTTTAAGTAACCCATTAGAATCATGTAATATGGATGGTGGTGGCTAGTTTTGGTAACCAAATTCGTGGTTTACTATTAATGGCGCTATAATGAAACAGTTGTATCTCCTTTATTTGTGACAAAATAAGCGCATTTTTAAACTTTTATAATTTCAGAAGTCCATTTCGCAGGATCTTGATGATTTTTTGCATTTCGCATTGTCATTAGCAGCTTACCACTATGATTATCAGTTGCTAGGAGTTAAAACGCATTAGCAGTTGTTTTCATAGAATTATTTCGTAGAAATGTCATTTAAACTTAAACTAATAATTTGACTGGCCTCAGTGTAACGGTGTAACTTTGATCGAGTCATAATTTGTATTTATTTTGACTTGAGCCTGTGATGTTAAATATTATTCATCAATAGTGCCTAAATTAAACATTAATCGGCCATGTGTTACTGCTGTGACATAAAATTTTAAGTATTTTAGGATATGGCCGAATTTACGATTTGAACCAAAGCTAAAAACCGGTCAAAGTGGACAATAGCAATCAATGGACGATGAGAATTCACAAAAAATGTAACTTTTCAGACCTGCTGTGCTATGTAAGCTGCTTAAATCGCTCCTGGTAACTATGAATTATGGCCGGGCTCTCTGCAAAAGTATTACTTTAAAATCAAATTCTTTAAATATGCCCACCGAAGGAATTATACGTTGATTTACGGTAACGTCCAATGCTTTGCAATGGTGTTTTGACGTCCATTCGTTTTGGCGGGAAAAAGCTATGACGTAGCTGCCATCCATCAATAAGGCCTAAATCTGAAAGTCTGTCTGGTTCCATTTTATTTTGAGAAAATGATTTGATACGTTTTAAGGAAGAAACGATCTTTCAACGGTTTGGGTTTACCTGCAGCAACGATTGCTTTTTTTTCTTCAAAAGTTTTTTGAGTGAAGGAACATACCAATAAACTATTCACAGCATTCGTTGTGTTATAATAATTGCTGTCGTAATTTACTTTGACGAATTTTAAGTTTTCTTCGTTGTAGGTTATTTTGCAAAAAAACCTTGCAAGTCTTTTACTGTCAATTGTTGGATACGGAGAAAGTATTATGACGTTTCAGGGTTGTTAAGTTAATTGACAGGTCTGTAACGGTTGATCGCGCAACTACTAGGCGCAGGCAGCTAAAGGAAAGGTAATCACGCTCGCTATCTGAAAACCTAGGATGACGTCAATCGTGACGTTTCTTCACTTGACCAAATTTGATTGGTCAATACAGAGGCGGGGCGTTACATGGTTTCACTTTGCTACGTCATTTTGGGTTTTCACAACTTCGCTTTGATACCTTCCAGCGCAATCAAGCTACAGCGACTGCATATCAACGTTTGGCGCCACAATGCCGAAAAAAATAACTGACTGCCTGCCACTAGGTTTTGCCAATTGCTACGCAGAATACGCTATGCTTGTGGCCAACTAGCCATGAAAGCAAAAATAACCAAAATAAAAAATACTATTTAAAAGGTATATTACTTTGAATAAATACAGATGAGATGATTTTGTTTGGGTATTCATGTTGCATCTTAGTATTGTTGGCGCACCTTCACCAGCGGTTGCTTACAACATTGCAAAAACGCAAAGCAACAAAATATACGTTGCATTGCTTCCAGTCTAAAATTTCTTTGGTATAAAAGTATGGAGTGGAATATGGAAGAAAATTTTAGTATGGAATGGAAGATTTTTAATATGGAATGGAAATGGAATGGAAGAAAATTGCCAGTATGGAATATGGAAAAATCGTCTTCCATTCCCTACCATGCCCTGTTCAAAACCTGGTTGATCTAAATTAGAACGCCTATCAAGATAATCAATATAGCGTCGTTTTAAATTACCAGGTAAACGATTAGCCACGTCAAGCAAGAGCTGCTCAAAAAGTTTATCGACTTTGTCATGGGCATAAGCGAAAACTTCTTATGTGTTAAGATCTTCATTAAAAGATTTAAGCGATGAAACCGCATGAGTTACTTTAGCACCATTTTGGATTTCTACTACTTTCGGCTCGGACAAAAAACCAGAGACACCATAACGCTGACGCAGCCGATTCAGAGCCCGTTCAATTCGCTCACTAGTGCTCATGCTTTTAACCCTATCTGGACTGGTGGGGGGCTATATGTTCACGCGCTTTTTTTAAACGCTTACTGTTTTAAAGCTATTTGAAGATAGTCAATCATATTCCTTGACTTTTTAAGGTAATAAATTCTGCTTTCATTGATAAAAAGTTGAAGATTTTTTACCAAGTATAAAGCGAGTTATTAACTGTTAAAATCAGTACTTAGGTCAAGTTCTGATTTTCGTAAATAAAGAGAAAAAGCACGCATGCTTAGCGACGCATATCTTTCGCTTGTTTTGATTGATTGAAATCAATAATCATGTATTATTTTTGGATGTGAGTTGCGTGCGCAGTGACTCAGTGCATTTTTCACCAAAACAGCTGATCTTTTCTTTCAGAAAAATTCTATTGATCTTAGCTAGAAATCTTTTACAACTAAGTAAGATCATCAATCAAACAGGCAGAGAATTTGTGATTCTACTAAACGTTACGGAAAGTTGCATATTTCATTTTTACTATGCTTCTTTAGGAAGCGCCTTTTGAACATGCTTGAAAAACAAAACCATACCTTTGACTAAATGCTGAGTGTACATTATTTTCTCCAATTGCTGATTTCGCTATCATTACTTTAGTATATTTTCATGTTTGTAATCACCTCAAACGTAAAATCTGTAATTTTTTGTTTTTGATTGTTTTTTTTTCGTGAAGATTTGAAAAGTTCTGCAGGAAAAAAAATTAATACTTCTGATAAATGATTCTGCGTAGTTTGTAGTAAAATGCTGCTGCATAGCTATTATCATGCATTTTCGCTATTTATCATATATTTTTGCATTTTTGCTGGTCCAACATTGAACAAGATAATTAAAAAAGTTGTTTCAAAGTTTAGCATTATTGTAATTTCTATGAATTTTAAATTAACTTATGTCAACAGTATTATTTATTTAAATTAACGTAAATATGTAACTAAAACAAATTAAACAGTAATTACTTTTTGAAGTTGTGCATAACTGAAAATGCAAAGAGCAAAACTTTTCACGGAATTTCAGAATTTTAACCATTGATCAAAACAGTCAGTCAGCGATTAATTTCAACTTAATCAAAAGTGCTTTTTTAGTTGGATGTTTTGAACTAAAACTAAATTTTGGTTTTAACGATTTTTCATGTATTAAAACTTCTAAAAAATAGAAAAAGATTGGATGGTAAGAAACTAGCTTTTTCGATAGATTGAGAATGAAAAAGCCAGTTTTTTTGCTGCTTCTTTTTCAACTATTGAAATATGCTTGGGCCATAGGATGTAATCTAGAGCTCGATCTCCAGGCTAACTGCCATAAATTTGTAAGCTGGTACAAGCCTACTATATAATGCTTTAAAAATTTAAAAATTTTTAAAGGGAGTTATTTTTCAACTTGCAAAAATGATGGGACATCGCTCTCTCATTTTTTCCGGAAACTTTTATTTTGCTTTGTGTTATTATTTTTTTCCATTTTCAAAGTTCGGACTGATAAGCTTATAGTTTCACGACAATATCTGCATTCCGCAGAGGCTCAAAAAAAGCTTGCACCAATTTGAAAAGAGACTGAAACAGCAAAATTTGACTGACAAGTGAGGATTGATTTAGGGCAAAATAATTTAATATTTTAGACTGTAAGATATCATTTATTTGAGTTTTTAGGACAAACTACAGCATGTACTATACTATGATCGCGCACGCAACCAGGATTTTTCTAGATAGGGATGGCTCGGACTCAAAGTTAAGCATTTTTGTGCCGAAAAATTAGTCTATTTAGTGACGTACTAAGAAAACTTGTGCAACTAAGTGCATCACAGACAGAAGTCTGGCCGCTGGGCGATTTTTGTAATGTTGTGAAAAACTAGCCATTTTAACGCTAATTGAATCATGTTTTGCACGTTGAAAGAACTAAATTGTTACCAAACCCCTTTAGCCCTCCTCATTTGCGATAAAGTTCAAAACACATTTAAACACTTGTATTTTGAGTTAACTTCTTAAGGTGACTTGGCTAAGGGGAGCTGAAGACCTTTTAGCTCCTCTAGTTGTGCTACTGACCATAATTACTGTAGTTATAGTGGCCCGAACGACTAAACTCAAGATTGATTTATTGCAAGAAAAAGTTTAGAAAGTTTTCCTTGCGTGATATTTTGTGACGTATTGGTGAGATGACGTATTTGGGGGATAACGCCTACGATATTTTCTCCTATTTGTTGATCGACCTATAGTCTTGAGCTTTTTTATGCGAGAAAATTGTAAAAAAACGTTAAAAGTTCCAAATAACATGTTTACACTTGTGTTCTCAATCTTTGATAATACGCGTTTCTTTTATTTCATAAGAAGACTAATTAAGTTGTTTTTGTTTTTTTTTGGAAAAGTTGTTGTTTATGGAAAAAATTTGGATGTTGACAACATTTTTGCTTCCTATACACGACCCCAAAATTCTACTCTATATAAACGTGTGTAAGGCCTTTTCTACATTCATTCTAAATCAACGTTTCAAAGCTGCCCAGTAAATCTCAGTGCTCCTAATTAGCCTATACGCGGTTTTTATAGTCAAAGGCTAAGTCAAAACTGAAGGGAGATCAAAATCGACAGCGAGAAAGCCCTGAGCTAAGACTTCTATATCTAGACCCTCAGTTTTGAGAGTTTGGCTTCTCCCACTGTGTATGGCTCGTTAAGTAGTGGACTAGCCCAGTGTAACTCAGTGATATTGGCTTTGCCGTATTGCATCGATTCCGCCAGTGGCCCATAGGGGACAAACAAAATTATATTGATGGAAAACTATGGTACTGCAATAATTACAAATTATTAATATTCCAGCTGAGAAATTATTTAATATAAAGGAAAGCAAATACTAATTTGGTATCGCTTAGGGATTATTTTGATCTTGCAGTACAGTAATTAATATCTCGGAAACTTTCGTTTGGCCTTA
Organism: Trididemnum nubilum; assembly: GCA_963965965.1. Lineage (NCBI taxonomy): Eukaryota > Metazoa > Chordata > Ascidiacea > Aplousobranchia > Didemnidae > Trididemnum > Trididemnum nubilum. The sequence continues at coordinate 6,596,907 of OZ014489.1, read as the reverse complement.
CGACGTTTGTAATAGCTAATGATTCCGCCCCAATTTTTTTTTCGCAAAAAAATAAATTGTTTTATTTATAGAAAAATCATTAAGGAATGCTGGCTTTTGCCAAATAAATAAGATTATATTTTCTTTGCAAAATTAGATAATGAACTACATTTTTTTAAAAGAACAATTTTATAAAAACACGAGGCTGATTTTACTTTAAATTTAAGAACAAGTTAAGAACAACGCCAGCCTCAGCAGTAAAAATAAATGGGAGCAAACGAAAAAGAATAAAATTAAATCTAAAACAAAAACTAAAATTTTGTTTTGATTAAAAACGATGAAATTTTAGTAATTTTTCAGTTTGCAAGCAAAATATAACGATTTCGGGATTTTAGATAGTGATCTTGCGCACTGTGCAAGCATTTGAAAAAACTTTTGGCTGTCGTTCAAATGGAAAAAACTCGTTTTTCCGCTTTTGCAATTTTACGATGGTTGTAAAAGCAGAAAAAAAGCGTTTACTCAAGCATTTGGAATGAAATAGTTTCAGAAACATGTTTGTTGAATTTGACATCGATGCTCTAAAAATTTAAAAACAAATTAAGAACAAATGAGGCTGAAAATTGCCAAAAAGGTTAGAGCAGTTAATCTTAACTCAAAATTTACGAATTTTTATAAAAAAAGAAAAGTTAACAGAAACAACTCATGACATATACTTTTTCAAACAAACAAGGTTGCTGTCTTTTCATCCAATTAGTTTATATAAAAAAATATACAAATTTATGATTAGAAGACGAAGCAGGCCGGAAAAATAAACATGAGAAAGAACGTCAATGTTGAAAATTTGATATAACTTTGGAAGTTGAATCTCACACACAGCGGCATTTTGGTAGAATGTAATGTTAAAACAATGTATTGACGATTCTTCATCCGCATGTAATGGAGATCGTAAGTCCAATATGCTGTTTTGATGGAGAATCTGCTAATTCCAAGATATTTGAATAAGATTTAGTCACATTTTAGTTTAGTTGCAGAAGATGTCTACTAACCCGAAATTGATTTTACTTAAATTAATTATTTATAAAAAAATTTGGCTTTACTAATTGGCAAATTATCCATCAAAACAACAATGATGATGATGATCAATTACAATGATGAAAATTACATCGACGCCAAATTTAACGCACTATCAAAACTGCGCTTACCAACCTGGCAATTTCGCGTTAACTTTCTTCTGGAAAAAAACTGTTTTATAAAGCCAATCAAAATGTACTTGTAGAATTAGTCGAGTTGATTTTAATTCGCAAAATTTATACCGGCCAGTTAATTGAACGCTAACGCATCAAACCAGACGCAGTGTTGCCAACGGCTCGCCACCGCTTCGACAACATTAATTCTTTGAAAGGAGCTAAGCTGCTCGAGCGTAGTGATGCGGACATATCACCCCGCAAGTTCAATACACGCTACAGCGAGTTTAACAAAAAATTGATTTAAAATGCTCTTGGTAAAAATTATCTGATGAGTATTATTGATTTGGTGAAACTGAAAGTTTTTTTTGTGTAGGTAAAAATGGGTACGTGTAAAATTTTCTAACAAAATAATGTAGTAAATAATTTTTAAAATTTGTCAAGATGGGCAGGCAGTAGAGCTCTTCAGCTATGCTGTCGAAAAGTTAGCATTTTGATAAGCAATTTTTTGAGCTTTTAGTTTGACTCTATAGTTAACCAGTTGAGCAAGTTGTTATTATAATTTACCGTATTTAGTGTAGCAACAACATCATGCTAAAAACTTGTCAGTTTACAGCAATTTACTGTAGTCTTACTTTATATTTGAGTATTATGTTACAACGTATGGCGTCTACTTCCTATTCAATCGGTCAGGTCAGAGATAAGCTATTTGACAGCTCAGACGCTGATGATGACGATTTGTCCGATTCCAATTCCGATTTTGAGTCGGAGGAAACACAAACTCATGATGATGATCAAGGTCCAACAACAAACGACAACATATTGTCATCAGAAGACTCAGATTCAGAAATTGAGATTAGGAATAACGCTGAGATCGATGATGATGATGATGTTGCACCCCCTCTGAGCAAACGGCGCCGTTTTCCTCCTCGAGAAAAGTTAATTTGCAACTTAGAGGCTACTCTGGTCGAAAACAATTATGAGCTTATGAATGTGATTGCTAACCAAGCAAAATGCATCTACGGAAAACTTGAAAGAGGGAATAAAAGCGAGCCAGAAAGAACAATTAAATGGCAAAACAAGCCGCCCACTAGTGTTGGCAGGCAATCAATTTCGAATATAATTTTAGGCTCCCCTGGTGTTCGAAATGAATTTAAAGACCGTTTGCCTCCAAAAGCTGCCTGGGAACTTTTTTTTATTTGATATATTAATGACTATTGTAGAAATGACGAACAAAAAAATAGACTCAGGGAAACGCTCTTTGCCGCAAAGGGTATTGGACGACGGCCGCATTACCTTCGTGCATTCGACAAATGCTTCCGAAATTCTGGCTTTTATTGGGCTAATTTACTGGCGTGGCTTGCTTGGACAGGCAAAGGGCAAAATAGACAAGCTGTTTCACAATTTATCTGGAAGTCCTATATTTGGAGCAACAATGAGTAAAAATAGATTTAGATTTTTAATGTCCCATATTTCGTTTGACGACTTTGCAAGCAGAGATAGGCGATGGGAATATGACCGATTTGCTGGTTTTCGTCATATTTTTGAAATCTTTATGAAAAACTGTGGATCGGTCATATCACCTCATGATTACTTGGCGTTGGACGAAACTCTTTATCCAATGAGAACGGACCTTAACTTTAAACAGTACAATCGCTCAAAACCGGCCAAATACGGAATGCTGTTTTGTTCACTAAATTCTGCTAGATTTCCATACACCTTCACGGCAGTAGTTTATGCAGGGAGGCCAAAGCAATACAATTCGGACTCGTGCAAATATTACGAACGCGATTCTGAAGAAACGGTCAAAACTTTGGTCACAAACTTGGAAAGGTGCACTAATCTCGCTGGAAGGAACATAACTTATGATCGCTTTTATATTTCAATTGCGTTAGGAAAGTGGCTTCTGGAAAGAAATATTACTTCTGTTGGAATAATCCATGCAAATCGAAAAGGATCTCATGCGGAATTACAAACCTTTAATGGCAGGGATGCGGGTTCGTACGAAATTTATTGGAACGTACCAGGAAAACAAATTAACCTAAATTCTTATATTGTAAACACCAAAAGTTCCAGAAAGCGCAACGTTTTGATGTTGTCAAGATTGAACCCTATTCTTGAAATAGCAAAAAACTTCAAGGCTAAGCCAGCACTCTACAAGTTGTATGATTTTACTAAAGGTGGTACAGATATTGTTGACCAAAAAATATCCTTCTTTTCTTGCAAGCCTATATCACGCAGATGGCCTATCGTGGCATTTTCTTATTTTTTGGACACTTGCCTCGTATATACGTCCACGGTGTTGGCACTTAACCAAGGAAAAGACCCTCAAAAGCAAGATTCTTATGACTTTGGTTTTGACTAAGTCATGGAGCTTGTTCGACCACTCATTGAAAATCGGTCACGGAATGGGTTAAGCAGCGATATTACAAGAAAAATCAAGCTTGTCTTGGGAGAACCCGCTTTCCCTCCCTCCATTGCAACCGAACTGCAAACTCCTTTCCCTCCAATGTCTGAAAGTTCACGTCGATGTGAAATATGCAAAGCGGAAATAACGGGTCAAGGCATGAAAAAAAAGAAAGACAAACTTCCGAAACAACGAAGTCAATGCCAATGCCGTGGAATAACTGTCTGCCAACGGCATCGTTTTCAATTTTTTACCAATTGCCATTGAACAATTTATTCACTTCATATATCTGAATGTGACCAAAGTTAATGTAAAGTTTAGTTTTTGTAATATGTGGATTGCTGCTGGGTAAGTGTTGGTCATATTTTAGACGCTCTATAATAATGCTGCGCTTTATGACATAATAAATTGTTTTTGCTACTTCGTGACACTATTGCGCCTGTGCGTTATATCAACAACTTGGATATTTTCACTGAGTTCTATAAATTAGTCTTCAGGCAGATGAACTCAGACCTGAATCCAAAGACTAGCGAGTTTGAATCACAGATTTTACCGTTTTAGCAGCATCATAGAGCGTGTTTAATTTTTGTTTCTGTGACATTTCATTTCATTTTTGTACCGGTATAATGTTTTTGTGTTTTATCTGTACGAAGAATTCTGCATGTCCTAAAGCAGTTCAATGAACGTGACGTAGATCAAAGGTATAACAAAAAATTTGCACTTTTTTTCAAAAAACACATTTCTACATTACGTTATACCTGCACCTGTTTCTGTCGATTATTACATTTATTAGGGCGGGTTCAGTTCAACTTTGGTACAAGATTTATATCTTCGTTTTGACTTGGACCCTATTTTATTGAGTTCAAATAGCTTAATAAATTCATTTATTTTTTATTTTGAACAAGATTCCATTTTCCATAAGCAAAAGACGATCTTATTATTTTTTGGTTTCTGCAGGCCTGAAGACTCGGCAAGTTGACAACCTTGCCGTGCAAACGCAGCCCTCAGAAATAGTGCTTTAGATTCATTTCAATATTTATAGCGTAGATTCACAGTGTTGGAGCTGTCAATCGAAAGGTGGTTGCCGAATATGCATGCAGTTGTTTTACTGCGAATCGTTTTGCCTTTGTAAAAACGCACTGAAATGTCTTTTTATATTTTACTGTGTACCTGCGAACAAATATAAACCATTTGCTGTGTACGAAACAATCACATCAATCATAACTTAGTCTATTTGTCGCGATAAACGAAACAATATTTATGACATATTTTGGTTTTGCATTTACAGTCTTACCATTTGTTTAAACTTTTAAGTTTTGCTTTAAGTCTGGAGAGTGAATATAATTATTACAATACAATCATAAGTTTTTGAGCAATTATTTTTTGTGTTTTGTTAGCGAAAAAATATAACTGAACTGATCATTTCTACTGTCAATTTTTGTGAAAATGGTTTTTGAGTTTTCTTTTCTCTTTGAGAGTTTTCTGCTTTTGGCTGTTTTCATGTCATTCTTTTCAGGCCCGATGCCAGAGTAGTGTGTTTGAGAGGGGGAAAGTGGGGCAAAAATTTTGGTTGGGGCACAAAAATTTCCGGGGGGAGCACATTTTGTAAACCAAATGGACGTTTTATCAAGAATAATAACTTAGGTACTCTCAGTCCACTAGAAGCACATTCACTCAATTTGTCTTGCTGCTTCATAGAAGAACCTTTGCGGTGGTTTATTTTTGAGCAAATGTTAGCTGGGGCTCTTGTGCTGATACAAAACTTTATTCTCGCTTGGGGGGCACAAGCAGTGATTTGGAGGGCACGGCCCTGAAATACCCCTCGTGCCCGGGGAGCTTAATTCTTTTATTTTTTATTCAAGAGGCTATAGGTGAGTTGCTCTTCTGCTTCTCAGTATCAATGCAATTGCTTGAGTCTTTTTTTTGAAATAGGTGCGAATAAAATAATTATATATTCTAATTATATACTTGTGTTTTTCAAAACAGTTCATTATGTGTTACAGCCGTAAAACTTTCTACGGTGATATTTATGCCTCGACTGTAGTGAGCTGCGAAGGATAATACATTATATTGAATAACCAAGTGTGGAAAATAACCTACAGTTTTTGCCATCAATAAAATGAGCGAAAACTTTTTGCAATATTTATGCCGCATTTTCATCACACAATTAAGTAACTTGCAAATAAGTATCTTTGACAAATTAACCTATGATACAAACCTTTGCGCCAGTAGTCCTATTTGTTTTTTTATCAAGATGTTACCATTGCCGAAATGCGTTTACCAAAAGCACGTAAGCTAAGCGGCAAACAGTGTTTCAAATATGTGGTTTCAATTTTTTTAAAACTTGAAGGCAAACGGGCTTCTAAACAATTGTGAAAAATTTGGGTGATTCTTTTTCAAATATACGGAGGTTAAATTCAGAATTACCCGAAATTAGAATAATGTGCACAAACTTTAAAATAGATTGTGCATTTAATCACAGCTTTACGATGTTCTCGAGCCTGGGAACAGAATTTCACAAATCCTAAATCAAATAATAGTGAACACTGTCTATTTATTCGTAGTCATAGTATTGAATAACCGTAAGAACTAATGTAGTTACATACCACTGCAGCAAAGATTTGCTACACATTACTTAATAGTGACAATTAGAAGAACTGGTTAGTACAAGCTCTTTCAAAACGGCGTAAAATTATTTTCATTTCTTAACTTCTGTAAACTGTAAAGTAGTGCTGAGGCCTGAATTGCAAAGAAAAATATGTGTAAAACTACTAACAGTATCAATTACTATCATTAATGTAGATCGTAAATTTTGGTTGTTTGCTGTATCAGTGGCGTAACAAGAGAGGGGCGAATGCGTTCGGAAAATTTTGTCTGAGAATGCAAAAGTTATTTAGCAAGTTGAAAACATTTTTGTTCTTCACCTTCATTTTTAGGCTAAAGTAGTAATTTAGAAAACGAGGCAGTATATTTTTGGTCTTCTCGTACATTTAGCTTTCGGCCGCAAACGCAGAAAATTCGGCCTCGGTACTGCATTAGCGTTTGTTTAGCTTTAGCCAGATTTAATTCAATTACCATGTATTTAGGTAAAATGCTTATTTGCTTAATGTTACAAACAACTTGCAGGCCAGATAAAATAAAAATTAAATACAGTATCTCCTTCAAAGTATAGAGTAAACAAAGTTGTGGAACACAAACCACAAACTAGGTCCAAAGAAGCAAAAATTTGCATATCAAAGCTGATTTTGCTGCAGCAAATCTTAATTGAGCAACTGTACTGCATGGTCCACTATCAATGCCGCAACTAGAGCACAGTTCTAGGGGGGAACAAAAGGTCTTTCAGGGGGGCCAAAAATTATTTAGACAAAAACGCACCGATGAAAAGTATATTTCACCGAGTTTTGAGGCGTTCTCCAGAAAAAAAAAAAAAAAAACTCAAAGCACCAATGAAATTTTACTTCCTGTAATGTACGGAAAAAAAAACTTTGCTACGTGATAAATTTCGCATTTTATTGGACTATTTTGCGCTTACAGGGAACACTGAATGCCAGCATGATGGGCAGTTTGGAGGGGGAAATTTTTGTTCGGGAGCGCCGCTCCCCCGAGTTTACGACCCTCTCCACTATACTACAGTACGTACCTGTAGTGCTTCGTTTTCGTCAAATTCTAAAATTGTTTCGCATGTTTTTCTTGCTTTAATGAAGAGTAAAATGAAAATATCCAGTCTACGCGTACCGTGGAAAAAACCTATTCTACTACTGCGTGTGCAAAAAGCTGTCAACACCAATATTAGCAAAAGATTGATTAAAGATTTACCGTAGTCTTGGTATTTTCCATCCTTTGCTGCATTAGAAAAAATAGCAAGAGTTCTTTCGGTATCATTTTTTTAATCAATGCGATAAAATTCGGAATTTTATGCAATTCGTTAAATCTGTAATATCATTGTCGCAGTTTCACAGGAGCATATCAATAGGGATGTTATCAAATCTTCCATTATTTACATTTCAGAAACATGCCATAAAAATTATCGTAAGTTATTGAAGCAAACTGATAATTTTGTAAACTAATTGTACAAACAAGTTTTGATTTTCCACATATACAGTACAAAAAAGAGTAAATTACATACTTCTCTTTTTCATATAGGACGCGGCCTTGATTATCTTGCAAAGGGCTGATAAATATTTTTTATAAAATTAAAATGTTCACTCATCTAAGTGATAAAAATGTTGTCTCGAATGGCAGTGAAGAACCTATGAAAAACAAAATGATAACAGCGAACTTGTAAATGAGTCAAACCGTTAAACAAACAAATCGGTACTATGCGTGAGTTGGGTGGTCTAGCCGTGAAGCTTGGCGCGTCATTGAGTCATTCACAGGCAGCTTGGTAACGCATAACCGCTCTTGACTATTTCTTGTTTCTTTTTTTCTCTCGCTTATAAAAATAACATGATTTTGAGTAGGGTCACAAAATTAATAGTATCATAATTAACATGAAAAGTTTTAAAATCATTAAATTTTGGCAAAAAGTTTATAAAATCCTTGGCTTATTGTTATTTTTTTCGAAACTTTAGCACGTGTATTTACAAAGATACAAGCGTTCAAACTGCGCGGATAAGCTCGACCCCCCCCCAGTTTTCTACGGTGACCAAAAAGTCCAGCCTTGAAACGGTTAAACGGCGCAAAAAATAGATTTACCATCTCACGAGGTTGTCCTACGCAAGAAGCACGAAGTACTTCTAGGCGGCGTTCCTCGAGAGGAGATTCAACCATTAACTTTCGAATTTGATTCTCGAAAAACACAAACGCCAAGTTATTTCCGTTGTATGCAATTTGAGATGCTAAATTTATGTATTTATTTCTTCCCTGACGTTCAAGACGGGCCAGGTACACGTAGATTTGTTTCAATAGGCATTTTAGGAATGGTATTAGCCGTTTGAACAGTACTTTTTGTAACGTCATGTACCCATGATCTGGTACGGTCGGAACGAGCATCCTCAGTGGGAATTTCGCATTGAGTAAGTAAAGTTTTATTAATAGTTTGCGACCTCGTTGCACTAACGGATGCAACACGCAGTTTTAACGGTTTTTTGAAGCTTTACTGAAACCATTATCGAGGCCCAGCTTGGCTTTACTCGCCCGCGTGACACTGCCTGTCAAATCTCTCAGAGACTTACGTGAAGCACGAGATCTTCTAGAAGCAGCAACGGACGAGCCCCGCTCAGTACAGAAAAATAAGCTTTTGCTCTGCCTCAACTCTCGCTATTTCCAAACGCAATTTTGCTAACGTTTCAACCTTCTCCGCGCGAGCCTCAGCTTCGGCTAACATCCTAGCCTCTCCTGCTTCTGCCAACTCGGCGGCCACTTTTAATTCTGCTAGTTTTTGATTTAGATCAATATGACGCGCGAGTTTACTAGAAGTACTGGTGCTCTCCGTTGTTTGAGACACGCTGTCAGAGGTCTCGACTTCATCATGAAAACGTTTGTTTAGTCGCATGTAGCATTCGTCGTAAGAGAAATAACAATTTTCGTACACTTCTACAATGCGATCAGTTAATTGATCTAACGTTCTAAATTCCGTAAGCTGTTGTAAATTGGCGTGATATTTATTGTATGCCATTCTTAGAGCGTCAAATTTAGACGAAAGTTCCTCAAATTTAGCCTGCGAAATACAGCGCTCGAATTGTTTAAATAGCGTAGTAAGGTCAACAATCAAAGTTCGGTGCGTGGTGAGAAGCTTTCGAGGAATATTTCTCTTGTCCGAAATTAAACCGTCGGCGCCCCCAGTACCATTATCCACAGCCAAGCCCACAGGATTCCCACCCGGGCGTCGCTAGCATCACAAGCGAGTGAAGCGGGTTTCGTTTCCTCAGGCGACTTAAATTTGTTATCCCTGCTACAACCGGCATTATTATTCTCTACAGTAGGTTCACGTTGTGTATCCTCGCTGCCGTTGGCAACTTTTCCCACTAACCTCATTTTATGTTAAGGGATAAAAGATAAAGTAAAAAGATAATAAACACAATAATACCGTGAAGTTAAATAAAAATAAATTAACGTTCTTTCCTGTTATTGAGTTCCGGAAGTTGCTGGTTGATTGAATTGATTGAATCTTCAATATAAATGGAATTCTTCACAACGAAAAATAGACTTGTTGGTTGATGGTAAATTTAACAGAAAGAGGGACCAAAATCGACAGAACCAACGGAAAGACCAAAAAATAGAACCACGTGGTTCAGAAAAAAGCAAAGTTCCTGCAATCGCTATAGATATGGACAGGACGAGAAAGATGAACTGCGATTATGGGATCCAGAAAAACTGTCGAAGCCAAACTATCTTCTTTACTGCCAAGAACAAAAATCGAGGTCAAATTTTCTTATGTTACCAACAGGCAACATTTAACGGTAACCCCGGAGGAGCTCGCGGGTCTTCACTTCCTTTCCACTAACGTTTCTGAACTGAACACCAAACACCAAGCTTATAGATTGGTTTCAGCCAGATTAAAATATAACAAATTCAAAAAAAAAGAAAGCAAAAATTTGACCGAGGCTTTCCACACTTCAAAACGAATCAGCAACAGAATTCAACTAAAACAAGATAAAATAAGTGCGATGTTTCTTGCACTGCTCGTCAACTAAAAATGAGAACTACCAATGCTTCACGCGTTCAGTGTGGAAAAAAGGTGTGACGTGAAACATGACGTAAAGTTGCTTCAAACCAATTTAACAGAATTCGGCGATAAGTGGTGATTTGTGAATTGCAACTGAAGTGGTTAACAGAGGTGGAGTCCTCGAGGACGTCCTTGGCCTCGAGGACACATTTTGAAGTCCTTGGCCTCGAAGCCTCAAATCCTTGGCCTTGGCCCCGAAGCCTCAAGTCCTTGGCCTTGGCCCCGAAGCCTCAAGTCCTTGGCCTTGGCCTCGAAGCCTTAGGTCCTCGAAAATTGCCCTGTCCTTGGCTCGAGGACAGCACTATTTTTTGAACCATTAAATTTTTGTTGGAAAACGCTAGAAACCTCGCGGAAAATTTGCTAATACCTTTTTTGTTTTCCGCAATTGGAGCATAGGCTTAGCCAAGCGGCCCCCGCCCCCAATTGAAATTTCACCAATGACAAAAATGTGACAAAAAAGCCTATTGTTTCTTCAGTTTCAGTTCCTTTTTAGCATTTTTCGCTTACACCAGTAGCGAACAACAATATTTAAGACCAGGGGCCTCGGGACCCCCTCAAATCAATTTTTGCCAGCCAATTTAAACGTAAACCTGGAAGAAATGGATAGTTTTTGTCCTAAAAGTTGCTATCTCAGGATCATATCAAGCCTTTTTATGAACGTAGTGCATTAACCAAAGCCGGATTTACCACAATATAACGCAGTGCCAGCTAAGGGCCCTGCGCTCAAATCTTAAGACTTTTTATGGTCTTCACCTACATTTGGCAGAAAGATGTTGCAAAAATCTCCAAAGTGCCAGCGGCCCAGCGCAATGTAAATCCGGCCCGGCAATATCATGGTTAGTAAGCGTAACCATCTACAGGGAGTCCTCGACTTACGACGTTGATCCGTTCTTGAGAGGCGGTGTAACCCGAATTTTAGTTTAAGTCGGAACATTACACATCAATTACTCTATACATATCATATGCATACTGAAGCTTAGTGATTATTCGCTTATAATCGTAAAAGTTCGCAATTGCTCACGTCGTTTACGATGCAAATGACGAAAACCAATGAGCCCGAAGCACCGTATTTCTTGATCACAATGATCCAGTTTAAGGGCTTCGATATTACAGTACTGTATTATCATTTATATTTTTATGGAGTGCGTTCGTAACCTCGAAACAGCGTAAGTCGGGACTGTCGTAACCCGAGGACTTACGGTATTGTACTATTTTTCAATAACAATTCATTATTTCACCTCCACCTCGCCAGTTTTTACGCACAAAATACTTTTTTAAAAAATTAGCCATTGAAAATGCTGATTGAACAAATCGTTGAACTTCAATTAAGGGGGCCTGGGCCCCCTGGCCTAACATGCACTTCTATAACTGGTTATTTTCATGACAAAACAAAAATCTCTAAGGAAAACCTTCGAGTGGATTATTATCTACTGCTAAAATGTTGCACGAGACAATGCACCTTACTTCCCCCTACCTGGACCAAATCACTTACAATTAAACTTTAACACCAAAATGCAAAATGTTAAACGTGTTTTGGAGTTAAATTGCAACTAGAAGGAGGATTAAACAATTTAATTTTTTTAATTGGCTTTCAAATGTCAAAAATCTAGTGCTTTCAAATGGCTTTAAACATGTGCGAAATGTGATTCAATGGCATTTGAAATAGCTTTTTTTTCCAAAAAATTACAAAAAATCGCCCAACAGCTGGGGGCTTCGCCCCCAGACCCCCAAAGCCTCCGGCCGCTGGGGGCCCCTCCCCCAGACCCCCGTCTGTGGTACGTTTGAGTTACACTGGCTTTCTCATAACGTCTTCAAAGTTACGTATTTGCACTTTTCAACTATATTAGTTTAAGCCCTCTCCCTTTGCAAAATCCTGGGTAAGTGCCAACAGGCAAATTTTTGATGACGTCATTGCATGTGATTTGTGGTTTAGGCCTCCCAAATCAAAAGTTCTGGCTACGCCTATAAATTGGAGATTGCTGAAAAACTTTCTTGAAGACTTTTTTTTTTTTTGGAGAACACTTGCGGCTGTGTCCTTGGTCCTTGGCCTCGAGCATTCCTGTCCTTGGCCTCGAGAAGGTCTGTCCTCGGAAAGGCTGTCCTTGGCCTTGGCCACGGATTTTTTTTGTGTCCTTGGCCTTGGCCACGAGCCTTGTGTCCTCGACTCCACCTCTGGTGGTCAAGTATACGATAATTAAACGATTGAACTTACAAACGCCAATTCTGAGCAAAATGCAAAATAAGTTTGGAACCGCGTTGAGACAAAGTAACGTGATGCTGAAACATACAGTGATAGTCATATTTTTGTTGTCTTTGTTCAAAGTAGAATTTCGGTGAAGTTCGTTGCTGAAACTGACGAAAAATTTTTCATTTGGCACTGTTCACTTTTTGTGAGCTCTGCTGCATATGGAAAGCATCATCTTTATCTTTTCATACAGTGCCAATTGAGCAAGTTCACGTCAGTTTCAGCAACAGAAATGCAGCAAAAGTTTTGTCTTAGACAGCGACAACAAAAATATTGCTATCACTGTAACTGTATCAAAATCGTACGGCGAAAACTTTCGAAAATCGCCATTAATTTATGCGTTTCAATAAAATCGTTCAACATGCTTACAGAATGATAGGTGCTAAAAACGACACCAATAGACGTGTTAAAACCGTTCGTTCACGTTTTAGACATGTTTTGTTTAAACACTTGGTTGTGGCGCTCAAACATGTTTAGATTTTACCCATGTGTCAAAACCAACACTAAACTCGTTAAGGATGGTGTTTAACTTGCTGAGAGTGTACTTGATGTTGACATTCTGGTATAATTACGTGACATAACCACGTCAATAGTGTTAAAAAAGGACAATTTGAGCAGATAGTTGAGTGGAGTATAGAGCCGGAGCAAGAGCTAGCCGAAAGACGGAACTGGATTTTGCGTTTTTTTGTTGAAGCTAGAGAGGAATCAGAACAAAAATGGAACCGGTTAGGATTTTCTCGACCCGAACGATGAATTTCAAATTCTACGCCGGTTGACCGGCCGGTCGACCAGTTTTTTTTACAGAAGGCTTTTGTTCTCTGTTCAATGCATGTAATAAAAATTTTCAAAATGGGGGGAGCATAGGTGAAATGTTAAAATTTGTGACTTCTAACGGGGTTTGCATTTTTTGCAAAAATAACTCAATTTTATAACCTTTTAAGGCTAAAGTTTCGGTTTTAAAGACCTGTTTTGAGCAGCGCAAAACGTGCACAAAATAAGCACAAAAAGAACTGGAGGGCAGCACAAGCTAAATTATGAGATTTTTGTTCTAATGATATTATGCGTACCACCAAGAAAAGAAGTTAAAATTTTTCAGCTATTGGTGACAAGATTATTTGCAATTTGCCGAGCAGCAAACATTAAACAGTTATGACATTGGCTAGAAAATATTCGAAATATAATGTGCCCCAGCAGTTTGTAGAAATGTTGCTACTTCAGAACAAGCCATGGCTAGTTAGATATATAAAAAAATAAGAGCTATGTCTTTCTTGCACAGTGTAGAGTGCGGTAAATTTAAGTTGAAAAAAGCTTTTCAAAGCTGCAAGATTTTAGCATGTACTAAAAAACCTGAAGACTGTGCCACTTCTACTCTCAAGCTGATTAAAGTGACGCTAAAATGCCAGATAACGTAAGCCTTTTCAACAAGCTTGCTTTATTATAATGTGATTACGCGATTTTAACGTATATTTTGCACTTTTTTGCTTTGTGCCGTGGCCCAAAGGGGAGGCATGGCACAATGCCCCCCTAAATGTGCATGTCTTAATGGTCACAGCATATTAGTCACAGCTTTAAACCATTCATCAAGTGTTTTCAAAAGATGTGGTTTGTTAATATGGTTTTTTTTATAAAAAATTTTATTTATAATAAAATATACTGTATATGCATATTTTGGTTGGTGCTTAAGATGTCTTTTAGTCGCAAGGAGAGAAAAACTTGACCGGTGTTACAACCGGCTTGAACGGTCGGTCAAAGAATCTCCACCCAATCGGTAACTCGACCGGTTTCCATCTCTGATGCAACGGGTACGTAAACAAGTGAAAAGTAACCTCCATGCTTCACGCTCATTTCGACCTGGCGAAAGATGAGGGCTCACAGTAATCAACACCGCAAAATTTAAAAGGTTTATTAGTAGCGGTAACACGCCAGGTATGCAAATCCGCCATAAGTTGACGGAAAGGGGTTGCTTTACGCCAAGCACAAGTACTGCAATCGTTCAAGAAACGTTTGCCACAAGCAATCCCATGAACCATCCAAAACTTTTGTCTAGTTTTCATTACACTGTATGAAGGTCTCGCAAGTCCAGCAATGACGTGTTCGTGAAGAACGACTGATCTAGTCAAGGCATGCTTACGCAGCAAAATCAGAGGATGTTTAGCATCTACAGCGAGTGCTGGTTTTCAAGTCGACCTTCAATACGAAACATCTCTTCAGTATCTCCGCAAGGGCTCAAATTTTTTAGCGCTTGTAATTCTGAAATGCGATTCATGTCTTCGGCATTTGCGGCTTTATCACTAAGCTTTTTTACGATAGAATCAATAACATCAAGTGAATTGTTTTTCAGCAAATCTACAGCAGCCCCGGAGCGAACACGCTGAACAAATTTTACCGCATTTATAAAAGCTTTATCCAGAAGACTCGCGTCAATTTTAGGTTTAGAAAAAGGAACCTTTTTAACTTAGCAATTATGAACTGCTTGAAAAGCGTAAGGTATGTCAAGCGTTTTTTTTAGCTTGTAAAGATCTCGCAAAGTTTCAAAAAAACGATTCAAACCTCCCTAAATGTCGTTTCACAAGGGATCGTCAGCGACATTAGTTTTTTGCACAATGATCGCGGGATTCGGAGGTAGGGGATCTGTGCTCTCTTTTAATAGAAATTCGGGTCCTTTCAACCAAACTGAGTGACCTTCAGCTTTTTTTACGCCCTCCACTCGATTGCCAACATTAGCCGGATTTATTAACGTATGAACATAACTCAGGAGTCGGCTGGAGCCACAAAATGAATCTCATCCACGCGACGTTTTACAAAGCGGGGTAAATGAAGATCTGGGTTAATTATCCGCTTCAAAACCAACTGTGAATCCGACCAGAAGTGAAGGCTGCAACCAAGATGTAGCAACGACTTAGATACAGCTTGCATCAACTCAACGCACATCTTGGCAGCCTCCACTTCCTTCCGCGAAATTACCCAACCGGTTTGAGTGGTCGAAACTACTTTCACTTTGCCCTGCACAAAGGCAACACACAAACGCCCATTTTCCAAGGGTTGCAAGTAAACAACGCAAGAAAATGCGTGATTTGAGGCGTCACAAAAGTCATGTAATTGGTGTTCCGCACCCTTCCTCAAAGCAAACTCGTAGTCTCCAGCAAAGTAGTAACGAGGAATGGCAACACTAGCAAAAGTCTTTATCAATATAACCCATTTACGCCACCTTTTTAATATATCTTTCGGAAGCTCATCATTCCAACCTTGTCTCAAAGTACCAACGTTTTGAAAAATTAATTTTCCTTCCAGCAAACAAGGTGTGAGAATCCCTAATAGGTCAAACTGTCCCGCCAAAGAGCTTAACATTTCACGTCAGGTAGTAACGTCAAGCATATTTCCCTTTAAAACCCATAATTTATCATTTTCAACATTCCAAACCAAGCCCGACGCTTTGGAGTCTGGCGTTGGTTGAGAACCAAGATGAATCTTTTGCGTATTTGACCCGAGGTCACTTTTGGGTATCCCAGTCAAAACTGACTTAGAATCACAGTTGGAAACCCACTAACGCAATTTAAAACCTTTGCTTTGAAATAACAAAACCGAGTCGCATGAAATAGTTTCGAAATTTTCCAACGACGCAGAGGACAGCAATAGATCGTCCATATACCGATTAGTCTAAACAACTGACAAGGTCAGATTTGTAGCATTAGTAGGGTTTTCAGCAACCAGTTTCTCAATAGCAAAAAGAGCAATGTATGGGTTCGAGTTCACGCCCCACACTTGCCTCGTAAATTTGACAATCTGAATTTCTCGCTCATCTATTTCATTATTTCTAAACCACACCAACCTAAGCAAGTCTCTTTGATTCTCAGGTACACTTACCTGTAGAAAGCACTTACTAAGATCGGCCATACAAGCATAGCGCCCCACTCAAAATTGAGTCAAAACGTCAACTAGTCCATTTAGCAAATTTATCCCAGAGAAAACAGCATCGTTTAAGGCAGTGCAATTAAATGTAGCAGCTCCGTCAAAAACTACTCTCGATTTTTCCTGCTTGGTCACAAAGAAAGGCAAATACCAGCACCTACTGTCAGTAGCTCCTCCGTCATCCACTGGTACAACCCATCCTTTCGAAATCATTTCTTTAAAGGTCTCAGAAAGCATGCCTTTTAGTTTCGCAATTTTTTGGGCATTTTCACGCAATGACTGAGTCCGTTTCAGTGCGCAAGTATAATTTAATTTCGGCAAAGCGATCGACTTTTTGCACTAAACAGTAGCAAGATACAGCAACCACAAAATCTGGCGCATTTTTAGGCTTGCTACTTATATTTACATTCTTTGCAATAATTAAAAGAAAAAAGAAAATTACTTAGCGAACGTGTTTGGCACTACAATTGGCCCTTTTCAGGAATATCTAAAATAGCAATTATAGCTTTAAGAAACATTGAATTAGATAACTAAATCCGATAAAAAGCTAAAACATTTGCTGTTAGTACTGCACAATGTTTACTAGCCTGCGCTAAATTAAAAAAAAAAGGAGATTCAAATTTACAACAATTGTAATGACAAGAATTAGCAATTATGAGAAAACAAGCATTATGGGTATAGGATATAGCAATCAGAAAGAACGTCTAATTGTTATTGAATTTTTCTGATTAAAAAATTTGCCGCAAAAAATGATGATCCATTGGCTTAAAGTTTACGATTAAGGGTAGGAGAGTGTTTCTTGATCAGAAGAACTTCGCAAATTTTTGTGTCATACTTAGAACAGCATTTTTGAATTATTTTAAATAAATCCAAGCCAGTTTTTTTATTGGAACAAAATATTACAGGACATTATATGGTCTTTAATTGAACTTTTCAGGTTACTGTTGAAATTTAGATGTTCTTGAACTCTATTGCTCAAATGTCTGGAGGACATACCATTGTATGTCTTGCTCGTGTCATACGAATATGTGAAGTGATAAACAACATTTAAGCACAGAACCACAGGCGTTCGAAATTTTGGTTGAAAATAAGATTTGACTTTAAATGATTTGTAAATCGAGGTAATTTTAACTTCTAATTGATTTCTGATTACGTTTAAAAACTTATTAACGAATCGTCGTGAATCTTTGCCAAACATACGGAATAACGAGTTGTAAATTTGAATCTCATTTTAGGCATTCCTAAAGAGGGTCAATTGTAATTGTAATAGTAATTGTAATTACATTTTATTCACCAGTTCCTTGGCCAGGAGACAGCGAAGGGACCTTTCGGTCTTCGAGTCAAGCTGACACCTGCCCACCTGTCTACCACACACGGTGGAGGCTTCACACTGTCCCTTTAATTGCTGAACGTCAAGCAGGGAAGCTGTGAATACCAATTTTTAGTCTTTGCTTTGACCCGAGTGGGAATCGAACCCTAGTCTACCGTTTCAGTAGCAGACGCTCTATCCACTCGACCACTGATCGGGAGTTGTAGGGCCGAAAACGTTCGCAAAGTAATTTTCTTTTAGTTACTATAAATAACGTAAATACAAGTAACAAGCCTAAAAATGCATCAGGTTTTGTGGTTGCTGTATATTGCTACAGGAAGTATAAATGTTAGGCAAAGTTTTTAGTTCTTCAGTTTTGAAGAGCACAGGAATTTCATAGCAACCATTTTTCACTATTACGTTTGCTTCAATCAAGCCAACAGCAATTTCGTCATTTGTTGAAGGTTGAATCAATTCATCTTCTCTCTCGAAATTAACCACCGATTCTTTAACGTAGCAATTTCTTCTTTCAGATGTTTGCAAATTTCGCAGGGATCTGAATTCTCTTTTAGTTTAAAGGCGGTGAATCATCCAGCCAATTCCAGTGGTTTACAATAGCTAAAATTGAACTATAATTTTTGATATTTTTTGTTTTAATTTTGGGACTGCGGTTGCAAAGATATTCAACAAATTCAAAAAGATGTCCCCCCCGAAAAAATTTTTGGAAACTCTGAGTTTGTTCTTCCCGCCAAAACCACAGTAAGCCTAATGGTTTAGAGACCTGTGATAGGCCTAATAGTTTAGAGATAGTTTATTTCTAAATAGTTTATTTCTAAATAGTTTAGGCCTAATTAGGCCTAACTATCTCTAAACTATTAGGCCTAATAGTTTAGAGATAATTAGGACTAATAGTTTAATAAGATTACAGTAGGCCTAATAGTTTAGAGAACTGTGGTTTTGGCGGGAAGATCAAAACTCAGAGTTTCCAAAAACTTTTTTGGGGGGACATCTTTTTGTATTTGTTGAATATCTTTGCAAACGCAGTCCCAA
Organism: Trididemnum nubilum; assembly: GCA_963965965.1. Lineage (NCBI taxonomy): Eukaryota > Metazoa > Chordata > Ascidiacea > Aplousobranchia > Didemnidae > Trididemnum > Trididemnum nubilum. Next base: position 6,578,157 of record OZ014489.1, on the reverse strand, counting down.
AATCAAAACAAAAAATATCAAAAACTATAGTTCAATTTTAGCTATTGTAAACCACCAGAATTGGCTGGATGATTCACCTTCTTTAACTATTAGATTTTGGAGAAGATTCGATCCTAAGTTTGCACGACCACCGCTAGCAATAGGTCCAAGTCGTGTAATAACCAAATTAGGCTCATTTTGAACAAGACCTTGTCGCTCCAACCGGACAGTAAGCAGCAGTTTATCTGTTTGTCCGATCAAAATATCGATGCTTTTACGGTGCAAATTACAGGTATTTCCACGTCTTTAAAGTGACTCAAATTTTTACGTTCACCGAGTGAGGAAAAGCACCTTGATCATTTTAAAAAATTTGATACTACTAAAGCATTTTTTATCTCAAAAACTTTATTTGTCGCAAGCAATTGAAGTTTAAACTCAGTAAATCCTGAACTTTTGGTCGTTTGCTCAGCAAGCATCCGAATATTTAGCTCGTGATCAGTATTAACATTTAACTCAAGTTCATTTACTATAGCCTCTCTGACACCAAGGTCGCCTGAGACGCTGCGTCATGCTGCGCATAAACAAGCGTCGAATTTCCAGTCCGGGGATTAACAACTCGTACTGCACTAGTACAATGCAAAACATTAGTATTTGCAATTTCTGGTACCATTATTTCAAAACAGCACGTGGCCGATCACCATCTGAAAAAGTGCCACTCACTTCACATTCGCTAGCAGTCACACCCTATTCACTTTTGGCGACCAAACCAGCTACAGAACTCACTGGCACGAAATTCTCGTGCAAAGCGCCAGCATGCTTGCTGTGAAACTTGTGTCCGCTCCTACGGCATTTCGAAGAGAAAGCGCGATTTTGAACGACATGACCCAACGAAAAGCAGTTCAGGTACCTTCCCAAGCCCATCACAGTCTGCCGCTTGCGATAGAGATGGCGCGGATAACAAAAAATGCATCCGCATGCTGCGCTGCATCCGCAAACTTTGTCCGCATGCTGCACCGCACTGCATTCAAACACGACTAAGTTCACGCTGCACCGCGCCGCACCGCAAGTTAAATATCTTTTAAATTTTCACTAACATCAGAAAAAAATTAGCTCTCTAGCTTATGACATAAAAAAAAATTGATTTTTGGGGTATTATTTTGGAGAGTTTTCAAAAGAGTTGCTCTCTCAAACCATATCAAAATATTTGTTTTTTAAACATCTGCCGGTATAAAAAAAAGTAATGTCCTAGCTTGAGTTGTTCAAAAAGCTAATTTCTGGGGAGTCCATTTGGGGGCCCCTGGGGGGTGTTGGTACCTCCATACTATCTCAAACTATTTGTTGCTTAAATATCTACCAATATAAACAAAAAACTATCACCCTAGCTTGAGCAATTAAAAAATTAGTTTTTTAGGGCCCCATTTTGGGGGGGTTCTGGGGAGAAGCCTCAAAAAAATTCAGGAGACAAAATAGCATTTGCAGCCCAACAAATTTACACGAAAATTAGATATAGATGTTGTGTGGTTTAGGAGAAGAAGAGTGCACAAAATTTAGAAAGCAAAAAATGAAAAAAGAAAAAAAACTCAATGCGGCTAAAAGTGTAGGTAGAGATGACAGAGTATCTTACGACATATAACCATGTGAAATATTTTTTGCCGTACTTAAGCCGTTTTTGAATAAGACCGCTTTTTATACCAAACTTTTGAAGTAGTTTTCAGGTTCTAAACCTGAAGTTACGGGACTCTTTGCCTTGAAATTTGGCACGCACAAATAACTTATGAATCTCAAACTGCTGTCAAAATTTCATGCAGCTAGACCAAACCATTCTCAAGTTATAAGTAAAAGTCTGACACTTTGCACTCGTTAACTTTGAAAATGGCCGAGTAAAAACTAAAAAGCATGCGACGTGAGATCAGCGTTTCAATTATAGGCTTTCAGGTTTAATCTGCCTTGTGTGTGCTTGCTATCAGTTTTTCTGCACCATGTTTTGGCAATCAAAAACAATCTACCCAGTACCAGTCTACCTGATGATTTCATGCAACTACTGTACTAATCCTGAACCAGTAGCTCAAAGAATGAAATATAAGGTATCACGTGCTCTGCATGCTGTCACAAGCTACTACACTTGTATGAAACTACCCTATGTATTAATACCTTTGCCGTTTACATGTGTGTTGAATTGTGGAATAAATTTTGCTACTACGTACGGTACCGGTATATGAGATAGGCTCCAGACATAGGACCGAAAGCCTAATTCTTGATGCCATGACCTGTTGACGAATAGGCTACACTGAACTAACTCTTTCACTCTGAAATGCAAGCCCATGTGTAGTAGAAACTGTTGTCTAGCCTTGGGCTTGTACCAATACCATAGGCATAAGCCTACTGTGTAAAGGGAGGGTGTGTCACTAGGCTTTGTTTTGTGCCTCTACTCTGATGATTGTTTCCAACAAATGTTTCTTCTACTTTTGTCTGCCTTTGTTTCATCTTCTCACCGACAGGGGTGCCGAAACCCAGGGGAGGGTGGGGAAATAAATCCCCCCAATTTGACTGTATCTTCCCCAATAATTTGAGTACCGGTATAGTCTGCACCTGCATCCTCCCAATAATTTGACTTTGGTATGCATTTGAGCGCAGGTCTCCACTAGAATTTGGGGAACAAAGTTTTCTTTCTTTAGGTGAAGACCTTTTTTTTTGGTCTTCACTTAATTTGCTCACCTGAAAGAAATCGTGGTCAAGGTTCATCCCCCCAAAGTTGAAAATAGGGCAAAATTGGGGTAAAATTGCAAGTTATCCCCCCCAATGCTCAACGAAGATCGGCACCCCTGCTCACCCAACATCCTAAACCTTTCCTAGTCTAGCCTACCAAAACCAAAATCTTTTTGTTGGTGTCAAAAAAAAACACGTTCAGCCGATCAAAATTAAGTTTCTTGTAGCCAAAATAAGCGATTCTAGGACGCTCCGAATTCTGAAAAAATAAACTTGAACTGAAGGCACCTTTTCCTGTTTTAGTAGCATGCATTGTTTTCAATTCATACCGTATGATAATAGTTACATCCAGACTAACCATTATTGTTCATAAAGAGAAAATCACCAACAATAATTGTAAAAAAATGTAAAAAAAATTTTGTACGCGGCGCTGCGCTGATGCTGTGACGTAATGCAAATTTTAGTTGCCACGCTGCGCGGCGCGGTACACCAACAACAGCGCGCGGCCGCGTACGCTGCGCTGTTGCCATCTCTAGCTTGCGATTGTGAGAAAGGTTTTTAAGCGTTTGGCAGTCTCCGAGAAAATGTCTTGACTTGTTGTCACAGAAAAAACATAACATAGGAGGCTTTGTTCCCGCCGCTTTTTTTTACGACCACGAGGTAAATCATTTCGAGTTTTAGATTTTTGAGCATTAGTCAGCGAACTCGGGAAGTCATCAGTTTTAACAGCAATTAGCCGGACACAAACTGAACCACGAGTTTCCCCCCTGCCACGTGACTTTTCTTTTTCGTCAACTTTAAAAAATGTTTGAGCATAATCTGATGTCATTACGTTCAATTCCCGCAGAACAAATTTTCTCAGAGATTCAAACTCAGGGCAGTCTACATTTAGACCTCTTTGCTCTAGACAGTTCAAGTATCGACGTTTTAGCACACCGAGTAGCATGCCCTGTAAGAGGGGGGTTCAGGGGGTACATCGTACCCGGGCCCGGGCCTAGGGGGGCCCGGGCTCAAGGGGCCCGAAAGAGTTCAGGTTTCCGCGTTAAGTTTTGGTATCGCACCTTAACACCATAATCAAACTTGCCTACAGCAAAAATATCATTCAGCCTACTCAGTATTGGTAATTGGTCGCTATTTTTGCTACACAGCCTTTAGACCATCCAATGGTGGCCGATTTGACTAAAAGAAGAGGAAAATGTATCAAAAGCCGTACACTTGCATCGAAATTAACGTTTTGTTGCATTTCTCTGACTTGAGAGCCCTAATTCTACGGTATAACAATGTACGAGGGCCCACATTTCCAGAGACTCAAAAGCATTTCAACCTCAGAGAGCGGAGTCAAAGTTGACATACTATACTACTACCATTAAGCAACTCACTCTATCTGTATTAGTTTAATAGGTATTTGGGTTTGTGAAGTCTATGATTGCAAATGACTCCGAAAAACTTTTATCAGTAAAATATTTGGATTTGCAGTAGGGTCATTCCATGTCAAAACAGCAAATTTTCAGAAAATTTCCCACTTGACCCTCTCAGATTTTGTTGAAACTTCATCAAAATGGGTTTTTTGAGGAATAATGAAGATTTGCAAAATTTTAGCTTCGGGTCATTTTTTGTTCAAAAAATATGCCTCCCCAAAGTTTTGCCCCCCCCCCCAGCTGCAAAAAGTTTTTGTATTTTCGCAAAAAATTTGAGTCCTCATATCTTTGGATTGAAGTTACTCAGATTGCTCAAACTTGGCATTTTTACAGACATTTACCCACTAATTTCAGATATGGTTTTGAATTTTTGATACCATGTTTAAATTTTGAGTTACAGACCTTCAAAAATGCTCGTTTTTTCAAAAACATACTTTTTTACACTTTTTTTGAGGGGGTATATCTTACATCGCAAATATTACAGCCTCATCAAACTTGCAATGCGTCTTAAGTATATATATGAGACTGTCATGAAACAATATGAAGGGGGTAGCTGCAACAGATTTTGGGCAATTATGAATCAAATACGGCCCATTTCCTAAAAAAATCGAAATTGCGCCATCTTGTGAGCCCTGGTTGACAATGTGGGCAACATTTTAGAAATCTGAAATTTTGCACAAAGTTTGCTCACAGTCACAACTATATCATATGTGAATTTCAAGAATGTGTCTCAACTGTAAAGTAATACTCTAAGGTGGTAAACATTCACCTATATCACTAAATTTGCTTGCGTGATTTCCCTAGCAACGGCCATAGCAACCATTTTTTCTGTGCATTAAGACGCTCCAAATTGACAAAAAAGTTATTTTTAATGAAAAATAGCAACTTCTGCAGTGAAAACGTACAGTTTTCAATCAATTCTGATATTTAAATCTGTGCTCAATAGCAGAAAAATTCAGTGAATAGAACACTAAGGTAACATACTTTGCTCAAAAATAGCCTTTATCACTGTTTATTCAAGACACCAAGCCAACATTTCAACATTAATCATGTTTCAGTGAGCGCACAGTCCAGAACACATTGTACAGCAAAGTATACTTGTATACAATGTTTCAAAGCCTTGAAAAGCATCAAATTTCATATGATATGTATTTGCAATAAAAAGCAAATACCGCAACTAACAGATTTCAAGTTCTGCAGCTTTGAAGGCTCATACACTGCACAACAACCAATTCACTAAAATGCATAAAGCAATCTCGTCAGTATTATGGTTAGTTAGCATTGCAGTTTATCATCAGTGATCATTGCATGTCAAGACGTAAAGAGTTTGTATCAATTCAAGATGGAAGTGAAAAAATTCAAAAATACTGTTTATACCGGTATCTAGATAGTCTTATATTAGACTTCTTTTTTTATAAGAACAGTTTCATAAGAACACAAATTAAGAGCAATGCTAGGCTCAGCATCAAAAAATTAATTCAGAACAAGTGCTAGCACAACTTATTTGTGTTACCAGCAGTGTTTTCCTCGGCTTTTTTTGCCATTGTTGATTTGTGTAACAGTAGTCATGATCTATAACAACAGACAGAGCCCTTTTTACCAATCGAGAATAAGTTTGGGTCAAGCACAAATAAGGCTAAAAACTTGCAAACATTTAAGAACAGTTATCCGCACCTAAAAATTCACAAGTTCTTATAAAAAAAATGTGCAATACCGGCACCCCAAACACCATCACTTATAGAGATACTGATCCTTTTCATTCAAAGCAGGAATGAAGAACAGCTAACAAATTAAATTTGGACTGAGAGTTCCTAAGTCTGTTGAGCAATAAGCATGAGACTTAATACCATTAAAAAGAGGAAACTTCTTCAAAGGATAAAAATTACAGGGCATTGAAAAGAGAAATAATGCAATTTAGATTTGAAGAACTTAGTTTATAGTATCATTTACTCTAATTTTGAAGAACAGGTGCATCTACAACACACAAGATATCTTGAAATGGAACCCAGCACTCGTTTCTTGCATCGTATTGCCATGATAAAGTGCGGTTTTGATTGCAATGCATGAATTTAACGTAAACATCTTTTTGCTGATCGCATCATTCCATGGTAATCCAAACATACCACTGTTGATCGTAATTGCATGCTACAGTATGTAGTGACCAGGTTGGAATTGTGTATCATTTTGAATTGGTACAATCTGAAAACAGCAAGGTGCATGTTTTTCCAAATCCAAAACAAAATTGGTTGCCAACAACATCCGAAGAAAGCCTTTTCATTTCCAGGACGGTTTCAGAAATAGGTATGAAACTGTGATGTGATCGAGTACCTAGGATAGTTTTACACCTGGCATAGCGCTCTTCATGTGCAAAGTCTTGAAGATTCTTGGCAATATCCTTTTCCCTGATGTACAGATATTTTATACCAGCAATAGCCAAAGCAAACATGTGTTGTGGAGTTAAAATTTGATTTGTTACTGTTGCTTGTAAGCTTGCTTTCGTTACTGCACGATTTGCCATGGCTAATAGCAAAAAATGCCACTCAGCATCAAGGTCATGATCTCTTCTATGATGGCACAAATCCACCAATTTCTTGAAGTTATTGCATTGGCTTGCAGCGCCAGCACTGAAATATACTACAGTACTTTGGAAACTGTTGGAAGCTTTTCTCGTGTATAGATGAGCACACTGTGGATAAATGTATGAACAGAGGTGGACAAAGTAGTCGAATAATCTACTTAAGTAGAAGTATTGTTACTTACTCAAAAATGCCTTTCAAGTAATAGTAGAAGTATGGCGAAGCATTTCCACTTAAGTAAAAGTAGGAAAGTAGTCAAAATTAATTCTACTTAAGAAACGAAAGTAGAAAGTAATTTCGAATTTCACGTGTTTGTTTATTCTTCGAAGGTTTGCTGTTGTGACGCTTACGATCAGCGTTCAAGCAAAGTCATACTTACGGTAGCATATCAAAAAATCAAAGTTTTATTATTCTCTTGAAATTACACCGAAGCGTGTTACGAATACGATTTAGTAGGGACTCTGGGCTCATCTCCGCGCCTGGACAACACAGCTTGAGAAGAAATGTCGCAGCGATGGCGAGTCGTTAGAAACACTGTTCATTAACCGCCTCGGGAATTGAACCCCAGACGGGCCGCAGCAAACGCAACGCCGTTAACCGCTAATCTTTTTCGTATGAACCAGGAGTAATGCGCATGTCTAGTTTGTCTACTGTACCATGCTAATCAGGGTTCGGTATGTTTTTTTTTTTAGTGAGACTGAGTCAACACCTGGTATTTGATGCAACGCAAAAACACACTACCCTAGATGACCTGTAAATGAATCGTCGTAACTATTCAATAAGTTTCGTAGTACTGTACAGTAAAACAAACTCGATACGTACTTATTGTACACGTTGTGAGGTGGAATAATGTACACTACCTAACGGTCGAGTTCAACAATCCATTTAAACTTTTATTGGATTAAACCTACTATGTACAATATGAAGTAAGCCAATCAGCAGGTCACCACAGATTCGTAACATCTAATTCGTACAAATCTTCAACCGGGTATACGATATACCAATTGGTATGCGAAACGGTAATTATGGTACTCGGTATACAGAGGGTATACGAAACAAAACTGCGATCTCCAAAAAATAAAAATAAAAATGGTCCCCACTTACATTCGGCTAGATTCGGTCCAATTTCGCCCAAATCTAAGCATGAAAAATCGGATCTACAAAAAGGTTGAAGAGCACTGAGCTACCACGTAAAAAAGGTTGAAGAGCACTGATCTAAACAATGCATTACTCTGCTCGGATGGCTAATTGTATATCTCGCATGCCTCTAGAGCGGTAAATGACAGTCACGCAAATGACAGTAGGCTGCTAAGATAGTTTAAATACAGGCCAGTCTAAATCTTATAATTTATCAATGCTGGTACTACGGTAGTAGCCCAAACGCTTACTGGTATATACTGGCAGCTATAGGCCTAAGTGAAGGCTTTCAACTAGCGTTATCTATCTGCAATACTTCTTTGGAAAACCTAACAAACAATAAAGTACACAATAATATTGCGCCCACCTAAAACAAAGAAATTCCAGAAAACCTTGCCAAACCTCAAAATTGCGGCTCATTACCGGTACATAGACTGTAATCACAGCGTACCAGACTTCTGTTTCGCGTCCTGTACGAACATGTTTTCGATAAGCAGAGTTGCCAGATATAATGAGACAAACAAAAAAAATTCAAATCGTGGTCATTGGTCAAATCATCATCAAAAAGGATTGGCTAGATGTTTACTTCTACTTTACATAAAAGTCATTACTACTCAAGTAGCGTTACTTCGAGAGGATTTTACTTGAAGTAAAAGTAGAAGTATCAGAAATGAAAAATACTTAAGTAAGTCGCTCGTTACCGAAAATACTACTTAAGTAGTCTACTTAAGTAGAACTACTTCGTTACTGACCACCTCTGTGTATGAAGTGTTATATTTCATGCTATCATATATGATGCAGATACTTAAACACTTGACTTCACCAACATCATTCTTGAAGTAAACAGAAAATGGGCAGAGGGTAGCTTGGCAGTTTTCCCAATGATATCCTTGGACATCGTCTTGAACCAGAAAGCTATAACTTTCAGCAAAATCAAGAAGAACAATAATTTCATTGCCATTGATTTGTTCTTTTATTGTTTCAAAAAAGCTGATTGAGACTACACAGACGCTGTCTCAACAAACCAAAATTTTTACAAGTGGTTTCAATAAACTCAGTTACAGTATATTGCAAATCCAAAAGTTTTGTCCTATCTGAGTAAACCACTGATTGACAATAAAAGTATATTCCAGGTCGAGATCATTTTGATCAAAGGTCTGTTTCAATACATCCTTAAGATGATCTTTTCCAGGCCATTGCAAACATTGCTGCATCATGCTGTTTCGATTTTACACACTGCAAACCATGTGCATCAGAACGTTTCGAAATGAAACTTTTTCAGGAAGACCACTGCGAAGAAGCTTTGCATTCTGTTGTTCTTACAAACACACACAGAATGCATACCCTCAGAGTTAACGATTACACACCATTTGGTCGAAGTTCAGAAAACTTTGAAAACCCAATTGAACCACTGTTGTTCCGTTGAAATTGTTCGTAAAGTTCTTTTAAGTTAACTAACAGAAGATGGTTTTGTTTTTGAATTTTTTCACTTCCATCTTGAATTGATACGAACTCTTTACGTCTTGACATGCAATGATCACTGATGATAAACTGCAATGCTAACTAACCATAATACTGACGAGATTGCTTTATGCATTTTAGTGAATTGGTTGTTGTGCAGTGTATGAGCCTTCAAAGCTGCAGAACTTGAAATCTGTTAGTTGCGGTATTTGCTTTTTATTGCAAATACATATCATATGAAATTTGATGCTTTTCAAGGCTTTGAAACATTGTATACAAGTATACTTTGCTGTACAATGTGTTCTGTACTGTGCGCTCACTGAAACATGATTAATGTTGAAATGTTGGCTTGGTGTCTTGAATAAACAGTGATAAAGGCTATTTTTGAGCAAAGTATGTTACCTTAGTGTTCTATTCACTGAATTTTTCTGCTATTGAGCACAGATTTAAATATCAGAATTGATTGAAAACTGTACGTTTTCACTGCAGAAGTTGCTATTTTTCATTAAAAATAACTTTTTTGTCAATTTGGAGCGTCTTAATGCACAGAAAAAATGGTTGCTATGGCCGTTGCTAGGGAAATCACGCAAGCAAATTTAGTGATATAGGTGAATGTTTACCACCTTAGAGTATTACTTTACAGTTGAGACACATTCTTGAAATTCACATATGATATAGTTGTGACTGTGAGCAAACTTTGTGCAAAATTTCAGATTTCTAAAATGTTGCCCACATTGTCAACCAGGGCTCACAAGATGGCGCAATTTCGATTTTTTTAGGAAATGGGCCGTATTTGATTCATAATTGCCCAAAATCTGTTGCAGCTACCCCCTTCATATTGTTTCATGACAGTCTCATATATATACTTAAGACGCATTGCAAGTTTGATGAGGCTGTAATATTTGCGATGTAAGATATACCCCCTCAAAAAAAGTGTAAAAAAGTATGTTTTTGAAAAAACGAGCATTTTTGAAGGTCTGTAACTCAAAATTTAAACATGGTATCAAAAATTCAAAACCATATCTGAAATTAGTGGGTAAATGTCTGTAAAAATGCCAAGTTTGAGCAATCTGAGTAACTTCAATCCAAAGATATGAGGACTCAAATTTTTTGCGAAAATACAAAAACTTTTTGCAGCTGGGGGGGGGGGGCAAAACTTTGGGGAGGCATATTTTTTGAACAAAAAATGACCCGAAGCTAAAATTTTGCAAATCTTCATTATTCATCAAAAAACCCATTTTGATGAAGTTTCAACAAAATCTGAGAGGGTCGAGTGGGAGCCATTTGCTGTTTTGACATGGAATGACCCAGTATTAAAGTCATTATGTTGTATAATTATGTGTCAATGTCATCATCCCCAGCTTTACATACTTTCTTTCATGTATGTCACGTTTTTTGCTTGTCAATTTAAGCAAGCTTGGTGCTGGAATGTTAATCAAATGCTGTATATTACCCTCGAGAAACATAAAAAGTGCTAAAGCTTCCCGGGCGTAGCCCGGACCCCGCTGGGGGAGCTCACAGCGCTCCCCCAGACCCCTTAGCTGGATTTAAACCAATTTTATGTCTAGTTGTGTTTTTCATAGGTCCTAACTGTAAACTGTATGCGAAATGTATACGTTATATTTCTCACTTTTAAATGAAGATTTACACCCATCGGACAAAAAATGATTTAACGGCACGGCCCGCGATAAGGCTTGGGGGGCCCGGTTTCGACCTTCGTACCCCCTGAAAAATTTTCTCTCTGACGCCCTGCCGAGTAGGCGATTTGCAACGTCCAGCATCAACTGTCCGGACAACTTCTCCACTTCATCGTGCGCGTAAGCAAAAACTTCCGAGGTATTTAAATCTTCATTAAAAGATTTAAGCGATGTGGAATTGAAGGTCACTTTTGGGCCATTCCCAACAGCAATTATCTGAGGCTCGGTAGTTAGGCCACCAGACACCCCATATCTTTGGCGAAAACGATCAATCGCCTTTTCAATCCGTTGCGACGTTGACACGTTTTTCATAGTAGCTAAGAACAAATTTACCATTTTGCGAGGTTGTCCGCTACATAATGCTCTCAGCACTTCCAATTTCTTTTCGTCACATGGATTTTCGCTCATAAGTTTGCAAACTTGGTTTTCAAAAAACACGAAAGCGATGTTGCGCTCATCGAAGCCAATATGCGCCGCGATATTAATAAATTCGTTTCGCTCTCGATGTTCCAAATATTGCTCGAAAAGAGAATTACAGTAGAGGATGCCGCAGAGGCATTTACGGTAATTTGCTGAGAGCGAGGAGTTCTTACAGGGACAGCTTCTTCTCTGCCACGTGACCGAAAATTCTTTAGTTAAAATTATCTCTACGCGCCATACTTTTGGGTTCAGTAGTATCCCGGTAATTAGAATGATGGGCATGCGAACTCGAAATAGATAACCTGCTCACCCACAACTCCAAAATTTTCTCTTCAGCCTCAAGCCTGGCTTTCTCGAACTGAAATCTGGTCTCCACATCAGCAGCCTCAGCGTCAGCTTTAGCCTTTGCTTTTGCAATGTTTGCTGCCGCTTTTGCCTTGGCCAGATCACGCTTACGAGTAGCGCAAATCTCGGCACGCTGGCGTTTCAGTTCAATTTACGCTGTAGGTTTTTAACCGACACAGTGCTAAGTTTACGGGAGCATTTAGTCAGTAGCGATTTCGAAATACTGTCCTCCGCACTAAGTTCAACATCCGAATTCCCAACATTTGCGTCGCCACCCTACCCATTGCGCATTACGTTCTCATACAATTCGTGACAACACTCAAATCTAGCATCTACTTTATCGAGAAGTTGAGCCATAGTTTTAGAGTCAGAAATATTATAATTTGTACGAGTTTTAAAGTCAGTAAATAAAACTCCGACTTCTCTGAAATGTGTCGCAAGATCCCAAATTATGCATTTTTTAAAATAACTGTCGTTTTGAAGACAACAGCTTGCGGTACCAATTTTCATTCTTCTGATTCGAAGGCAGAGGAGAACAAATACGAGGTAATTGGGTATTATCCAACCCTTCTGCCATATTTTGCGATTATTGCCGGGGATTTCAAAAGACATAATAAAAACACAAACAAAAGTACAGTAAAAATAAGAAGGAACAATTATGTTTGCGGCAATGCCCAGTTGAATCTTTGTTCTTCAAGAACATCGTAAAAGCTTCAGTCTTCGTCAAAAAGAGTTGGTGAGATATTTGGCAGTAAAGGTTGCTTGGGGTCGTTGATGACTCAGAGTTGTAAGGCGGGCCGGACTTTTCGGGTCGGGTTCGGGCCGGGTTCAGGCCTAAAGTTGACAAAAATTTCGGGCTTAACTCGGGCCTGAGACGTATTGTTGTCGTAGGTGCACAAAAATATAATCAAAATTCTTCGGCAACATTGCTAAATTTTTCAGACCTACCTTAAGTTTCGGGTTTTTTCGGGCGTGATTTGGGCTTCAAGTTAGTTTTCGGGTTTAGGCCGGGTTCAGGCTTTTATTTTCGGGTTCGGGCCGGGTTCGGGCCTGAACTAGTCGGCCCGTTTACAACTCTGTGATGACTTAATTGAGCAACAAAATCTTCGGACCAAAGAGTTCACAAAGAATCCGGAAAGGTTGAAAATCTTCCAAAACGATAAAGTTGACCGAGACAAATGCAACGGAAAATGTAGTAAATCCAATTGGCAAAATGATGAGAATTTGGTTAAATTTCTTATGGTAGAAAACCATAAGAGCCCGGCAAAGCGCCCAAGCATTTCTATCCTTTCTTACAAGACTACCCTCTTCGGTATGCTTGAATTAAAACCAGTTCTCAAAGAGGCAGTCGACTAGGTTTTATTCAGTTGAATAAGTTTCAATAGCAGTACAGTTAAAATCTACAGTCAAACTGAATATTCGAACAAAAAGCAATGCAAATTTAACCGAGGCTCTCTTCTTTTCTATTAAATTATAAGCGGTCCTTTTTGTAACTCAAAATAACAAAAACTGAATCTGGGCTTGAAAAAAGTTTTTTAAAAAATACGCAACGCAAGATTGCATGTAGCAAAACGGCAGCTGAAAGAGCTGTTTGTAGTGAATTGGTTTTAGTTAATGCTAAAATAGCCGTAATTTCAAAAGTCTGTAATCATCAGAGGTGGAGTCCTCGAGGACGTTTTTGGCCTCGAGGACACATTTTGAAGTCCTTGGCCTTGGCCTCGAAGCCTCAAGTCCTCGAAAATTGCCCTGTCTTTGGCTCGAGAACAACACTATTTTTTGAATCGTTAAAATTATGTATTACTATTATTTTTAATGGGCAGCGGTGCAAGCGGATCTACTACCGTTAGGTAAAGTTCACCTACACATTGCGTAGGCCTCATTTAGGCCCATTGCAACTGTAGCTGCTACGGTGCTGTAGTTTTGTTTGGTTACTGCTCGAACTCAAAAAACCTTCCAGCTTCTTTTAAGAACGTGGCCAGTTTGTTAATGTTACATTTCGTTACCACATTGTGAGCAGTGGTTTTGGTGTTTTCAAAATATTTAACACAAATATCTTGGTAAAGCTTGCAATTGCCTATATGATGATTTGGTGCTTCATCCTCTGGGTTACATTTTGGACACAGAGAAGACTCAGCACGACCTGTAGTTTTCTTGTGCCGCTGTAGATTGCAATGCCCAGTTAAAACTTGCACTGCTCTATTTAATTGAGGTCTCTTGAGGTTAAGGAGACGTATTGTTAGTCGTAAAGACGTCCAACCTACAGACTCCTTCATCTTCAAGCAGCCTTTCCGTTTATTCCATATACTGTAGATTTCTATCTATCTGTGGACCAGGCCTTAACCGTGCAAACACACAACTGGCATACGGAACTGTAATAAAAGGTTCAGGACCATGTATTTCTGATTTAGATCCTAATTTGGCTAGATAGTTTGCCGCTTGATTACCATGTACCCCTGCTTGTTTAGGAATCCAGACAATACTGACGTGGTTTTGTTTACCAAACTGATTTAGGTTTCGAATGCAGTTGAGCACTGCAATTGATGTTACAGTGCATTTTATGAGTGATTTGATAGCTGCCTGACTCTCCACCAGCTCAACAATACTTTGATTGTGCATTTTTTCCAAAAGCAGGTTCTCAGCCACTTCTGGAATAGCTAAGACATCTGCCTGGAACACAGTGCTGTGTATTCCAAGGTGAAAAAATGCTTGTTTTGGGGATTGTTGGGGAATTCTGCTTAAAAACCCACACCTACTCTCCTATCTAGTTTCGAGCCATCAGTGTAAACCTTGGCAGTATTCTGATTTAGAACGCTTTCAGATCTGATAGCATTCTTTTTATCCATAATTTGACATTTGAATACCTTAGCTTTCTTTATTCCGACAGCTGGCATTTGCAGCAGATTCGGCTTTTTTTAACAAAAACTGAATAAGAATGCTTTCTAGAACCATCTGGTCTACCGGGCATGAAAATCCGGGTGTGAAGTATGGTCCACCGGGCATGAAGTTCTAATTTCACTTTTTTTTTCTTTTCAAAACGTTTTGTATTGACAAACGTTTGGTACTCCCATGGGATCATGCATCTCTCCGATTGTGGCTAACATCTTCATGGAGCATATAGAGAAAGCCGCACTCACGACATTTCAAACGCCACCTAAACTCTGGCATCGATATGTAGATGATACATTCTGTGTATTAAAAAAAGAGCACATGACAGAATTTCACCAACATATCAACTTGGTTTGTCATCATATACAGTTCACTATGGAAGAAGAGTAGGATCTCTCTTTACCTTTTTTGGATGTTCTAGTTATACGACATGACAAAACTCTTCGCACACAAATCTACCGCAAACCCATCCGCACTGACAGATACCTTCACTTAGGTTCTCATCATCCCCAGCACCAGAAACTCGCAGTTACCAAGACACTACATGACAGAGCTAACACACACAACACCATCCCAGCAGATGCACGACACGAAACCACCCATGTTCTGTCTTCTGTTCTACAACTCAACGGTTTCCCTCTCCGACCCTCCTACCCCATCCCCAAAGTCAAACAACGGAACACAACACAGCATCTAAAGCACTTCACCTCCACACCTTATGTACAGGGTGCTTAAGAACGTATCGGTCATTCTAGCTACAGCGTTTGTGTAGAACGGACGTGTTTATGCTGCAAAAACTTTGAGGATTTAAGACTTCAAACGACTAACAAATCATAATGCAAGCAAAGTCTTTTAAATCAAAAAAGAACGAGCTTGGTTTGGACCAAAATGAAATTATTGAAATAGTTATGAAACTAGTTGTACCAAAGATTGAAGGTTTAGTCAAGGAAACTTTTAACTCGTTTGCAGATGATTATCTGAGAGAATTAAACGCTGTTAAATATGAGTTAGAGCAATTAAGAACTAGTCAACAATTCAATTCCGATAAATTTGATGAACTCAGTAAAGAGATCAAAAAATGGTTACCACCAACAAGAAAAACGAATTAACTGCTACAAAGCTTTCAAAAGAGCTAACAGACTTGGAAAAGGTGAAAAAGGAAGAATTTTTAAAAATCGATCAATTAGAGCAGTATGGCCGAAGACTAAATCTCGAATTTGATGGAGTACCAAATCAAGAAAATGAGAATGTGACTGATATTGTCATAGAAATATCTAAAAAGCTTGATGTTGAAGTTAGAAGGAGCGATATCTCCATCGCTCATAGGCTTTCCCCAAAAAAATTTAAAGCTAATGATTCGGCATCCCGGCCACCAACAATAATAGCCCAATTTACCAACAAACGGGTAAGAAATGAAATTTTTGGAAAAAGGAAGAAAGCAAAAGAAATGACAGATTTTCCTGTTGACGAAATGACAAACCTATATATAAACGAAAATTTAACGCAATTCAGGAAGAGGCTATTTTGGTCAGCAAAGCAAACTGCCAAAGCAAAAAAATTCAAATTCTTCTGGACAAGACAACAAACGGACAAATATGGATAAAGAAAAACGAATCAGAAGATGCAATTCCAATACGCTGCGAGGACGACCTAGGCAGTCTTTAATGCTATTTATGTTACATTTTAGGACTTGATTTTAAGTAATTTGTGCAATTGTCTTGAATGATTAATATGGATAAAACAAAACAATTTCTATGCTCTGACTTTGACAAAAATTTTGAAAGTTTGCATGAAAATGTCAAAATTTGTGAATATTCGGATCTTTCTAACTTAACAAACTATAATCCTTCATCTGATACTTTATTTATACTCCATATAAATATCAGATCAATCAAAAACATATTGATGTGTTACGCGAACTGATTTCCAATTTGTGTAGATCGCCAGATGTTATACTCATCACTGAAACCCGAATTCAAGAAGCCTCCGCATTTAACATTGAGATACAGGGTTACAACTTAAAATTTGCAAATTCACCTACCAAAGCTGGAGGAGTAGCAATGTACTTTACTAAGAATATCAATTTTGAAATTGCACCGGAATATAATTTAGAAATTGAAG
Organism: Trididemnum nubilum; assembly: GCA_963965965.1. Lineage (NCBI taxonomy): Eukaryota > Metazoa > Chordata > Ascidiacea > Aplousobranchia > Didemnidae > Trididemnum > Trididemnum nubilum. The sequence continues at coordinate 6,561,411 of OZ014489.1, read as the reverse complement.
GATGCAAAAATATGTGGGCAACGATTAGTACTCCCCAAAACAAATTATTGATAGAAGTAATCTATCGGCGTCCTAACTCAAACCTAAATTCATTTTTAGAAAATTTCGACCTTACTTTACGCAAAATTAATAAAAATAAATGTCAAAGTATTATTATGGGTGATTTCAATGTCAATTTACTAAATGGAACTCTTTTTGTAACCGATTTTAAAAATACTATTGCTAGAAATGCCTTTTTTTCTGTAGTAAATATTCTCACCAGGGTAACAGAAACGACTAAAACTGCAATTGATCATATACTAACCAATATTACTTCAGAAGAAATCAAACCTGGAGTACTACAAACTGATATAAGTGACCATTTTCCAACTTTTGCCTACATCTCTAAACTTAAAGTATCCTATAACATGAAACATGAGATGTTTAGAAGAAAACTAAAAAACTTTAACTCAGAAAGTTTTGCTGATTGCATATCTATGAGACTGAAAACCTATTTCGACAATCTAGAACATATTAATAAGAATAACATTAAAAAAGTATGTGAAAATTTTGCTCAACTTATTAAAGATGAAATTGAAAAATTTGCTCCCTTGACAAATTTATCAGGAAAACAAAAAAAGCTAGTCAAAAAACCATGGCTTACTAAAGGCATCTGGACATCAATTAAAAACAAACAAAGACTATATAAAATGTGGTTTCTTGAAGGAAATTCTTATGAACGCAGCTTTTATAAGAAGTATAACAATTGCCTAACTCGAGTTAAAAAAACAGCCAAAATTTTGTACTACTCTTCGGCATTTGCTAGTAGCAAGAACGACCCTAAAAAAACATGGGATATAATTTGTGAATTAGTTAATCATTCAAAGGTTAAAAAAAAACAAACACCTAAAAGTTTAACGATTGGCAACAAAACTATCAGTGATATAGAAGCTATTCCAGAAAAATTTAATAACTTTTTTGGAAATATTGCAAAAAAGTTGGCTAACTCTCTGCCTTAAAGACCTCCAAGTTTTAGAAAATTTTTGAAACACAGAAATAAATCGTCTATTTTTCTAAAAGCACCGTCAAGCAATGAAATCTTTAACATTATTCAAAACTTAAATGTCAATAAATCGCCGGGTTTTGATGATGTGTCTTCGTTTTTTCTACGAATAATTGCTGTTGTTATATCACCATATCTATTTATTTTGTTTTCATGCTGCTTCAATTTTGCCATTTTTCCTGATTGTTTTAAAATTGCTAAAGTTATGCCAATTTACAAGGCGGGTTTAAAATCTAAATTGACCAATTATAGACTAATTTCCTTGCTTTCAAACTTTTCAAAAATTTTTGAAAAAATAATAGCCGTCAGGATACTTGCTTTTCTGGATAAACGCAGTATATTCTATAACCGTCAATTTGGATTTAGAAAAAAGCATTCGACTATCCATGCTGTGACAGATATCATAACATAATGCTATGAAAAACTAGAAAATAAATTACAGTGTTGTCTTATTCTATTGGACATAAAAAAAACTTTTAATAGTATTGATCATCAAATTCTTATCAAAAAATTAAACCACTACGGTATTAGAGGAGTGGCAAATGAATTGATTAAAAGTTATTCATCCGACAGATTTCAATATGTGGAACTCGACAATGTCAAATCGTCTTGAAATAATATAAAACACGGCGTCCCCCAGGGTTCGATCTTAGGTCCGCTCCTTTTTATCTTATACATCAATGATCTCCCTAATTCTTTAATAAATCAACCAACTTTATTTGCCGACGACACTTGTATCTTGATTAGCAACCACAGCCTTGTAAATTTGAAAACTCAAAGCAACGATGAACTAAAAAGCGTTTCTGAATGGATGATCGCCAATAGGGGGGTTGACTCTTAATCCACATAAAACACAAGCTTTAGTATTAACCCGATCCAAGCAAAAGCCAGAGGTGGAGTCCTCGAGGACTTCCTTGGCCTCGAGGATACATTTTGAAGTCCTTGGCCTTGGCCTTGGCCTCGAAGCCTCAAGTCCTTGGCCTTGGCCTCGAAGTCTTAGGTCCTCGAAAATTGCCCTGTCCTCGGCTCGAGGACAGCACAATTTTTGAACCGTTGAAATTTTGTTGGAAAACGCCAGAATCTCGCAGAAAATTTGTGAATACCTTTTTCATCTTGCGCAATTGGAGCATAGGCTTAGCCAAGCGGGCCTACCACCCCAATTGAAATTTTACCAATGACAAAAATGTGACAAAAAAGCCTATTGTTTCTTCAGTTTCAGTTCCTTTTTAGCGTTTTTCCCTTACACCAGTAGCGAACAACAATATTTAAGACCAGGGGCCCCGGGACTCCTAAAATCAATTTTTGCCAGCCAATTTAAACGTAAACCTGGAAGAAATGGATAGTTTTTTCCTAAAAGTTGCTATCTCAGGATCACATCTAGCCTTTTTATGAACGTAATGCATTAACCAAGACCGGATTTACCACAATATGGCGCAATACCAGCTAAGGGCCCTGCTCTCAAATCTTAAGACATTTTATGGTCTTCATCAATATTTGGCAGAAAGATGTTGCGAAAATCTCCAAAGTGCCAGGGGCCCAACGCGATGTAAATCCGGCCCGGCAATAACATGGTCAGTAGCATAGTCAGGGGGGGGCGGGGGGACTATAACCTCCCCCCCCATTGGCCTGTCAACCAAAATGCAGAATAAGAAAAACAACACGTTTTTAGCTCTTCTGAGACTGTCTTTTGCGCTGGAATTGACTAAAAAGTGATTTAAAGCATTTTTTGAAATATATATTCAGAGAGGGGGCTAATTCGTCAAAAATTAAAGTCACCAATCAATAAAAACTTTTAAAATGCCCAAAAATAAGCAATCAAAATTGATCGCTAGTGTAAAAACGCCAAACATAGGTTTTATCAACAAATATATTACAAACTCAGGAAAAAGGGGAGGGGGGCTAATTAGTGTTAGTTAATTACCAACACTTCTTTCAAATATCTTTCCATTACCCCCACCTGATTATTTTTCTTTGTAAAATACAGACGAAATAGATTACTCCGTGTGAGTTTTATTGAATAATAGGATTTTATGATTTACCAGCATGTAAACAAGAGAACTGCAATGTTATCATTAGCCACTTCCCACATAGCCCGATAATGCAACCAGTTGAATCATGTTGCGCTGCCAATTTCTATGCCACGTTTTAAAAGCATTATTTTTTATTAAAATAGCTCCAAAGTTAAGTTATATTTGCAAAAAAATGCAAAATTTTCGAGCGCTGGGGGCTCCGCCCCCAGACCCCCATGCCACCGGCGGCTGGGACCTTTGCCCCTAGGCCCCCAAACACAGCCCCTCCCCAATTGCGAATTTCTGGCTATGCCCCTGAACATGGTTAGTAAGCGAAACTAACCAACTAATGTACTATTTTTCAATAACAATTCATTATTTCACCTCCACCTCGCCAGTTTTTACGCACAAAATACTTTTTAAAAAATTAGCCATGGAAAATGCTGATTGAACAAATCGTTGAACTTCAGTGGAGGGGGCCTGGGCTGGGCCCCCTGGCCTAACATGCACTTCTATAACTGGTTATTTTCATGACAAAACAAAAATCTCTAAGGAAAATCTTCGAGTGGGTTTTCATTTACTGCTAAAATGTTGCACGAGACAATGCACCTTACTTCCCCCTACCTGGACCAAATCACTTACAATTAAACTTTAACACCAAAATGCAAGATGTTAGACGTGTTTTGGAGTTAAATTGCAACTAGAAGGAGGATTAAACAATTTAATTTTTTTAATTGGCTTTCAAATGTCAAAAATCTTGTGCTTTCAAATGGCTCTAAACATGTGCGAAGTGTGATTCAATGGCATTAAAATAGCTTTTTTCCCAAAAAATTATAAAAAATCGCCCAACAGCTGGGGGCTTTGCCCCCAGACCCCCGTCTGTGATACATTTGAGTTACACTGGCTTTCTCAAAACGTCTCCAAAGTTACGTATTTGCACTTTTCAACTATATTAGTTGAGGCCCTTTCTCTTTGCAAAATCCTGGTTAAGTGCCAACAGGCAAATTTTTGATGACGTCATTTCACGTGATTTGTGGTTTGGGCCTCCCCAATCAAAAGTTCTGGCTACGCCTATAAATTGGAGATTGCCTGAAAAACTTTTTTGAAGACCTTTTTTTTTTTTTTTGGAAAACACTTGCGGCTGGGTCCTTGGCCTTGGCCTCGAGCATTCTTGTTCTTGGCCTCGAGAAGGTCTGTCCTTGGAAAGGCTGTCCTTGGCCTTGGCCTCGGATTGTTTTTGTGTTCTTGGCCTTGGCCTCGAGCCTTGTGTCCTCGACTCCACCTCTGGCAAAAGCTCCAACCGTTTTTGTTGTCCCTTAACAATATTTCTATTGAAATACGACAGAGTGTAAAGTATCTAGGCATTCATCTTGACTGAACGCTAAATTTTACCAGTCATATTCAAATGGTTGAGCGACGAGTATCTACAGCCATTGGCATACTGTGCAAATTAAAATTTATGGCTCCTGTTAAAATTTTGTTTTCTGTGTACTACGCTATAGTTTTTCCACATTTGCTCTGGGGATGCTCGTCTAAAAATAATTTGCATAAACTTCAGATGCTCCAGAACAAATGTTTGAGAATAATAGAAGGTTGGCAGACAAAACAAAAACTTGAACCTTTATACATAAAATTTGAAATATTTAATATTGATCAACAACTAAATTCATGTTTTTGTATCAAAGGAAAAAGTTACCGCAATTATTTAACATTTATTTCTATTATATTAAAGTTATCACTTCTCGCCAAACCAGGAAAGCGGACAAGGATGATTTGTACTTCTCTTTACAAAACAAAACGTGCTCAAAAATCAATCAAATATATAGGAGTTAAGATTTGGAATGATATACCCTTAAAGATCAGAACTTTACCCTTCAACAAATTTAAACAAAAATATAAATTGTACTTGTTTCAAAAAAGTGCAACTACACAAAAATGAATATTTTATTGATTATAAAAAATTTTAGATGTCTTATACATTCAATTTGTCGATCTCACTAAATTTTCAATTTTTCAACGGCAAAACTAGCTACTGTACACTCAATAATGACCGTAGACTCGAAGACTGAAAGGTCACTTTCGGTTTCCTAGTTGATTAATTTGTGTGAATATTGTTGCATTGCATTTTTTCTATGCTGTAACTTTTCGACAAAATAAACCTCTGACTGACGGTCGTATTCTTAACGAAGCTGGTGTAAAAGTTGCGTTGAAGTCGGTTAAAACCATTGGTAACATTCTTATGTCACCCAAAGATCCTATTGCAGAGCATGAAAAGAGTCGTTTAGTTTATAAGATACCTTGTGCTGATTGCGAGTTTGTGTATGTGGGCCGTGGGGCAAACGAAACGGGATTTTAAAAGTCATGTTGCAGAACATTAAAGAGCCGTCAAAAATGCGGAACCAGAAAAATCCGCTTCAAGTGAACATTTAATGTTGTTTGATCATCGTATTAATTGGGAAGAATCCACTGTTTTAAAATATGTTAATAGTTATCGTAGTCAGTTAATTGCTGAAAGTTGGTTTATCAATGCCTACACTAACGTTATCAACGGCTCGGATGGTGAGACATTGCCATAAGTGTAGCCAAAAGTACTCAGTAAATGTTGTTTTATTGCTAATTTCTTTTTTTTTTACCATATATGGCTTAGTCACGTTCTCTTGTTTCGGCATAGAATAGCAATCGGATTTTTACGTTTTGTTGAATTAGCCCTAGCTCGCAAGTTTATCATTATGACGTTATAATCTTCTATAACTCACTTAATTTAACCGACAAGTTTGACGTCCTTCGTGGTCGACTCCTGGGAAATCATAAAGACTTCTTTTGATATTTATTTTGTAGTATAACTTATCTGCGACATGTACTGTTTGTACTAGTATTAGAGCCTCTAACTCAACTTTTGAGGATGCTCGGCGTTTTCAGCTGAGCGAAACGTCAAGGTAATAAATTAGCGTTATGCTAATCGTGTGCCTTTTACCGGAAGAACAGTTAGCAGGCTAGCCTACCTATAGCATCAATTTTTTCCAACAAGTCAATGCTTTACACGGCGCACAAATTCATGCAAAGCAGTTTCCGTAGAAATACCTGCGCAAAATCCGTACTGCGATGCATAAAGCTTTGCCTGCACGTTATTATCGTCATTATTATGATATAGAATTAGTCTTTCCAACCATTTCAGTTGGAAAGAAGTTAGAGTGATCATACAGAAGGATTTAGCTTCAAAATAGCTTTCCTTTCCGGGTTTGGGGAAAAATATACCTGTGCCTTCTTTCCGTGCCGATGGCACATAGCTATGTCTAAGGCATGCTTGAAAAATGACATGGTAATGTCATTTCAGTTGATTCCAACCTTTCTGTAACAGCATAGGATTGAGTCCGTCTGGCCCTGGAGCTTTGACTGGTTGAAATTCGTTAATAGCTGCTTTCATACGCTTGAATGAACATATGTTTGCGTCATTTCAGTGTCTTCAGGTCTCATAATGGAGTGTCCACTAAATCGTACCTGGTTGCATAATTTTCGGTCTGCTGGCTACCCGGTGATAAGATATCGAGTTGATAGTTTAGAGTGTCTAGTGTAGACTTCGTGAATTCTTCGTTGTGTTTAATTACGCCGCTGGCACGCACTGTTTTATTCCTTCGAATAATTTTAACCAGCCGAGCCGTTGGTGTTTGACTATTCACGCTCTCTACAAATCTACGCCAGGAATCGCGCTTTGCTCTTCAGACAGCTTTTTTGAAATAGGCTAGGCCGAGCTTTTGAGCTTCCCAATCTTCTTCTTGTTTTTGTTTTAATAGCTTTTCTCCTGGCACGGAGAGCCTCTTTTTGAATGCTTGCAAACTCAGAATTCCACCAAATGTTGTCTTTCTAACGAAGCGACTTTCGCATTGGGAAAGCAGCTTTGTATGATTTAGTTATTACTGAATGAACCTTGTTTGCCAGCTGATCAATGCCTTCTTTTGAGGAAGGTACTGGTACTGGCGGTAAAACTCGTTCATTTAATTTTTGTTCGAGTTCGTCTACATACTTGTTCCAGCACGTGCGACGAACATTTTGAAACATTTTAGCCTGGTTTTGGATTTTGCTTTGAACCTGGAACCTAATGTACAAGTGATCCTGATATAATAATAATAATGTAATGTACATGTGATTCGAGAATGATAGCACGTTGCTAACATGCCAGCCAACTACTCGGTCCCACGCACACCGGTTCACAAAGGTTAAGTCTAAAACCTCTTCACGCATTTTAGTTCTGAATGTTGGTTTATTACCTACAATACAGAAATTCAGGTCTGCACTAACACAATACGCTAGTAGATCCTCTCCTCGAGGGTTTATATCGAAGGATCCCTATATAGTGCGATGCGCATTTGCATTGGTTCCTACCAGAACGTAAATTGTAAAATTTTGCATGGGGTGGGCGCTTTTGCAGCCTTGACCAAACGCATTTGGTACTTTAGTGAAGATTTCGTAATTCCATTACCGAAATTGAATGAAAACCAAAAAACAAAAGGTCTTCGCCGAAAATTGAAGTGGTGTTTTTTTGCCAAAGTTAGGTAAAGACCGAAAAAAAAGGTCTTCCCCAACAGCTGAAGTGTTTCTCCTCCCGAATTACTTTTCCCCCAGATTTTGGTACTATATTCGGCCGGAATTTGTAGGTCTTTTTCGTCTGATCATCCAGCGCTCAAATCTCGCTGCGGGGACACCTAAATCTCAATGGCGGGACGTGTCCCCCCTACATTTTAAGGACTGGTACCTACAATAGTAAGGATTTGTTCATGTTTACAATTATCTACAAAAGCGCCAGAAACATCGCGGAAAATTTGTGAAGACCTTTTTTGCTTTCCTCTTATGAAGATCGCCTAAAAAACTTTTTGAAGACCTTTTTTTTGGAGAACACTTGCACCTGTGTCTTTGGTCCTTGGCCTCGAGCATTCTTATCCTTGGCCTCGAGAGAGTCTGCCCTCGGAAGAGCTGTCCTTGGCCTCAGATTTTTTTTGTGTCCTTGGCCTTGGCCTCGAGCCTTGTGTTATCGACTCCACCTCTGGTAATCATGTCTAAAAAAAGGACAAGTGAGCGCGATAGGGTTTCCTCGCTGCTTTCGTTTTCGGCCCATAATCACTTGAAAAGTCTGTCTGCAGCAGTGACTGTGACCTAAATTACCTTGAGTGTGTTCTAAAAAAATAAAAACAGCTGGTCTTTGAAAAAAACGAAATGAAGAATTATGTTGGTCTACATTTCTACTCCTCGACACATTCATAAACAGGCGTGCAACCAAGAGTTAGGTGAAGAATGGGTTTGGAAGTTAAAACTTTTTGTTTAAAAAATGCCTCAGTTGGGTTGCGAGCTGAGCAAAGTACCGCAACTCAATCATCTCATGTAGACGGGGGTTTGGAGACGAAGCCCTTGCCTCTGGGCGACTTTTCGATTTTTCAAGAAAAATAACTATTTCAATGCTATTTGGATCACGTTTCGCACGTTTTCGAAGCTATTTGAAAGATTTAAATTGCTAAGACTTAGAAGCCAGTAGAAAAATTAAATTGCCCAGCCCATTCAGCCCCTACTTTACTTGCAGGTCAATTTACAAACACGTTTAAACGTTTGCATTTTAGGTTTAATTTTTTTAAGAGACTTGGCTAAGGAAGAAGGCTGAAGCCCTCTTTGCCCTCGTAAATGCGCCACCATATCCGTAAACACTTAGCGGTCTGTGGTGCATCCCGACCCATGGTTTAAGAAACACTGGTTTCGGGCTTAGAATACTTTGAATTAAATACGATGCAAGCGTTTATGGTTTTGAAATTGATTTGACTAGCCTAATTACTTGATGACCTATTAGGTTTAGAGGTGTAAACTTAGAATGTTAAATCTGGTGTTTGAAACTTGAACCACTAAACTTTTGGTGTTTTAAAAATTTCAATATATTGCTAATGTAGGTTTCTTTAGTCTCGCATGTAGAATTGCATGTTGTTACACCTTTTTGCATCATTGTCGGTTTTCTTGTCATTACAAGATGTTCCAAAACAAGCATTTTCAGTAAACCAAAATAAGGAGGCAAGGACCCCCGTAGCGACAGCACTGAATGTACCAAGTGACAAAACTTTTTCTTCCATCAGGACAAAGATTTGTATTTACTTTTCTACCCTCGATTGAGCTTGTCGCGATCGTTGATACTTGGCTAGAGTACAACCTTTAATCCCTAGAATTGCCCACGTCGGCTGAAACTAGAGAACGACTGAGATGTTAATTGACGAATCGAAAATGGCAGTTGATAGTTCCTTTAGCTTCTTGAATCTCAGAAACAGCACACCAATCTTAAATTAAAAACTTCTATTTAAGATTGAAACACAAACTAACTTACTGAGCAAAATCGCTCCTCTAACACTTCTTATCAAACGGCTATACGAGCCAACCCCACATACACAAACTCGGCTTAACTGCCTACAAAACTAATACCTAAAAATCAACCACTTTCAGAATATTAGAATGATGAATCAAAAACGACCCGCCAATTTATACTACGGCAAAAGCTATTGAATATCCCTGAACAATCCATGACACGTCACAATAGAAAAAAATACATGAGCTTATGATAAGATTTCAACATGATTTTGACGTCACAAACTTCAAGTCTAAATATTGCAATTAAGACAAGTAAACAACCAATAATTCCGGTGACTAATAGAAGACAGTAGAAAATACTAGAAAGGAATTATCCAGAATATCCCGAATAATCTAAATCAAAAAAAGCGGCAAAAGTAGTAAATCAGTCACGTACCAATAAAATACAGCAAATAATCATATATCAGGCATTCAAAATTATTATTCGTGACAGAGCTTAATTCTTTGTTATTGTTTTTTTTTTGCGTTTAAACCTTTTTTCTGTATTTTTGTAAAATGTTTTTGGCCGTTTGACTATGCATCCTACCATAATGCTTATCTTCGCGAGCGACTACTTGCAAAGGTACGATTAACTTTGCAAAAGCACAATAAAGCACAATGCAAATTACGCGCAGCTCCCGGTCTTAACTTACATTGTTATGGAAATATGGAATGGAATATACGGAAGAAAATTTTAAAATGGAATGGAATAAGAAATAAAAAAATTTTAGTATAAAATGGAAATGGAATGGAAGAAAATTGCATGCATGAAATACGGAAAAATCGTCTTTCATACCATACCATGCCCTGGTCGCTTGCAGGACCTTTGTTTTTGATTGGCCATTTTTGAAAGTTGAGCTTCAAAATTTACTTGATTTGCTTATAACTAAGAAACAAATATTACACCGAAAATTTGAGTTTTGGATACAACATGGGAATAATTAAAAGCTTAATGCATGCAAAATTTTAGGGGTTTTAGGCAGAGGCTCACGTAGAACTTTATTCAGGAGGACAGGGCAAGCGACGTATCCAGTATCTACTGGATCAAAAAAAGCCTTACAGCTGCAACCATAGGCGTAGCCAGAGTTTTTGATTAGGTTGGGGTGCCAAACCACAAATCACATGCGACGACGTCATCAAAATTTTTAGAAAGAGCGACTTTTTGTGTGACAAAGAGATTAAAGATTCAAACCACGTTTAAACGCTCGCATATGTTTGTTTAGTTTTCCAAGTGACTTAGATAAGGAGAAGAAAAGGCTAAGCTTCCTCAGTCTATTTGGTTGCGCCTCTGACTGCAACTTGAATTTCGTTAAAAGGGGGGGGGGGGATTCACCAAAAGATTGAATTTTTTTCCTTGAAAAAATACCTCAATTGGGCAGCGTGCCGAGCAAACTAGTGCAACTAAAGCATATCACAGACCAGGGCCTGGGGGAAAAACCCTAGCTGCTGGGCAGCTGCTGTAATATTTCAAAAAAAAATTGCTATTTTAACGCTACTCGAATCAAATTTGCATCTGTTTAGAGTCATTTAAAAAATTAAATTGATACCGTTTGAAAGCGATTTGAAAGAATTAAATAGTTTAGCCCCTTCAAACCCCACGTTACCCACAAGTCAAGTCCAAAACTCGTTGTAATTAAATAAATTTAATGCTGAATATTCCCCTCCCCTATTCTTTTTTTTTTTATGAAGCCCACGTTGAGCATTTTGCATTAAGCTGTCAATTTTGACTGCTTATTTTTAACCATGTTTTGCAGTTTTTATTGATTAAGTTGTAAGCTGTATTTTTGACAAGTAAGCTAATACCCTGTTCCACCCTCCCCCCCAAAAAAAAACAATAATAATAAATGTTTCAAAACAGGCTTTGAACCACTTTAGAGGTCATTTAACTGCAAAAGACTGCCTCAGAAGGGCAAGAATTGTGGCTTTTTCCTTAACATGCACTTTGGTCTACAGGCCAATGCAGAGGGGCACAGCCCCCCTGGCTACGCTATGGAATACAAGTTTGGTATAGGTTTGATTCCAGATCAAAATTAATTTAACGGCAGAGTAATTATTATTTTAGCGTTTATATAAGCACAGCGTACTTTTGAAATATTAAACGTTGTAATGTATTTTCCTAATAAAGATACATTTATAGATGCTGAAACGTTTGATGAACGTTTGTTATTGGTTGTTTAATCAAACAATTTAATGCTTAATCCTAGGATGTTGTTTACGTTTGCTTTTAAAAAAAAATGCTGTGTGATAATTCACGTAAAATAGGCAATCCTGTTCCTCCTGCCCCAGCCCTCTGCACCAAGGCAAAGAAGTTAAAAAGGCTCTACAAAAAGTTGTTTTTTTAGTTTAGATAAATAGATTTAGACTTAATTTGCAAATTTAAACATAAAAAGTACTTGACGTCATAATTTCCAGGGAAGCTGGTGCCCCCCTTTCCCCACCTGCGGACACCTCGGTTGTAGGTCTCGTGATTGAGGTTTATAAAACCGGAAAAATGCCTATTTTTGTGTCAAACATTGATTAACCCTAGAACTACCAGACCGCGAAACCCGACGTAAGGGCGCAGACATTAGGCCTCAAGAACATAACGGCGCAGGGACATAAGGGCATAGGGACATAAGGGCGCAGAGACGTAAATCTGCAATCTGCGCAAACATTTTTGTGCTTCGGAAAATAATTATGTAATCAAAGATACGAACTTGACTAATGAGTATTTTATTTAATTTTTAAAAGCCAAGTATTGAAAGAAGTTTTTTGAATTCGCTCCGTGCCTTATAGGCTCCGCAAACTCCTCACACGAATTCGGCGGAATAAAGCGAAAAAATGAGTGATTTAATTTGATTTGACTTCACGCGGGGACAAAAGACTAATTGTGATTGTTTGCTTTACGGATTAAGTACAACCGTTACATGACTGCGTTTAAAAACAACCGCTGACGTGGTTACGTAAAGCAAATAAACTTATTAAAAATAAACATTTCTTTTTAAAGGTTTGTTCAAGATTAGTGTACGGCGACTTAAAAACAGTTTAAGGGTAATGCTTTGTGCAATAATTGAGAACTTAAAATAGGAAGCAAATTCAAAAAACTTCTTTCAAAACTTGACTTTCAAAAATTAAATAATATACTCATTAGTCAAGTTTGTTTCTTTGATTAGGCTATATAATATTTTTCGAAGCACGAAAATGTTAGCGCAGATTACAGATTTACGTCTTTGCGCCTTTATGTCCCTAGACCCTTATGTCCCTGTGCCCTTATGTGTGTTCCCCTAATGTCCGCGCCTTTATGCCTGCGCCCTCATGTCGTAGATCGACCAGACCGGTCAATTGACCGGTAGCACAATCGATTTTTGCGATTTTTTCTTATATTTATGCCATATGTAGCTGAAATTTCCTGTAATCCTTGATTTCGGTTAGACCTATGTGTTCTAGAAAAAAGTTTTTTTTCTCTGAACAACTATTGTGCATATCATCGATATACCTAGAACGACCATACCGGTCAATTGACCGGTAAGAGACGTGCTGACTAAAAATAAAAAATTTCATTCAAGAATTGTCTTTCAACAAAAGATCGACTTCAAAAACGCGTTGTACATGAAAGAAATAACAGTATTTGTTGCACAGCTTAGTTCTGCGACGGCACGCAAGCTTTGCACACTAATTTTGCACCGGAACTTCACACATATTTTCTGCAGTTGCAGAACTGCTGCCTGGTTTTATTTTTCTGGCATAGTTTGCAGGTGATTCTCTTTCTATCAGCCAGTGTAGCCTCCACTCTACTTGACGTAGGTTCTTGTGCAAATTGCATACGTTTCGAGGAAACTAAACGTCTTTGCCGCTCTTTGTTACACAGTTGTTCTCCCGAGATTATGAGAAAGCTGCGTCTGTTGCTCTGCATCATAACAATGTCTTTGACAATCACAAATGCGTTCACTGAAATTATATCCAAAATATTGATAAATGCTGCTAATGGTCAACGCCGTGATGCAGCTTTCATGCTGTAGCATCGAAGCATTTTGTCAGTAGTATGAACGCCACCTTTTGTGGAATTATAATACAAAATTGCTTCAGGCTTCTTTTTGACTTCAGTTTCGTTCACAGCTAGAGCAGTGTGCATGGACGAGAGCAAAAATACATCTTTCTTCTTCTTAGCTTTATAGCAATGAATCATAATACCATCTGTTGTAAAAAGGAATTGTGATGTATACAAAGGCTGCTGCTTTGTGTCGGCATGCAACTGGAGCGTTATCTCCCTCTTGTTCTTTCGCAGTGTCCCCACCATTGTAATGCAGTGTTGCAAAAGGTTTTTGACTTTTTTCAACGAAGTAAAATAATTATCAGTGGTGAAGTTTTGCCCAGTGTTGTAATATGGCTCTATCAAACTCATTACTACATGCTCAGCAACACCAATCTGACGCCGATCCTCTTTGCCTACATATGGAGTAGCCCTCAGCACATAAGATGTTTTTACACCACACAGCAACCAATACTAGATGCCAAATTTGGCAGGTTTCTGCTGCATGTGTTGAATAAAACTGCACCTTGATCTACAAGGAAATAGTTGTTCATCAATTGTGACTTCGCCATGTGGAAAAAAAAACTTTTCTCAACATTTATTCATCACCGTTTTTCACAAGTCTCTAATGGGCAGGCGCGTAGCCAGGATTTGGAAAAGGGGGGGCTTTTTTGAAAGAGTGAGAAAAATGCAAACGACCTTGACCCGAATTTTCATTGTTCTTGAATCAGTTTCACACTGTTTGTCCGAAAATTGAGACGAAATTTCTTGGAAAGCTCAGAAATTCAAAGTTTTTTTCCGCCCAAAATCAGGTGGTCTCTAAAAAAAAAAAAAAGGTCTTCTTCGAAATTGAGGCTGATTTTTCGGCCGAAATTGGAAATTCAAACTTTTGAGGGGGGGCTGTTTTCCTATGGTGGGGACCATTTTTAATTTTTCACAAGAAATCGGCCTCAAAAGCACCAAAAACGTGCGATTTTGCATACTTCACAAGCCAATGGGGGGGTCGAGCGCCCCCCTGGCTACGCTACTGCTAATGGGAGCATATTTGTCATTTTCTCGTCTTCTTGGTCTCGCTCGCTTGTCGTCAAGTTGAATGAATCTCAACATTTTCATGAACTTGTTTCGTGACATTGTTTCAGTACAAATTTGCCTATCGTAGTCAGCATTCCAAAAACTATGAAGCGGCTCATTTCTACCTTTGATTACACCACGAATAATGCAGAGGCCGTCGAACGCGCGAAGTTGATCAATTGAAAGTTGAAACTCGTCATCGTTTTGAAGTTTTCCCTCTTCCAAAGTTCGTGTTTGAATCATTGAAAAGGATTGCTGCCAAACAGTTCAAAAAATATATCTGGTGCAGTATCAACACGTGCTCGAATAAATCGTTTTGTACCACCTTGTTGATGGAGGATATTTCGCCCCCTCACTCTTGCCGAGGCCAGATGCTGATATCGCCATTCAGTGCCATCTCGGCTAGAAATTAAATCTTCAGACGATGTGCTGGGCTCTAAACAAAAACAGTATAAAGCAAAAAAAAATAAAGGAAGTGACTTTGTGGGTGGTCCATTCGCGCACTCTGCAGGCTTGGCAGGTGAAAATTCAAATATATATATAAAGAAATAACCGTCATTGCAAGCAGGGGTGCCGAAACCCCGGGGGGATGGGGGGGATATATCCTCCAAATAATTTGACTGTATCCCCCCCAATAGTTTGAGTATGGTCTACATTTTCATCTCCCCAATAATTTGACCCTGGTGTGCATCTGAGCGTAGCTGTTCACTTCAGTTCGAAGAAAAAAAGTGTTTCATTTTTGGTCAAGACCTTTTTTTTTTGTCTCCACCTGAATTTGGGGAAAAAAAGTGTTCCATTTTTGATGAAGACCTGTTTTTTTGGTCTTCACTTAATTTGCTCACCTGAAAAAATCGTGGTTGAGGTTCATCCCCCCAATGCTGAAAATAGGGCAAAATTGGGATAAAATTGCAAATTATCCCCCCCAATGCTCAACAAAGATCGGCACCCCTGATTGCAAGACTGCAACAACTTTATCAAACTTAAAATTCATTCAATGAAAAAAATACGCCGACCGGCCACCCAGCGGACCTCCTGCAGCCAATAGACTTCCGTGAAGTCTCTTCAAAAACTGAAACTAGCTACTTGAAAGTTACTGAGAAAAATCATTCCAACGGTTACTTTGATTATCGCCATCTCTCTTATCTGGCAATTGATCATCCGCTAAATCTTCTTTCACGTCACTACTTATGGCTTCATCACCACCGGTCATTGCAATATTCAGCTCTTGAAAGTATTCTGTATTGTTGTCGATATCTTCTACTAGCATTCGCAGCGCTTCCTCAGCAGTACGAGGGCTTTCAGGCCAGAACATGTAAATACATTCCCACAAAGCTTCAATAAAAGCTCACGAGATGTATAACTTGAAAGCAAGCATCTAGTAGATAGCCTAACTATACAGTAAAGTAAGATTATATAAAACAAAAGAGGAGCTGTAAATGCACTGTACTTTGGATTTTGATGAAAAAACTACGAAAAAGGCATTCTTTACCGGTACGCTTATCATGTGACAAAAGTGAAAACACTGATTAAAAGTAGCCTACCGAATCGGACAATGGCTGGCACGATTAGAGCTTAGCTGCTGCTTAGGCTATGCTCAATAGGCTATATAGTAAATATATAATCTGAGCTGTAAAGGCTAGCCGACAAACACCAGTAGCCATAGGTGGGCACAAGTCCGTTAATCGTTAATCCGTTAATAACGAAGCTAACTTTTTCTTGAACTCGTTAATCCGTTAAAAAGTTTTTTCATGTTAACGGACTAAATCAACTTCTGTTAAGTTCTGTTAACGGACTAGAGTAACTTCCGTTAAGTTCTGTTAACTTCCGTTAAGGTTTTTATCGTTAATATCTTGCATCATTCATTGATCGTAGCGTACAAACCAGTTTGCGCAGGTAGTACTTGTTGCGCATAAGCAGAAGTTTTATAGAATAAAGCGAAGAAAGGAGCTCTATTTTGTGGCAAATAATAAGCTGCAGCCTCAGAGGTCTATTAATCATCGCTGTTCGCAATTTCCAAACATTTTCCGATCGCAGCTTCGTTAGCGCATTTGATCGATTTCTATCTTGAAATTAGATTAGACTGTAAAATGTAACTTCCATAACACAAAAGGACCACCATAGCAATAAATATTTCCCTGCAATCTGCTCAACAGCGTCAATACGTGTTCTAGAAGCGATTGAATAAAACGAAATGTAAATTATACGCAAAATGTTAACGAATTAACGGACTTTATTAACTTCCGTTAATTAAAGCTGAAAATAACGGATTAACGTTAACGGAGGCGTGAAGTTTGTTAACGGACTAGTGGTTAACGAAGCTAACGTTTTGCACTAACTTGCCCACCTATGCCAGTAGCCTATACCAGTACCAGTCAGCCGGTTAGCTTACTGTTCCTAGTAGCCTCACCAACGGTTATATGGCCAAGCTAGACCAATCTAGTTAGCTAGGCTATGCTGGGCGCCCAATGCCAAAACCTGCCTAAAACCTTGCTTTCTCTATTCTGGCTCGCATCATAAGCACTCCCATCTTTCCCTCTTTTCGTTTTTGGCTTAGCCTGCCTACAAAGACATGTAAGCTTTTACCGGTACCGAAGACCTAAAGAACTTGCGGCGTTAAAATTGCGAACTCATCGATCGGTCAATTGACCGGTTCGGTCATTCTAAGTGTAACAATTTTCCGGTAGTTTTAGGGTTAACTCACTTACAATCCAAAAACAGCTGAACAGGGAAAGCTGAAACTTGCCCGCAACATCTAGGCAGATAGAAGTTCATGTTTACACAGTTTGGTGGCGCCCGGTCACGTGACTACAAATTTTATCATCACTATGCTTAAGAGTTTTTACCCTGGCTTAAATGCTTTTTTCTTTCTTTTTTTTATTCTTTCAAGGCTATCTGCTTTTAAGTTGCTTAACGCAAGGAATTCAAACCTTGAGCGATTATAAATATCAGGAAAGACAATAGATCCCGCCAGGTTCGGGGGTGCCATATTCAAGGCTGTCCCCTCAAACGGGCCATAAAAGTTTTTGAACTTTTCAACCGTTGAAACTAGATTGGCTTACTTTTATAACTGGATAGGTATAAAAATAAGTGAAACATAAGAAAAATTAGGAGAGCCGCGAAAGGGGGTTCCCCTCAAACTGGTCCTCAAATTTCAAATTTATTAACTGCTTAGGCTAGACAGATAAAATTTTCAGCATAGGAAATTAAAAATATCATAAACCCTAAAATGGCCCAATGAAATTCAAACTTTTAAACTTTTTGAGTTAGGCTAATGAAGGTTTTTAAGGAAATTTAGATGTATGTACATGCCGAACATGACAAATTTTGGTGAGATGCTTTATTGGGGATTCGCCCCTACATGAACTCTCTAAAATTGAAAATATTTCACATCTTAAGCTAAAAAAAATGCATTTTCAGCAAATGTTATATTAAAAAAAAATAAGACAAAAATTTATAATGCTACGTTTCGGGGGCTCCCAAATGAGTTCTCAAAAATAGAAAATTAACTGCTGAAGGTAAGCAACTAAAATATTATTTTTTAGGACAGACTAATATACATCCAAGATATAAAAAGGCGAGCCAAATTTGCTAGTGCCACGTTGTGTAAACTTTGCCAATTTTAAACTACTCCAGTTAAATTAAAGGCAGTGAATCATCTAGCCAATTCCGGTGGTTTACTAAAGCTAAAATTAAACTATAATTTTTGATATTTTTTGTTTTGATTTTGGGGGCTGCGGTTGCAAAGATATTTAGCAAATGCAAAAAAGATATCCCCCGAAAAAAAGTTTTTGGAAACTCGGAGTTTTGTTCTTCCCGCCAAAACCACAGTAGGCCTAATAGCTTAGAAAACTGTGGTTTTGGCGGGAAGAACAAAACTCAGAGTTTCCAAAAACTTTTTTCGGGGGATATCTTTTTGTATTTGTCGAATATCTTTGCAACCGCAATCCCTAAATTAGAACAAAAAATATCAAAAATTATAGTTCAATTTTAGCTATTATAAACCACTTGAATTGGCTGGATGATTCACCGCTTTTAAATTTTTAGAGTAGGTTAATATAAAACTAAAACGTATCAAAACTTTGGAATGCCGTGTTAAAAGGTAATTATAGCCTTTAAATGAAGCTCCATAATGTAAGACTTTTGACTGCCTTAAACTAGATGACTAAAATTCTCAAAATAATTTGGTAACACAGAAAAATCAAAGAGTCAAATCGGGATATTTCCCCCAAAATGGATCTCTCAACATTTCAACGTCTTACATGCTGGAGGTCCATTTGGGAAAATGTATTCTTGAGCTTAATGGCTTTGATAGATGTGAGCTAGATGGTTAAGTGTTTACTGAGCTGTCACCTGTAACGTTGAGAAAACCTTCTTCTTGCCCCTCAAGGTTTTAAATCAATTTAATTAACAGAGTTTTAGTGCTAAATAAAGGATTTAATGTACAGTATCCAATATCTTAGATTGCAATGCTAAAAGCTTTCTCAGAATCTGAAATGGCTGCATAATGCGTGGCATATGTTTGGCTGGAATAAGTAATAAATTTGGCTGAGGCAAAAAAATTCTGTTTAAAAGTCGTTGGAATTTTCAGCATAGTGACAATTATGCTCTTTTTCATTAAAGTTGCTTGATTATTTTGAATTGATAACTTTTCTAGACAATCATTTAGCCTAAACATTGAAACAAAATAATAACCACAAAGCTGTTAAAGCTAATGCAATAAAAATTAGAAAATGGCGCATTTAAAATTTTTAGCTGCCTCTCAACGACCACATACTTGCAAATCATCGGGTTGCTAAATTATTCAACGCAATTTGGTCTCTATTTTAAATCTTATTCGAGTTCAGTAAAAGTTGGGTTGTGTCACCCAGTCCCTGGATGTTGCTTGCGGAGTCACCTTCTACTTAATAACAAGCTTTTGTCCAAGTTACAACAATTTTATCGTCGGTAAGTTTATCCATTCTTGTTTTTCCTTTTTGAATCAGCGGCCTGCTGACACATACGACTCTCTTTGACAACAAAATTTCACAATATTACGAACCGTTTTTGTACTTTGATTACGTATTGTTTTTTTTGTTTGTTTTTTTTTCTTTTATCTGTAAAATTTGCCTTAAATGGTTTTTCCAATGCTACACTTTTGAGTAATTTTTGGGCAATACATCCACGCATAATCACGAAGTGCTAAACGGCAGTCTGGAAAATTTGTATACATCGAAAACCTTTTTCAAAATTTACTAAAACAAAACGCTATTGAGATTTCAAAACAACATGATGATGAAACATGTAAAGTCAGCTCGTTTAAACAAACAGCAGATAAAAATTTGTATAAAACTTTGTTGTTCCGTCAGTGGTCGACAGTTGATCAAGTGGCTACTGCCAAGCGATGAATTTTGTTAGCACTTCTAGCTACCAGAGGCCATGAGGCTATAAAATGGTGGATTTCTTATAAATGGCAATTTTTGATGCAATGTGAAACATTTTACACGTCTTCAGAGTCATTAAAAAGGTATTTTGTTACAATAAAAAGGCTAGAAACATCGAAACTCGACATAAATGCGCAGACAAAAGGGCACAGGACCTAAGGGCGCAGACATAAGGGCTCAAGGCCATAAGGTCACAAGGGCATAAGGGCGCAGGGACATAAGGGCGCAGAGATGTAAATTTGCGATTTGTGCTAACATTTTCGTGCTTCGGAAAATAATTAAGTAATCAAAGAAACGATCTTGACTAATTAGCATGTTATTTAGTTTTTGAAAGTCAAGTTTTGAAAGAAGTTTTTTGAATTCGCCCGTGCCTTATAGGCTCCGCAAACTCCTCACACGAATTCGGCAAATTAAAGCGTGAAAAAGAGTGATTTGATTTGGCTTCACACGGGGACAAAAGACTAACCATAATTCTTTGCTCAACAAATTAAGCACAACCGTTGAATGACTGTGTTTGAAAAAACCGCTGATGTGGTTACGTAAAGCAAATAAACTCATTAAAAATAAACACTTTTTGTAAAGGTTTGTTCAAAATTAGCGTACGGCCACTTAAAAACAGTGGCCGTACGCTTTGTGCAATAATTGAAAACTGGAAAAAGGAAGCAAATTCAAATAGCTTTTTCAAAACTTGATTTTCAAAAATTAAATAAAATACTTATTAATCAAGTTCGTTTCTTTGATTACATAATACTTTTCTAGGAACCAAAATGTTAGTGCACTTTGCAGATTTACGTCTCTGCACTCAGTGGTGCCGATCTTTGTTGAGCATTGGAGGGGATAATTTGCAATTTTACCCCAATTTTGCCCGATTTTCAACATTGGGGGGGGATGAACCTCGACCACGATTTTTTCAGGTGAGCAAATTAAATGAAGGCCAAAAAAAAAAGGTCTTCACAGAATATTGAGGAGTTTTTTTCCCAAAACTTAAGTGAAGACCAAAAAAAAGGTCTTCACAGAAACCTGAGGAGTTTTTTCTCCAAAATCACGTGAAGACCACAAAAAAGGTCCTAGCATCATCCAGCACTCAGATGCATGCCACAGTAAAACCAGAGCTGGGCATTTGCGCCGCAAGCTTGCGGCGCAACTATTTCACTTGCGATAGCGCTTGCGCCGCAACTATTTTTAAACGGTTGCGTTGACGCTTGCGCCGCAAGTATTTTAGCAATTTTGAGCGCAATTGCGCAAGCGCAATGAAATAAGCTTACGATTTACTGTAGAATAATTATTTTCGAACAGCTGTGATTAAAGTTTCGAAAAAAACATTGACAAGGAAGATTTATAAAAGCTTCGTCAAGGAAAATTGCATTCGTTTACTGCTTGCAAAACTTCGTTATACAGCACGATTCACAGTGAGGAGTTTTTTATCGAAACTTTTTCCATGAAACGTTTTGCCGATTTTTCAAAATCTTAAATTTTTCTATTGCGTATTTCAAAAAATGGTTGCAGAATCAAATTTTAAAGAGAAAAACTACTTTTATAATTGTCTTTCCAGAAATACGCTACTCGTTCCCAAAAGATCTTAAAATACTGCTTCGCGAAAGAATTTAACGCGTTACTTTTTTTTTGTCTTCACCTATATTTGGTAAGAAGATTTTGCAAAAATCTGCAAAGTGCCAGGAGCCCCGCGCAATGTAAATCCAGCCCGGTCATTAACATGGTTAGTAAGCGTAACCATCTATTGTACCATTTTCAATAACAACTCACTTCCACCTTGCCAGCTTTTACGCGACAATATACTTTTGAAACATATTAGCTAGGGCAAATGTTCATTGAAAAAATAATTGAATTTGAATAGGCGGGGTCTGGGTTTCCTGGCCGCACATACTCCTACAAGTGACAAAACAAAAATCTCCAAGAAGTATTTTCGTCTGGATTGTTTTATTATTTACTGGTAAAATATTGCAGGAGGCAATGTACCTTACTTCCCCCAATCTGGGCCAAATCACGTACAAATTTTAACCCCTAAATGCAAGATTTTAAACTTGTTTTGGACTTAAATTGTAAGTAAAAGTAGGATTCAACAATTTAATTTTTTCAATTGGTTTTCAAATGTTAAAAATGTAGTTCTTTCAAATAGCTCAGAACGCGTACGAAATGTATTCCAATGGCATTAAAATAGCTTGTTTTTTCAAAAAATTGCTCAGCTTCCGGGGGCGAAGCCCCCAGACCCCAGTCTGTGATACGTTTGAGTAACATTAGTTTACTCAACACGTCTCCCAAATTTAGACATTTTCACTTTTAACTTTGGTAAACCAGACAAAGGCTTCTGGTCTTTCGTTCTACAATATCTTTGTCCCACAAAAAGTTCCTGTTTCAAAAATTTCTGATGACGTCATTACAGATTTGCCCCCCCTCCAATCAAAAATCATGGCTATGCCTATGGTCTCACTGTAATTCAAAATCAAGAAACACCAAAAACTATTAATTGCAATTTTTGCTGTTAGTCTGGAAAGTTTGAAAGAAATTGCTAACCAAAGTGACAGCAGGGGTCACGTCTTTTCGGTGCGACCATTTCGCCGCGACCATTTCCGCGCCACCTATTTCGTTGCTGTACGTTTTCTGCACAGATCGTTTCGGCGCCAATTCGGTGCTCTTTGACAGTTCACTTAATTAGGATTTGGGTTAGGGTTAGGGCGTTGGATTAGTGTTAGTAAAAAGCACAGAATATTGGCGCAGAGAAAAGCCGCGCCGAAATGGTCGTACCGAAAAGTCATGGACCCGTGACAGCTTCGGTATAGTTCTTAATTAACATAATTAGATGATTCAATTTCTTTAAGCAAAAACATGATAATTTTTGTAGCATGCTCCAGTCGTCAGAGAGTGATGCTAATTGCTCCAGAAGCATAAATGCACAAATGCCTCGGTAGCTCTTTAGAAAATAGAAGACGTAAAGTCACAATCTGGATCAGCCTCTGGTTGTCAGAAAAAATGACTACGGATAAGATTTGAACCCATGCCCGCAACAACCAGAGACATACACTGGTTTTGAATTCGCGGCAGTTATTCAACGCAGGACAGGCGTTAGACCACTCTGCCACAGTGTGGCTATGTGTTAAAATAAGCATGTTAATATTCACTAGGTGCACTAAAATTTAAACGGTTACACTCGGGTTCCGATGCTTGCGCTGTGCGAGTGACGAGTTGATTTAATTCCTTTGTAATAAATATATGATGATTTTTTAGCGTGCTCCATTCGTCAGAGCAGAGTGACGCTAATTGCTCCAGGAGCACAAATAACATCGAAGCTAGTAATCGATTTGCTTGACAAGCCATAAGAAAAAGACAGTGACGTCGAAGTCGTTCGCTTACCACCGCATGAAAACTTTATTAGTGGAAATTAAAACCCCCAATTCCTTTAAATGCAGTTGTTGAGCGTCATTTTTCATTGTTTTTTGCCCAAAATGAGTGGAGTTGAGCAATGCATATTTTCAAATGCTTATATTTTTTAAAGGAAATCAATAATATTCTTTTTTTTTGTTCACTAATTGGTGTTGTGCATAATTTGTTTCGAATATTTGTTTCGTACCATAATCTAGAGAGCAGTTTGAGTAGTGAGTCAATCAAATTTATGCTTTTTAAAACGTTACACTAGCGCTTGCGGTTGCGCTTGCAGCGCAATTATTTTTTTGGGATTGTGGAAACGCTTGCGCAGCAAGAATTTTAGAGTAGTTGAGCATGCGCTGCCGGCGCAATTATTGTGACTTGCGCTGCCTACCTCTGAGTAAAACTATTGGGAGGGATGCAAATGTAGACCATAGTCAATTTATTGAGGGGGATATATCCCCCCGGGTTTTGGCACTCTTGTCTGCACCCTTATGTCCCTGCGCCCTTTTGTGTTCGCCCTTATGTCCTGCGCCCTTTTGTCTGCGCCCTTATGTGGTAGATCGTTAGAAAACTTTACATTCTTTTAATTTATTACACAAGTTCAAAACATTTTCAAAGGCTTGCATAATGCATACTTGAGCTAAATTTTCAAAATAATACTTGGATAAAAACAATGAAGCATTTTTTTCTTGTCCCCAATAAGTGCACCGCTGATTTAAACACGTTTTTCGCACTATTACAGTTACTGTAATAATGGTAATGTAACGTAAAGACAGTTGATGCAAAACAAACTGCAAAGAGTCGGAGACAATTTCATGCTGGATTTAGCATAAAACGCGAAGCAAGATTAAAATGTTCATAGCTGCAAGCATGAGTGATCAAAACGAAAACTAAAAGTTAAAAACATCAATCATGAACCAAATAGAGCAAAATTTAGGCGAAGCTGCTGCCCTTGAACTGAAATTTGAAGAGATTAGTTGGACAGATATTAATTTGGATGAAGCTGAAAACAATTTTTCAAACGAGTTAAAAAATGTATGTGATGAAAATGGGATGGAAACCAATCAATCAACCTCTGCTTTGCTGCTGCACAAACTCGGACAAATTTATCAAAAACGTAGCCCAGATATGTTTAGTTTGATTCGAAGTGCAACTCTGTACAATGCTGCACTGCTAAGGAACCCACCAAACAAACAAGCTGTTGAGGATGATCTCCGAAATCTTTGCTCGCACGTTTTATTCTTGGCTGGTGCAACCGACCAAACTGTTCAACTAATCCAGCAAGCTGAAATTGTTAAGCAAGCAGTGTCGGAAATGAGAGAAAGAACAAAGCAAAAGTTATACAAACTTAAGCCCATACCACAAAATGCCAGAGCCAAAGAATTACATTCCTTAGAACAATCCAAAATTTTGTTTGTGCAAAATTTGCAAAACCAAATTACTAACAATTACATGGAAATAATGCAAACGTTGGCTCGATTTTGTGAAGAAGTGATGGGAAAAGCACCTTGTGGATTTGCACTTGTCGGAATGGGTTCATTAGCTAGGCGAGAGGTTACACCGTTTTCGGATTTTGAAAACATCATTTTACTGGATAATGCAGTACGCAAAGACGAATCATACGAAAACACATTGAATTACTTTCGTTGGTTTTCTGTGATATTTCAAGTTGTATTAATCAACATCCAGGAAACCATTGTTCCCAGTGTTGCAATTGTTTCATTGCACGATTGGTTTTTCGACGACATCACTCCACGTGGCATATCGTTCGATGGGATGATGCCACATGCATGCAAATTTCCATTGGGAAGGCAACAGCCCACAGACAAGAAACCATGGCAAACTGAATTAATCAAACCAGTGGATGAAATGTTGAAGTATCTGAGTACCGAGGAAAACTTGAAAAACGGGTATCATTTAAGTGACATTTTAACTAAAACTTGTTTTGTGTACAAAGATAAACAAATATTTGAAGAATTTGAGAAAGGAATTAACGAGATTATTGAAAAAGAATCGGAAAGCGTTTTAGAAGATGTGAAAAAGCAAGTAGTTGATGACCTCGAGTCGTTTGCAACGAGATTCTCACTTTCTAAACTTCAACCTAATAAACAATTCAATATAAAAAGAATTGTGTACCGAAGCACGACGTTGTTTATATCGGCATTGGGGAGAATATGTAACATTCCTGCTTCATCATGCTTCGATATAATTGCTCAACTGCATGCGAAGAATGTCATTAGCAATTATGCGAAACACAAATTAATGTACGCAGTTGCTGTGGCATGCGAAATCAGGCTCCGATGGTACATAAAGTCTAACAAACAATGTGATAACATTGACTCTGCTCAATCGTTGGTTGATCTTGTTGGAAAGAAAAGCATCATTAGCTACTTCCAAATAGCCTATGCATTTCAATGCGACATCACAAAGCGATTGAATCTAAAACGTGTTTATTTCTATTCCACTCCATTGTTAGTAAATTTAAGCCTTGCTTATTGTTTTGGAGATCAGCAACAATCAATCAATCTAACCCACGCTAAACAGCTAGCTAATCCATCAAGAAGGTTGCTCGAATTTGATACTTGCGTGAAACTGTTAGAAAATCAAACAATTCAAAATGTAAATAATACTGTTTCAGCATCCACAATCTATGAAAGGTCAAAACATTTAAATGAATTGGGTGATCATCTTTCATGGATGGGATGCTTTGATGACGCAATTGAATGCTGTCAAAAATCGACGCAGCTAATTCAACAAACAGATTCGAAAAACATCAAAGAAAACCCACAAATAGACAAATCGCAAATACATTTCCAAAAACAAGTTTCCAAAAACTATCGAGACATTGGAAGCGCCCTTATTTATTTAGGCAAGTATGGAGAAGCTGAAACAAATTTGAAAAAATCGATAGTAGTGTTAAAAAGCTTGCCACCGGGTAAAAACACCGATCGTGAGTATGCCTTGACACTGTCCAAATATGGTAGGTACTTAAATTCTATGAAAAAATATGTCGATGCCAAACAACATCTGGAAAAATCATTACAAACTTTTGACAAAATTTCACCAAATCTTGATTTTGATTTTGATTTTGCTGATACACTGCAGTTGTTTGGCTGCTGCTTAATGGAAATGGACAAATACGATGAAGCAAAACGCTGTTTGGACAGATCATTGCAAATTAAACAACGAATATCATCTGATGTTGAGTCTGATCGTGAAGTTGCTTCCACACTCACTGACATTGGCTACTGCTTAATGGCAGTGGACAAATACGATGCAGCAAAACGCTGTTTGGACAGATCATTGCAAATTCAACAACGAATATCATCTGATGTTGATTCAGATCGTGGTGTTGCTGTCATACTTCAATTCCTTGGCTGCTGTTTAATGGAAATGGACAAATACGATGAAGCAAAACGCTGTTTGGACAGATCATTGCAAATTCAACAACGAATATCATCTGATGTTGATTCAGATCGTGGTGTTGCTGTCACACTTCAATGGCTTGGCCGCTGCTTAATGGAAATGGACAAATACGATGAAGCAAATTGCTGTTTGGACAGATCATTGCAAATTCAACAACGAATATCATTTGATGTTGATTCAGATGGTGGTGTTGCTGTCACACTTCGATTGCTTGGCCGCTGCTTAATGGAAATGGACAAATACGATGAAGCAAATTGCTGTTTGGACAGATCATTGCAAATTAAACAACGAATATCATCTGATGTTAATTCAGATCGTGGTGTTGCTGTCACAGTTCAATTGCTTGGCCGCTGCTTAATGAAAATTGACAAATACGATGAAGCAAAACGCTGTTTGGACAGATCATTGCAAATTCAACAACGAATATCATCTGATGTTGAGTCTGATCGTGAAGTTGCTTCCACACTCACTGACATTGGCCGCTGCTTAATGGCAATGGACAAATACGATGAAGCAAAACGCTGTTTGGACAGATCATTGCAAATTCAACAACGAATATCATCTGATGTTGATTCAAATGGTGGTGTATCTGTCACACTTCAATTCCTTGGCTGCTGCTTAATGGAAATGGACAAATACGATGAAGCAAAACGCTGTTTGGACAGATCATTGCAAATTCAACAACGAATATCATCTGATGTTGATTCTGATGGTGGTGTTGCTGTCATACTTCAATTGCTTGGCCGCTGCTTAATGGAAATGGACAAATACGATGAAGCAAAACGCTGTTTGGACAGATCATTGCAAATCAAACAACGAATATCATCTGATGTTGATTCAGATGGTGGTGTTGCTGTCACACTTTACGGTCTTGGCCGCTGCTTAATGGAAATGGACAAATATGATGCAGCAAAACGCTGCTTGGACAGATCATTGCAAATCAAACAACGAATATCATCTGATGTTGATACTGATCGTGGTGTTGCTGTCACACTTCAACTGCTTGGCCGCTGTTTAATGGAAATGGACAAATACGATGAAGCAAAACGCTGTTTGAACAGATCATTGCAAATCAAACAACGAATATCATTTGATGTTGATTCTGATGGTGGTGTTGCTGTCACACTTCAACTGCTTGGCCGCTGCCTAATGGAAATGGACAAATACGATGAAGCAAAACGCTGTTTGGACAGATCATTGCAAATTAAACAACGAATATCATCTGATGTTAATTCAGATCGTGGTGTATCTGTCACACTTCAACTGCTTGGCCGCTGCCTAATGGAAATGGACAAATACGATGAAGCAAAACGCTGTTTGGACAGATCATTGCAAATTCAACAACGAATATCATCTGATGTTGATGCTGATCGTGGTGTATCTGTTACACTTCAACTGCTTGGCCGCTGCTTAATGGAAATGGACAAATACGATGAAGCAAAACGCCGTTTGGACAGATCGTTGAAAATAAAAGAATGCAAATCATCTGATGTTGATGCTGATCTTGAAATTGCTTCCACACTCACTGACATTGGCCGCTGTTTAATGGCAATGGACAAATACGACGAAGCAAAACGCTGTTTGGACAGATCATTGCAAATTCAACAACGAATATCATCTGATGTTGATTCAGATGGTGGTGTTGCTGTCACACTTCAACTGCTTGGCCGCTGCTTAATGGAAATGGACAAATACGATGCAGCAAAACGCTGTTTGGACAGATCATTGCAAATCAAACAACGAATATCATCTGATGTTGATGCTGATCGTGGTGTTGCTGTCACACTTCAACTGCTTGGCCGCTGTTTAATGGCAGTGGACAAATACGATGAAGCAAAACGCTGTTTGGATAGATCATTGCAAATTCAACAACGAATATCATCTGATGTTGATTCAGATAGTGGTGTTGCTGTCACACTTCACGATCTTGGCCGCTGTTTAATGGCAATGGACAAATACGATGAAGCAAAGCGTTGTTTGGACAGGTCATTGCAAAACGAAGAACGAACATCAGCTGATGTTGATTCAGTGGGGGTTTGTTGCTGTCACATTTCATGGTCTTGGCCGCTGCCTAATGGAAATGGACAAATACGATGAAGCAAAACGCCGTTTGGACAGATCATTGCAAATCAAACAACGAATATCATCTGATGTTGATACTGATCGTGGTGTTGCTGTCACACTTCAATTGCTTGGCCGCTGCTTAATGGAAATGGACAAATACGATGAAGCAAAACGCTGTTTGGACAGATCATTGCAAATTGATGAACGAATATCGTCTGATGTTGATTCAGATGGTGGTGTTGCTGTCACACTTCAATTGATTGGCTGCTGCGTAATGGAAATGGACAAATGTGATGAAGCAAAACGCTGTTTGGACAGATCATTGGAAAGTGATGAACGAATATCAGTTTGATGCTGACTCTAATTCCAGCGTTTCTTTTAAGTAATACGAGCTTGGTTGCTCTTTGATAGAAAGAGATAAATTTGCAGAAGCCAAGATATATTTGAAGAAATCATTAAAAATTGACATAAAATTATCGTCGAATGGTGATTTTGATTCTAACCATGCGACCGTATGCAATGAAAATAAATGTATCGCAAATTTGAAGTTGAACTGAAATACTTTGTTCGATCGAATGGTTGTTATGTTAGCCGCTGATGTAGAAGTTGTGGGTTCGAATACCAAGTGAAGCAGATGCAGCATACAGTAGACAAATGTGGCGAGCAATTCATCAGCGCCATAAATATCTTTGCAAGTTGTTTAGGGTTCATTGCAGCTAAATACCAAAGAGTCAATTAGCGCACGCAATTTTAGTGTTGCGAAAAATTAATGCTGGTTTTATTCTGCTTTTAAACACATATTCTCATTGTTGCAATATTTTGGAAATAAGCATCTGATTTGTTTTATTTTAACTTTATCTAGCAGCTACAGCGAAATCTAGTTCTTTTCATTTTCTTCTCACAATGTTGTTGTGAAATGAATATGGATACCCTAATATGGGTCAAAGATTAACAAATATTTTTTATCTAGTTGTTTCGAGTTATTTTTTGCTTTATTCTTCATGCCTTGTTTGTTTGGTTTTTATTGGACTAGAGTTTAATGTTTGTTTGCAATTAACTAACCATTATTAAAGATAGTTTTGCATTTTGAATAAGTTTCAAAATTTCGCTTTTTAACGAAGAGCAGTAGATAAAGGCATGTTAATTATATATCCTTTTCAAATCTCATCTAATTATTGAATCATAATTCGTTTTATACAGAATTATCAAAGTTATTTAAAAGCAGACTTTAAAAATTTTGCATTTTTTTTACATTCCATTACCCAAAATTGATTTTGATGCTATTTCTGAAATATTTTTTAGCAGAAACGTATATTTTTCTTTCAAAAGAGTATCCAACATTTAAAACCGAGGTTAAAGCTTACTATTATTATTTTGAGTCGAAACTTTTGAAGTAAAACAAACTACAAGTTTAAATTTGCGTCATAAACATTATAGTTTGCAATTCAGTTTAGTGTTATAACATTTTCACAAAAGTGCTGCAATTTTTATTTCAGTGACATCTGTAATTTGCCGTTTCCTGTTTCCATTTGATGCAGGATGCTTTTGAAACTACCAGTTTTGCTGCACAAAAATGAAATGAATTTGTGAAAACAACTTCTATTATTAAATGTTTAACTAAAATTATGGACGATATTTGTAAACTACAGAATGTGTACAGTGATTTGATTATGCTAAAATGATTTTTCATTCCCAGATGTTAATCTTGTGTTGTGCAAACGCATTTTTATTCGGCATTTGCAGATCTGGGGATTTTCGCGCCCTCCGTTTTCATCCAAATGCAAGTTCGAAAATATAATAAAGTGCATGTTGTACAGTAAAAGCGCAATTCAGTAATTGGTAAAAAATGAGTACCAACACGTTGTAATAAAACAAACGATCGCTCAACAAAAGGACCTTTCGGTCTTCGTGTCAAACCACCACCTGTCTACCTAGTCTTTGGTTTGATCTGACCAAGAATCAAACCCGAGTTTACTGGGATTTACTTGTGCAAGCTATTTGTGTCTTGAAAAATTAAAAATAAACGCAAAATGCGTAATGGAGTGCATATTGTGATCAGCACATTTTTGAAAAACCGCTGATATTTGTGTAACAACTTTACTATTGATGCTTTCTTAGTTGAGTAGAGAATCGCTGTGTTTTATTTTTAATTTTGTTCTTTCTTTTTTGATGTTTCAGTTGGAGATAAAGATTTTGAATTATTTTGATGACCATAAATGAAATATACTAGTGAAAAGCATTAATTTTTAAACGTACAGTTGCTATAAGTAAGGTTATGGAGAATATTTGTAAAGTGCAGTATAATGTGTTTAATAATTCATATATCCCAAAATTGATTTTTCGCTCCCCGATGTTAGTCTAGACTTGTGCAAACTCATTTTCATTCGACTTTTACAGATCTACAGGTTTTTGCACCCACTGTCTGCCTCCATGTAGCTTCAAAAGTGATGACCAAATCCACAGTGGAGTGTGCAAATCATCCGTATAACTTTAAAAACCACTGAAAATTGCGTTTAAAATTTTCACTGCTTATCATTGGCTCAGATGGTCAGGGTTGAACTGCTTTTACCACAATTTTTGGATAATAAAGCCAACGTTTTTTCGTAAATTATTCAAGAAGTCCACATTTTAATCCACATTTCCAACACTGTTAGAACATGTTTATTTGTGCAATAATGTTTAGATTTTATTTTTACATTCGCTCCATTTAAAAGTTCAAATGTTGTGGTGTTGTGCCAATAACCTTATTGTAATATTCAATTTTAATTGTTCTAGAGGCAAAGAAAGTTTTTGCTACTTTGGAATGAATTTCTTCACAGTCTACTGCATATTATTATAGCAATGCTGCTGCAGAGTTGTGTACGAGCCGATTAATTCAGGCCTGAAACCGGCCCGAGCCAGAAATATAAGCGCTAACCCGACCCGAATCCGAAAACTAATTCGAAGCCCAAATCATGCCCGAAAAAAAAGAAAAGTTAAGTTACGTCTGAAAAATTTAGCAATATTGCCAAGTTATTTTGATTATATTTTTGTGCACCTAAGAAAAAAGCACGTCTCAGGCTCGAAATCAGCCAAACATTTTGTCAAATTTAGGCCCGAACCCGAAAACGACCAGAAAAGCCCGATCTGACTTACAACTCTGTGCTGCTGATTGGCTGACTATTTATTTTCGTTCAAGGGACATACAGTTGCTGTAACGTTTACAAGAGTGTCTTTGTTTAAGCGCAAAAAACTTTCACTTTATGTGCTTTTAGTATTTTTGGTGCACTGTTCATTTGAAGTGCAAAACGAGCTCTAGAAATGCATTTTTTTACTTTTTTTTTAATAATTGTTTGATTGATGAACATTTTTCCACTAAATACTACAGTAATAGTTCTTATCGTTTTCTATTATGGGTTTTATTATTATTAACATCATAAAACAAGCATTAAATAGCTATGGTTAAATAGCTAAAATTAAGCATACGAGGAGACATCTTCTCCAGCTGAAATAATGGAGCAGTGGATCGGTAATTCAAAGGCTTGCAGGTTCGAATCCTGTGGGAGGATAACTTTTTTACATTGCTTGCTTTTATGTAGTCGCTGTTCTAGTGACTCTTTCGCAAGGTTCGCGATGGTAGCCTTTTAGGCCAGATAGAACGCAAACGATTAGAAATTAAAGCTCTGGCGATCAAACGTCAAAAACATCACAACTAAATTATTATTAGTGTTTATTGTATGGTGTGTTTGTTGATTGATTGCTCGTTTTTTGGTGTTTTATAATAATTGTTGTGCTTTAAATCTTTCATTATATTCGCTCTCTTTTGCCGTAGCGTGTAACGAGTTTACGGCCCTTCTCCGCGTAATTGCACCTGCAAGCAACACGTACAGCTTCTTTGCAAGAACTGCCGCAGCGGCGGCGAGCCGTTGGCAACATCACTGTGTCCAATTTGACCGGCTCGAGATTTGAAATTCAGACCTCCCACTTCAGAAACAAACACGTCACTTCTTGACCAACCGGCCAATTTTACAGCGCTTGTACTGCAAATTGATAGGCTACGCAACTGTTTAATGTACGCAGTTGGTCAAGCAAACCAACGATATGCACGCGTTTGCTCCAAAATTTTTACGCCAGCGTTGATTGAGCGGAGTATGTACTTGGCGTACGTACAATCGTAGGCATACGAACATATCCTTTGTTTATATTCGAATAAACTTTAGCTGGTAACGTAGCAAGTTGTGGTGTACATGAGAGCTTTGCCCCCTTCGTAAAAAATCATAATAATCTGCTTACGTCTTATTATTTTACGTTAGTCCAAAGTTGCAGTTTGGAAAAAACGCTGCTGCCTAAAAATGTTTTTTCAAAATGCAACGTCGTTTGACACCTTTTGATGTTCTCTGTAGTGATAAGCCTACTAAATAATGCGATCGGCCTTGATTACCTTTAACTCCAATGTACACGGTTGACCAACGCGTTTTACAAGGTGGGGCGCAAAAATGCCTCCCCTATCTAACTCCTAAACCAAAATTCATGAGAACACCAAATCTGGCATGCAGGTTGGTGTTCACCAAAATGTTTTAGAAAAATTTATTGTGAATAAATGACGTAATCATTATGACGTTACAGTGATAGTTTTGACAATGACGTTATTTTGATGACGTCACAAACAGTACAAGTCTTGTACATAGGTTTGACAGTACAAGTACAGACAGTACAAGTCTAGTACAGTACAGACAGTACAAGTCTTGTACAGTACAAGTCTTGTACATAGATTTGTTTTGATACTGATTCATAAAATGCTTGAGTCAAGTTAGTTAGGTCACAAAAACGTTTTATGACGTCATTTACGTTGACCATTGACAAAAAAACGCTTAGATTTTGAAAAGTGACTTCGGAAAGCCTCAAAAATTAGGAAACTTTTCGTTACGTTATCAAATTTAAATTTACAAAAGTTATTTGTAATGTTTTTTGACTCAGGGTTGATACGAAATAATAATCTTTTTTCTGAAAGGATTTAACAAAAAAAAACATAAGGGAAAACAAAAATTCCCCCTTTCGTCATCTTGTGTAAACTGGGGTCAAACTAGCGTCCGAATTTTTAAATTCAAAGAATCAATACAACGAATTGCGGTAGAAGAAATGCAAATATCTTTGGTGTTTATTGTTTCCAAAAATATAGAAATCGCAGAATTCTGATAATATTGTTGCAAAACTTTCAAAAAGGTATAAAATTT
Organism: Trididemnum nubilum; assembly: GCA_963965965.1. Taxonomy (NCBI): domain Eukaryota; kingdom Metazoa; phylum Chordata; class Ascidiacea; order Aplousobranchia; family Didemnidae; genus Trididemnum; species Trididemnum nubilum. The sequence goes on along the minus strand of OZ014489.1, from coordinate 6,527,401 downwards.
CGCTTGACCTACAATCAGTTTGATTTACTTTCTTAGTGCTACACTTGGCTGCAGCTTGACATTTAAAGAGTATGTCACCAAAACTAAAGCAAAAGTGCCAACACGTAATAGCATGTTGAGTAAGCTAACAACATCAAAATGGAGTGCGGAACCACATGTTCTGCGTACTGCTGCCTAGGGATTGTCTTTTTCAGCGCCCAACTATGCTTGCCCTGTCTGGGAGCGTTCGGCTTATGTAAGTCACCTGATTCAGTCTCAAATGAAAGTTGCCTCTTAATTACTGGCTGAATCAAACAAATCAACTCTAGCAATTTCCATCTCCTTTTTGGTATTGCCCCCCCCAAAAGATACGCAGAAAAGCTGCTAGCAAGCAAGAACGCGCAAGACAAGTATGTGATCCCCGCCACACGTTGCAGGGGTCGAAAGTAACTTTTTCAACAATTTGCCAATTGGGTGATTGATATCAAATGCCTACTTGCCCGAAAAAATTTCAACTTGAGCGAAAAAAATAGGCACAATAAGTTTTGAGGCTGTTTACCTTTGGAAAAACATTTGTAAAATGTACTTCTTGGCAAAAATACGGAATCTGCATAATAAGTGTATCCGATTTCAAAAACCAAGTTTTTGTGCGCGATTGTAATGGTAAAATGACGTAATACATGACCTATTCCAAATGTCAAATGAAATCAAATCTTTCATTATACTCGCAGTAACACCCCGAAGCGTGTAACGAGTTGGAGGGGGCCATATTACCTACAGTAAAAGTTGATAGTTTGATTGTAACGCATTTTTAGTAGCGAATATTTGGGAACCTACACCAGCTAGAAAGCCGAAATTTTTGCAAAAGTTATAGGAGCTAAAAGATTTTCAAAATAATCATAACAAAAAACTTGCAAAATTCTATACATTGTCTTCATGAAGCGCAGGGTATGGTTGTACTTGTGATATTTGAAACAGCATTTAACGCAGCAAGCGTGGGAAAATTTTCCGCAGAAAAAAAACGTAGCACTTTGTGCTAATAATGTTGCAGAGCGCGTTTGAGTATTGTTGCCAAGTGCCAAAATAAAGAAAGCAACAGCTTTCTCTACAAAAATTTATTTGTATTGCAACAAAAGCAGACCGAAATTGCATTTCTTAATAATCTTTTTTACAAGATTCGCATAGGCTAGGAAAAACTTTTGGTGGATAATCGGTACCGGCAAAGTCCAAAGCATAACAATTTTGTTAAGTCATAGAGCTCAGTCAATTTCTTGACCGAACTACCACCAAGCAAAACAGTCGTGCGAAAAAATCTTCTCTGTAGCAAAAAGAAATTTGAGAGTAAAATAACCCTCCATGCAATGCTCAGGATAGCGCTATTTCGGTCAATACCAAACCTCGTCAGCTGAGCTGGCATGAATCGAAATGAGTAAAAAACAAAAAATTTTTCACTATTTATAGAATTTCCAGTCGCCGAAAACAGGCCAAGCCAAAAAAATATAGAAGGCCGAAACAAAAGAGCAAAAAATTGGCAAAACCAACAATAAGCTCCGAAGTCAAAATTATCGTAATTATAGCAAAAAAAATCTTAATAATTTTGTTTGACGTTGTTTATTGCGCTGTATTTTGCTAGCTTGCCCGTCAGGCAAGTTAAGCCAAAGAACAACTTGCTCAAGGCGATTTTAGCTTGCCTCGGGCGAGTGGGTAAGCGTTAAAGGGGGTGAAGCATCCAGATGGGATTATGTGCAAAAAATAAACAATAATCTAAAACATATCTTCACCAAATTTCGCCAGTTTACGTTTTAGTGTTTCTGAGATATTTGATTTCGAAATTGCTATTTGAGATATTTGATTTCAAAGTATGGAGATTTCCCCAACAGTGTTGCCAGTTAAAATTTCACTTTTTTTTAAATAATGTTTATTGTAATCTTTCACATTGATTTGAAAGCTACTGAATGCCAGACTAATACATGAATTAGTGTTACAACAGAAATTCTTCTAAAATTTAAATAGTATATCCTAGAAACTTGGATTTCAACTGGCAACGCTGTCGGGGAGATTTCCCAACTTTAAAATGAAATATCTCAAAAACCATTAATCGTAGAAAGCTGATATTTAGCGAAGAAGTGTTTTAGATGTTTCTTTAACTTTTGCCCATAATCCCAGCTGGATGCTTCACTCCCTTTAATTCCGAACCCTGTGTTGTTCAATTACGAGCCCACTCCACCAATGCTAAAATCAAGAAAAAGCTTTCTGCACACCGTAGATCAGAAATGGAAACCGGTCTGGTCGACCGGCACCGGTCGGATCGAGATTCTTCGACCGGCCGGTCAAGCCGGCTGAAACACCGGTCAAATTCTGCTTTCTTGCAAGTTAAAGACAGCTAAGCACCAATCAAAATATACACATATCTTTTGCTATAAATAAAACTTTTTATAAAAAAACAGTATTAACAAAACACGCTTTTTGAAACCTCTTATTGAATGGTTACAACCTGTGGCTAATATGCTGTGACCATTAAAACATGCTCATTCAGGGGCGTATTTAGGACGGGGGCATTGTGCCATGCCCTCCCTTTTGGGCCACGGCACAAAGCAAAAAAGTGCAAAACATACGTTAAAATTGCGTAATCACATTATGATAAAGCATGCATGTGGAAGAGGCTTACGCTACCTGGCATTTCAGCATCTTAATCAGCTTGAGAGTAGAAGTGGCGCAGATTTCAGATTTTTTAATACATGCTAAAATCTTGCCGTTTTGAAAAGCTTTTTTTTAACTTAAATTTATCACACTTTACGCTGGGCAAGAAAGACATAGATCATATTTTTCACACTGGCAAGAAAGACTTACCTTTTATTTTTTTATATCTAACTAGACATGGCTTGTTCTGAAGTAGCATTTCTACAAACTGCTGGGCCACATTATATTTCAAATATTTTCTAGCCAATGTCATAGCAGTTAGGTGTTTGCTGCTCGGAAATTGCAAACAATCTGTCACCAATAGTTAAAAAATTTTAACTTGTTTTAGCTAAAAAAATCTTGGCCTTACGCATAACATCATTAGAAAGAACGTCTAATAATTTAACCTGTGCCCTCCAGTTCCTTTTATGCTTTTTTGTGCACGTTTTGCGCTGCTCAAAACAGGTCATTCAAACCAAAATTTAACGTAAAAAGGTCTTAAAATTGAGTTATTTTTGCAAAAAACGCAAAAATTTTTATACGTTTTTTTTCTGAGACCCCCTTCCGTAGTCACAAATTTCAACACTTCACTCATGGCCTTCCTGTTTTGAAACTTTTTATTAGATGCATTGAAGGGTGAACAAAAACCTTCTGTAAAAAACCGGTCGACCGGGCCGGTCAGAAACCGGTCAACCGGCGTAGATTTTGAAATTTACCGGTCGGGTTGGGTCGAGAAAATCCTGACCAGTTTCATTTCTGGCGTAGATTCTCTAAAAAAGATTATAACTTGGAAAGAGGAAACATGGGAAAAAAGGTTGGAAGAGTTGCCATCAAGCAATCATTTAAATATTAAACTCGATGAGTGTCTGCCTCCTGGATCACAATTAGAGTGGAAAATGTGGCGTTGCCTTAACCGCCTTCGCTCTGGCGTGGCAAGAACAAAAACTGAACTGAAAAAGTGGGGCTTCACTGACACATTCACAAGCGTAATATGCAAGCGTAGACAATAAGATGACACAATCCAACATCGGTCAACATGCTCTTTACTTAATGAACCTTATTCCATCGCTGATCTCTGCGAATTCAATGAGAGAGCTAGATTGTGCGTGAAGTTGTTGCAAACATCTTAACACCGGAAGAATCGACTACATACATACTGTCATAGATGGGCACAAGTCCGTTAATCCGTTAATAACGAAGCTAACTTTTTCATTAACTCGTTAATCCGTTACAAAGTTTTTTCATGTTAACGGACTAAATTAACTTCCGTTAAGTGCTGTTAACGGACTAAAGTAACTTCCGTTACGTTCTGTTAACTTCCGTTAAGGTTTTTATCGTTAATATGTTGCAGCTCGTTGTGCATTTGAACTTGTTTTTATCTTGAAATTAGATTAGACTGTAAAATCTATCTTTCGAAACACAAAAAGACCACCATAGCAATAAATATTTCGTTACAATCAGCTCAACAGCGTCAATACGTGTTCTAGAAGCGAGTGAATAAAACGAAATGTAAATTACACGCAAAATGTTAACGGATTAACCGACTTTATTAACTTTCGTTAATTAAAACTGAAAATAACGGATTAACGTTAACGGAGGTGTGAAGTTTGTTAACGGACTAGTGGTTAACGAAGCTAACGTTTTGCATTAACTTGCCCACGTATGCATACTGTATATAGGTGGGCACAAAGTCGTTAATCCGTTAATAACAAAGCTAACTTTTTCATTAACTCGTTAATTTGTTAAAAGTTTTTTATGTTAACGGACTAAATTAACTTTCGTTAAGTCTCAATAACTTACGTTAAGGTTTTCATCGTTAATTTCATACTCTATTCATTCTTCGTACCCGTACAAACCAGTTTGTATACTGGTAACAATTGTTGCGTACTACCACGAGTTTTATAAAACAAGAGAAAAAAAGAGCTTTTTTGCGGCAAAAAACAAGCTGAAGCCTCATAAATCTTTTAATTATAACTGTTCGCAATTTCCAAAGATTTTTCAATTGCAGCATCGTTAATGCATGTAAACTTATTTTTAACTTGAAATTAGATTAGGCTGTAAAATGTAACTTCCAAGACACAAAAAGACACCACAGCAATAAATTTTTCTTACAATCAGCTTAACAGTGACAGTTCGTGTTCTAGAAGAGAGTAAATAAAAAGAAATGTAAATTACACTCCAAAATGTAAACAAATTAACGGATTTCATTACCTTCCGTTTACTAAAGGTGAAAGTAACGAATTAACTTTAACGGAGGTATGAAGTTTGTTAACGGACTAGTGGTTAACGAAGCTAGCGTTTTCCATTAACTTGCCCACTTATGCATACATACGTTAACTTTCAATATCCGTTTAAACAAGAAACATACTTTTGGAAAATTTTGAGGTCTGAACTCTGAATTGAGGTTTTTGAAAATTTTGATCTGGAAACACTGAACGCGCTAAAGCTATTCGCAAAAACTATTCTCAAACACCAAGCTAGGTTAAACTTTGATAAAAAATTTAAAATTGAAGCAGTCGCCGTTTTGCCAATTTTTTGAAATTTTGGCAAGTAAGGTCAACAATGGTCCAGTTTTTAAATTTGGGCAAAAAATTTAAATTTGAGTAAAATTCAAATTAAAAAAAAGAATTTTTCGGCAGGTACCCTTCAGGGATAGAAACCGATCAGGTTGAACGGCACCGGTCGAGTCAATCGGCCGGTCGGTCGGGTTTCTTACTGGTCGGGTCGAGATTCCTCGACCGACCGGTCAAGCCGGTTGAATCACCGGTCAAATTCTGCTTTCTTGCAACTAGCAGACATCCAAGGATCAACCAAAGGACACATAGATATTTTATTATAATTAAAACTTTTCTTAAAAAAACAGTATTAACAAAACACACCTTTTGAAACATTTGTGGAATAGTTACAACCTGTGACTAATATGCTGTGACCATTAAAACATGCTCATTCAGGGGCGTTTTTAGGACGGGGGCATTGCACCACGACCCCCCTCTTTGGGCCACGGCACAAAGCAAAAAAGTGCAAAACATACGTTAAAATCGCGTAATCACATTATAATAAAGCATGCATGTGGAAGAGGCTTACGCTACCTGGCATTTTAGCATCATTTTAATCAGTTTGAGAGTAGAAGTGGCGCAGACTTCAGATTTTTTAATACATGCTAAAATCTTGCCGTTTTGAAAAGCTTTTTTTTAACTTAAATTTATCACACTTTACGCTGGCAAGAAAGACATAGATCATATTTTGTTTATATCTAACTAGACATGGCTTGTTTTGAAGTAACATTTCTACAAACTGCTGGGCCACATTATATTTCAAATATTTTCTAGCAAATGTCATAACAGCTTGGTGTTTGCTACTCGGCAAGTTGAAAACAATCTGTCACCAATAGCTAAAAAATTTTAACTTGTTTTCTTGGCCTTACGCATAACATTATTAGAAAGAACGTCTAATAATTTAGCTTGCGTTGCCCTCTAGTTCTTTATGTGCTTATTTTGTGCACGTTTAGCGCTGCCCAAAACAGGTCTTTCAAACCGAAATTTAACGTAAAAAGGTCTTAAAATTGAGTTATTTTTGCAAAAAACGCAAAACTTTTGGCGTTTTTGTCTTCTGTGTCCCCAGTCCATAGTCAAAAGTTGGGCCAGACTTTTCGGATCGGGTTCGATCCTAAAGTTGACAAAAACTTTGGCCTAATTCGGGCTTGCGACGTACTTTTTATCTTAGGTGCACAAAATATAATCAAATTAACTTGGCAGCATTGCTTAATTTTTCAGACCAAATTTAATTTTCGTTTTGTTTTTTTCGGGAATGATGTGGGCATCAAATTTGTTTCCGGGTTCGGGCCTGAACTAGTCGGCCTGTTTACAATTCTGCCCCCGTCCGGAGTCAGAAATTTTAACACCTCACCCATGCTCATCCCCTTTTAAAAATTTTTCATTAGATGCATTGAAGAGTGAACAAAAACCATCTGTAAAAAATTCGGCCTACCGTGCCGGGTCGAGAAAACCTTGACTGGTTCCATCTGTGGTACCCTTAACCATAGGCGTAGCCAGGGGGGGGGAGGGGAGGCGGGCAGGGGGCCATTAAAATTAATAAGCAATTAAAATACCACCAATGATAAAATATTTTTAAAACATAGCTTAGCGATGTTTAGTAGCAGTGTTTTTTCGGTAATTATGCACATAACAGTATTTAACAATAATACTAATGACGACGAGGGAGCGCCTCGGGGACCCTAACTAACAACCAGGGTTGGAAATATTGATTAGTAATCGATAATCTATACTACTGTACATTCCTTGCTTTTCTGCTATCGATTATTGCAGATGCTTTGCTTTAAATTTTTTCTATCGAATATCGCCTTTTCAATGCTTTTTGCTTACATTTCATCGATTGGTAGAATCTTTAAACTTTACTTTTGTCCTTGTTAAGTCTGCTTAAGCTTACATCGTTTCGTTACTCTTATGCTAAATTGATCTTCATAATATTATCCTAAAAGTGTATTTTTTTATCCTTGATAGTATAGATAATAATAGTTTTTCCACTCACAAGTTTCATTCAATGATCAATACGGCAAAAATTTTAATACATATCGTTATGAAAAATAGAATAAAAATTTTTGTTCGCATTTTGGCATCGATTACCAATCATTGCTTTTTGTTTCTGATATCTTTGCTTTTTGTTTCTTTTCTTTATTCTTTGCTTTTTGTGTAAACTATCGATTCGTCTTTGCTTTTGAACAGCATCGACTTCCAAGCCTGCTAACAACCAGGTGGCCCGGGGGCCCCTAACTGACAACCACGGGGCCCCAGGGCCCCCAACCGACAACCGGGGGGCCCGTAGCCCCTAACTGACAATCAGGGGGTTCGAGGCTCCCAACTGACAAGCAGAGGGCCCCAGGTCCCCAACCAACAACCGGGGGGCCTGGAGCGCCTAACTGACAATCAGGGGGTTTCGGGGCCCCCAACTGACAACCAGGGGGCCCCAGGGCTCCTAACTAACAACCAGGGGGCCCAGTACCCCTAACCAACAACTAGGGGGCCCCTAACTGACGACCAGAGGACTTACGGCCCCTAACCGAAAACCAAGGGGCCCTCTGGCCCTTACCTGACAACCAACGGACCCGGGGCCCCCTAACTAACAACCATGGTCCCCAGAGCTCTCAACTAACGACCAGGGGGTTTCGGTGCCCCTAACGGATGACCAGGGCCCCGGGGCCCATACTAACAAACAGGGGACCCAAGGATCTCTAACCGACAACCAAGGGGCCCGGGACCCCTAACTAACAACCAGGGGGCTCCGGAGCTCCTAACTGACAACCAGGGATCCATATGGCCCCTAAATAACAACCAAAGGGCTCCGGTGCCCCAAACTGACAACCAAAGGGCCCCAAGGCCCCTAACTAACGACTAGGGAGCCCCGAGGTCCCTAACTGATGACCAGGGGTCCCAGGGCCCCTAATTAACAACCAAGGGGTCCCTAACCGACAACCAGTAGCCCCAGGGCCCCTAATTGAGAAACAGGGGGCCCCAGGGCCCATGAGTGACGACCATGGGTCCCGGACCATGGGCCCCTTAATTCAAATTTTTAACAATTTATATGCAAAACCTGTAAGAAATCTAAGAGCTTTGTCCTAAAAGTTGCAACCCCAGGTCCTAGTTTAACGCCCTGGTTTAACGTTATTATGAACTTAATGCTATAACACAGGCGGTAACGCAAACCCCCCAATTGAACTACTACTAATGATAAATATGATGAGAACATAGCCAGTATGTTGTCCTTGTCCGGAATTGAAGTTTCATTAATTTAGGGTATTACGCGTGCAAAAGTAAGTAATAATAATGAAGACCTAGTGTCCATGTCATAATATTGTCAAGTAATTCTTGGTTGTTTCAAAAAACTGTCAAGTGCCTTGACTCGAGTCCTCCACTTTTTGGAAAAAAAGGTTATTTTACTTTTGCTTTAAATGTTTGTGTTTAGGAAAGAACTTAAGGGCGCGATCTTATCTCAAAATTATTGGCGTAGCCAGGGAGTGGCTCAGGAGGCCCGGGTCCCCTCAATCGAATTACCACCAATGACACAAATTTGCCAAAAAGCCTTGTTTCTTCATTTTGAGTTTCTTTTAGCATCTTTGCATACAACAGTACACGCGTACAACAGTAATTGACAATAAATAAAATTGACGATCAGGGGGCCCGGCGCACCTCCTTAATTCCATTTTTCCAACCAATTTAAACGTATAACCATGTTGAAATCAAGACTTTTTGTCCTAAAAGTTGCTACCTCAGGCCCTCATTTAAACTTTTAATGAACTTAATGCAATAACCAGCGCCGTATTTGCCATAAGGCTCAGTGCCAGGGCCCCGCGCTCAAATAGAACTTTTTTGGTTCTTCACTTATATTGGGCCGGAAGATGCTGTGAAATCCCCTAAGTGCCAGGGACCTCGTGCAATGTAAATCCGGCCCGGGAATAACATGTTTAGTAAGCGTAACCATCTATTGTATCATTTTTCACTAACAATTCACCCCCACCTCGCCAGTTCTTACACGCAAACTGCAGCGTAGCTAGGGGGGGCAAATGGTGCTACAGCTCCCCCCCCCCCATCCCCATTGGCCTGAAAAGTATGCGAAATAGCTTGTTTTTAGCAGTTTTGAGGCTGATTTTTGCTCTAAAAACAAAATTAGCCCCCCCCCCCAAACGAAATTGGGGTGAGAGTGGGAGAAGATTCTGAGATGATGTCGACAAGTAGAAATGGGTCTCAGTGCACACGTAGGCCTTTTTTTTTGGAGATCACCTGCTTTGGGCAGAAAAACGCTCTGAAATTCGGCGAAGAACTTTTTCTTTTGGAGATTACCTGATTGTGTACAGAAAAACGTCTCAATCTGATTTAAGACTGATGATAATTTGAGTCAAGTTTGTTCACTATTGTTTTAAGCTTCAAAAAAAGCCTGCCTTTGCGAAATCCTGGCTACGTGACTGTGCACAACATACTTTTAAAAAATAGCTAGGGAAAATGCTCATTGAGCAAAATATTGAATTTGATTTGAGGGGGTCTGGGCCCCCTGGCCGTACGTGTACTCTTCCAACTGGTTAACTTTATGAAAAAACAAAAATCTCTATAAAAATCATCGAGTGGATTATTATTACTGCTAAAATATTGCAGGAGGCAATGTGCCTTACTTCCCCCTACATGGACCAAATCACTTACAATTAAAATTTTACACCATAATGCAAGAATTTAAACAAGTTTTGGACTTTAATAGCAAGTAAAAGGAAGGTTGAACAATTAAATTTTTTCGATTGGCTTTCAAATGTTAAAAATCTAGTTTTTTCAAATGGCTGTAAACACGTGCAAAACATCCATTGAGATTAAAATAGCTTTTTTTTTTAACTTACAAAAATCGCCTAACGGGCGGAAGCTTTGCCTCCACAGACATTCGCATTGACAGACTAATTAAGACAGACATTTGCACTTTCTAACTATTTGTTTTCACCCTCTCCTTTCACCAAAATCCTGGTTAAGTGCCAACAGGCTACAGCTTCAGATCTTCGATTTTACGATATCTTTACCCCATAAAAAATTCCTTTTTAGAAAATTTCTGATGACGTCATTGCATGTGATTTGTGGTTTGGGCCCCCCCAAATCAAAAACCCTGGCTACGTCTATGCTCTTAACCATGAGCAAACTTTCTAGTTTGGGCAAAAAAATGAAAAACAATTGAAGTCGATTTTGCGTCAATTTTCGAGATTTCGGCAAGGCAAATTTTGGATAAAAATCAAACTCGAGTAAAATTACGAAATTTGAGTACCAGTACCCTTTTTTTTTGAAACAGTTTGAAAATCTACCCATGCTTAGCCTAGCCAAGTCCCAAAGTAGTACGAACAACTTACAATAAAGCATTCCCAGCACTTGGACTTTACAGATCATTACGAAGTTTATTTTTGTGACTCGACAAGAAACCAGTCAACGCAGATGAGAGCAAAGTTCACTTGAATACGCTATTGTTACCACGCTGTCGTAATGTTGCAATAACAGGACTTCTCTACAGTACAAGAATCCAGCAATTTTTATCCTGCAAATCAAAATTCACAATGATAACATTTCTGGCGGTTTACATAGTCTAAGAGTTGCTTTTTTATCACTTGTGCGAATTAGGCTGAATTAAAGGCCACCTTTGATGTTTAAATTATGCGGAAATCGACACTTTTCTATTACAGTCTTCTCCAGGTTAGTTCGTTTGTGGATTCCATATATTTCCGATCCTCTTGCTATCATCCAGCTTTATACACCACAAGAGTAAATTAAGACGTTTATTTCCAATGCGCATACCCGCATATAGTCACAAAAAATAAAAAGCAGCTCATAAACACAAAAACGTAATATTAACAATTTCGCAACACACTATATACTTATAGCATCCTCGGGACAGAGAGTTTGGACCACAACCGTTAATTGGGGATGGGATTGGGACTTTTTTCATTGTTTCGCCTTTATTTTGAATAATCTAAGCCAGCCCAAAATCCTTAGTGCACATGGTAATAGCTAGAAGTAACCGCTCCCGTAACTTGTTGTACGTTTCGTAAGCTAAAAGGTCAAGCTGATTAAAGCTGAAAAACATGAAGAACAATAAATAACCTTGCATTTTCTGATTAAAATCGTCCATTGCACAGAGAGGCAGGCGAAAGAAGTCTGAGAATGATCGCTATATCTTTATTAACAATGTGTTAATAAATGCTTCTTAGCCTGTCTCCACCTAGTGTTATTTCTTTATTTTCACAATGTTGCTGTTTTAATTCATAAACTTTTTGAAATTAAAATTGTAACTTGGAGAATTATAAAATATTTGCATTGGGCACAAGTCCGTTAATCGTTAATCCGTTAATAACGAAGATAACTTTTTCATTAACTCGTTTATCCGTTAAACAGTTTTTTCATGTTAGCGGACTAAATTAACTTCCATTAAGTTCTGTTAACTTCCGTTAAGGTTTTTATCGTTAATATCTTGCATCATTCATTCATCGTACCGGTACAAATCAGCTTGCACTAAAAACTCGTGTTGCGCATTAGCACGTGTTTTATGGAAAAAGCAAAGAAAGGAGCGCTTTTTTGCGTCAAATAATAATCTGCATTCTCATAGGTCTATTAATTATCGCTGTTCGCAATTTCCAAACATTTTCCGATCGCAGCTTCGTAAGTGCATTGAAACTTATTTTTATCTTGAATTAGACTGTAAAATTTAACTTCCAAAACACAAAAGGACCACCATAGCAATAAATATTTCTTTACAATCAGCTCAACAGCGTCAATACGTGTTCTAGAAGCGAGTGAATAAAAAAAAATCTGAATTGCACGCAAATTGTTAACGAATTAACAGACTTCATTAACTTCCGTTGATTAAAGTTGACAATAAACGATTGACGTTAACGGAGGTGTGAAGTTTGTTAACGGACTAGTGGTTAACGAAGCTAACATTTCGCATTAACTTGCCCACCTATGAATATTTGATTAGTCTGTTAAGTTCCAATTTGGCAAGTTCCATGCTGAGTTGGTTAGGGGCTGCTAGTTAGTTGCACAGGATTGCATGTTGTTTAGGAGGTGCATTTCTGTCACCCTTTCTCTTTAGCTTGCTAGATTACGTTTGTAACTAGCCAAGTGATTCATCACTAAAAATGGGCAAATCATCATAAATTTGAGGGTATAGCAACCCTGACCAGTGACCACATTTTTGAGTTGTGGTTTTTCAGTTTTGGGCAAAACGATTCATCCAGTAACTTAAGTAAGCTTACCAAGTGTGAGCACATGGTAGTCGAGAAGTGGACCGATCATCTCTGTGAATCTGGAATTTCTGAATCCCTGTCATTCCTTCGAGAGCTGCAAACCCTTACAGTGGAACTTTTGACGTTCCTGAAAGAAGATTATAATTTCAAAGTTTGATTTAAAATTTTATTTCTGACAACACAACAATAAAGACTTTTTAGTTAGACACTAGCTCAAAAAAGTTCAGCGATTTCGATAATAATAATCGAAAATTTTTGCATATTTTGGGATACAAGCTCTAATGTAATGCTTGTAGTCGGAGCATGATCAAAAATAAAAACCTAAATGACCGAAAAATTTTGTTTCGAAATAGGATATAAACCAAAAGTTCTAGTGAAAAATAATCCAGCATTGAACAATGAACATGCCAATTTTGCCTACTTATTACAAATTGAAGAAATTTGGCCCGTTCGGCTTGATCTAACGAATGCAACGCTCTCCAGAACCATTGGATCTGCAGTGAATTAGCTTGGTATTTGTGGTATTCAGTATTTGAGCGTAGGTCATCAATGTCGAGGTTTGGGAGGCCTAAATGACAAAAAACACGCCGAATCATCTACAAACCATCACCACTTTCACGAATCGCGGAGTATAAAAGCAATTAATTAACTACTTTGATATTTTTAGTCGTTGAGATTAAGTTGATTTCCGAATGCACACTTTACCGTAGGGACAAGTCGGACATTCTCCGAATATACACATTCCCACGAGCTTACCCGAATCAGCAGTTTATGACAAATAATGAGGATTGAAATTTTTCATGTAAACAATTCTTACGCGAAACTAAGTTTCCAGAACATTTGTATTTACTCACTGCTTATTGACTGATTTCGTATCAGCCAGTGATTCTTGAACTAAACCGTATTTCAGACCCATAAATACAAAACAAGGGAGACTTCCTTTCTGCTATTGGTGATTTCCCAACAAAACGTGGCTTTACATAGTCCATTCATAATGAGTGGAGTTTGAATTACACCAATTCAAAAAAGTGCTCCACAGCGTAGGCCAGAGCGTATCCTTGATGATCCCGATTACGAGTAAAACAGACTGTAGGTTTTTAAACTTTAATTTTTGACGTGTACTGTGTTATGTTATGATAGTCCATTCATGAAGTTGCTGTTTATTCGTATTTCTTTATTAGTAATGGCAAGAAGGTAGTTACAGTGACATCTCATATTGCTTAAATTACTCAGAAAAACTATAACAGAAATTACAAAAGCCTCACCGGAAATGAGAAGTTTGGGTTCATGTTCATCAAAAATTGAAATCAAATGTTTAGGAATAATTTCGTAAAATTCTTCAAAAATGCTCTGAAAATGGAGAGCAATTAGTCAAAAGAAGCACCCTTGACAAAACGTTTTATGACTAAAGAGAGTTTTTACTACATAAACTATAAAGTTGCTCACCCCATTTGTTTCTTGATAGCATCGGTCATTTTCTCCTGGCAAACAAGGTGTACGTATTTCCGCTTATTCTTCTCCGCCACCATAATATCACGCACGCCTTCTTTAAAATCACGTGTCTCAGTCTAACCGAATTCTTCAATCTGCATAAAAAGTTTAGCAATGTCTTGTTAGCAGAGTAAATAAACACCGCTAACCTCCACCAACGCCTACCCAAACTCGCCAAATTTTTCCTAAGTTTTGGTCACCAAAAGAATGATATAGAACCTAAAATCAATGACGAAAAGCTGTCCTGTTACAAAAATCAATCAATCACATTTTTGAGCACTAAATAGCAGAGGTGAAGTTCTTGAGGACGTCCCTGGCCTCGAGGACACATTTTGAAGTTCTTGGCTTTGAAGGTCAAGTCCTTGGCCTTGGTTTTGGCCTTGAAGCCTCAAGTTCTCGGAAATTGCCCTATCTTCGGCTCAAGGACAGCACTATTTTTTGAATGGCTAAAATTTTGTAGATCGCCTGAAAAAAATTTTTGAAGACCTTTTTATTGGAAATTGCCTGAAAGACTTTTTTGGGAACGCCTGAAAAGAAATTTTGAAGACCTATGTTTTCCTTTTCTTTTTGAGAACACTTACGCCTGTGTCCTTGGTCCTTGGCCAGCAGTCCTGTCCTTGGCCTTGAGAGGGTCTGTCCTCGGAAGAGCTGTCCTGGCCTTGGATTTTTTTTGTGTCCTTGGCCTTGAGCCTTGTGTCCTCGACTCCGCCTCGGCTAATTAGCCCCCTCCAGTAGAAAAACAATTATTTTGGTAAAGCTAAACAAATTATACTACAACCATTATCATTCCACCTTAAAATAACATGAAATATTAAATCTTACCTCTACGCTAAAGTTGAGTTCAGTGCAAAGGGCTGAGATATCTTTCTCTAGAAGATATGTCAGTGTATTTGACAGGTTTTCTGAGTATGTGTTTGTAAAATGAGCGAGTGAAAAAGCATTCAAGTAACTTGTTGTCGTATATCGCCTTAGCCACGATTCGATCAAGAGACTGAAAAAAAACATTTTACGTTTGGTAATAACATGCTGGAGACTGCTTTTATGGAAAAAAGTAGAATTAGACACAAAATTAAAGTGCTCTATAAAATTACTGTAGCTGAAGACTCCCCACATTCGTGCCCTTGCTTGAATGCGCTGAGATCAAGGTGCTTCACCTGGTTTTAATAACCTACTGCATTCAATATTTTGTCGGGCTGTATTGCTAAGCAATCATGACAGGTACAAAAATGGAATTGATTTCAAAATAGATCTAAAACCAATTCCAAAAACGCTCAGACATTTTCAATCTAAAACTTTATTTTTTTATTGTGCAGTGATAAACACAAATACAGTTAAATGAAAACACGCAACTAGTCCCCTTATAATATGGTAAGTGGTTTGAGTTGACGTAAGAGAGGGAGTTGATGGTGTAGGTTCCATGATCCCTGGGCGAAGTGCGAAAAAGGGCGTACATTGGGTTGAAGATTTCTCTCGATTTGACCAGGTACGATTCTTTCAAAACGCCGCCAGCGTCTTGGCCGCCTTCACCACCAAAAAACACGTAAAGCCGCGACCGCAATTCGGCTAGGTTATGTCGATGTACTTCTTCCCGGAAGGAATCTTCGAAAAAATGGTCCCGACGCACCCGAATTGCTACGTCATCACGTCGCACTGACGAATCCTCAGCTTGTTCCGGTTCCTAAAAATTCAAATAAACTCAAAACACTCCTTTCATAAAAATCAGCTAATTTTGAATTAAAACTAACTGTTTCTAAATTTTATCGACCGAATTTGAAGCCCCATTTGTTCTTTAATTTTTGCCCAAAACCCATTTGTCCTTCAAGAAGTCGCCCAAAACGCTCCGCCCAAGCACACACAATACTCCCGAACATCCTATTCTCAATTACTTCAAAGTACAATTAATTGCAGAAACAATTTAACTAAAAAGTCAAGGTTTAGTACCATTGCAACATAAAGAATTGCAAAAACTCACTGGCTGTTTTGCAGCGAACAGATCAAACAGTTCTACACAGGAACACGACAGTGAAATTCTATTCATACATACTATTCGTAACTGTAAACTACATACAGTAACTCTAAAAAAATACTTAAACTCATTACTCTTGTTTCCACTCATTGTCTACCGCCAAATGCGACCCGCACAAACGGGCAAAATGTAAGCGCCAGGGCCAAGAGTGCGAAGACGCGTTGCCCGCTCGTGAAAGTCACCAGAACCAGCAGAGCCCGAATGGAAACAAGGTAACGTCTGTCACGAAGGGCATCTCAGAAGTCTGGACTCGCTCCAGAAAACTCGCATTGCAAGAATACCAAACAGCAGCCAGACGCCTCCGTCGCCGCCCGACATCCCAGTGATACGAATTACTAAGGAGCGTCACAAACTCAGACCCTTCCGTAAAAACTCAAATCTTAACAGTAATTTCAACAATTCCAACACTAAATCGAATAAATCAGAAACCTTAACAGTTCGTAACAGTAATGTCAATCTTAAACAGTAAACTCAAACAGTTAACTACTGCAAAGTATGTCAAAAGAACTTAATTGCTCTGACCACGCCAAAATCTCGAATTTGGAAACTTTACAAGAATTATAACGTCCTTATTCTATCAAATCAATTTTATTTATTATTTTTATTGTGGATATTGTTGCTTTATAACAACGGTGGTTTAGTAGCACCATAACAAAAGTAAATGAAAAACACAGATACGAAATGCTAAAGATTTTAAATATTAGTTTAATTTTAAAAAAAGAGCCAGTACTTCTGCAGCAACTGCCAGTACTTCTGCAGCGTTTCGCGTAGAAATGTAAGTCGACTTGTTCAAATGCGAGTCCCTCGCTCATCGAGCATCAGAATCGGAGTGTGGTTGTTCATATCTCAGTGCAGCCAGTGAAGCAAACAGCAGTTTATTAATGCGATTTCAGGTTCTATATACCATTCAAGAAGACATAAGTCACAAGCTGGATCAACTTCCGGTCGTCCGTAAAAATGACTATGGATTGGAATGACTTCGGTTCAATTCCCATGTTGTCATTTTTTACGACCGAAGACATTAGATATTGTTTGTTTGTTTTATCATACCAAAACAAACTTAAAATAAGCAAACAAAACAAATTCTTATGCAAAGTATAAAGCAAATTCAAATATCGACCTGCTGCCTGCTGCTTGAGGATTCGTTGCAAGAGAAGGCTGCGATGGGACCAAAATAGTCTTCGATTCAAGCCGCCACCGGTAGTCTTCGAGTCAAACAGCCACCGGTAGTCTTCGAGTCACACAGCCACCGGTAGTCTTCGAGTCAAACAGCCACCAATGGTCTTCGAGCCAAGCAGTTTTCGGAGACTGGTGCAGTTTGTGACTTGATGTCTTTTATTTTCTGGAAGCTTAGTGTTTGAACTGTTTCTGATTACAGCGAGTAACATCAGCTTATCCTGCCCATCCGATGTAAGTGCATAGTGAAAGCACTTGAAATCGATGATAACATCATTTAGGGCAATTTTGTGCTCTTTTAACTATACTGCCAGATTTTACAGCACAATAGAGATGTTAACCAAAAACATACTTTGTAAAATTAAATGGTACAAGCATAGGTGGGCAAGTTAATGCAAAACGTTAGCTTCGTTAACCACTAGTCCGTTAACAAACTTCACACCTGCGTTAACGTTAATCTTTTATTTTCGGATTTAATTAACGGAAGTTAATAAAGTCCGTTAATTCGTTAATATTTTGCGTTTATTTTACATTACTTTTTATTTACTTGCTTCCAGAACATGTATTGACGCTGTTGAGCTGATTGTAAAGAAATATCTATTGCCATGGTGGTCTTTTTGTGTTCAGGAAGTTACATTTTACAGTCTAATCTAATTTCAAGATAAAAATAAGTTCAAATGCACTAACGAAACTACGATCAGAAAATCTTTGGAAATTGCGAACAGCTATAATTAATAGACCTATGAGGCTGCAGCTTATTATTTCCCGCAGAAAAGAGCTCCTTCCTTCGCTTTCTTTCATAAAACTCACGCTAATGCGCAACAAGTGTTACCGGTGCAAAATGGTTTGTACCGGTACGATGAATGAATGGTGAAAGATATTACCGATAAAAACCTTAACGGAAGTTAATTTAGTCCGCTAACATGAAAAAACTGTTTAACGGATTAACGAGTTAATGAAAAAGTTAGCTTCGTTATTAACGGATTAACGATTAACGGACTTGTGCCCACCTATGGGTACAAGAAATAAAGTGTTTGGGGAAGAGTCAAAACTTGTGCAGCAGCATTCCCATAATATGGTATTGCAGCAAAAATGATCAAGAAATAAACGCACCAACGCTAAATCTAAGTTAGTATTTCATAATGCTTTGACTATATGCTTTACCTTCTGCTTAGAAAGACAAGGTTTTTAATCTAGTTAGTGGCGCTGCGATGTGTTTGTGTATCGTTTTTCAATCGATTCGTGATTTTGCTCAGAAAATTAAGTATATTTCCTAAGTAGAAATCAACGTCTTGAAGTGCCAATTAGTGCACTCGTCTACATTGAAGTATTTATGTTGCAAATAGTATAAGTTTGTAGAATCACTGAGTAATTCTACAATTATTGCCAAGTAAGAGGAATTAATATTTTAAGATGTTCAACGTCATGCAATGTACGAGCACAACTAACTGCATGCACATGCTAAAAATGGGAGTACGAGTGTGCGCTTGTAACTCTATCACGATTTAAGAGCTAATAAAAGCTGTTTTGTAGGAACTCCTGATACGTAATTTCACTAAGAAAATACTTGATTGTTTAGCAATGAAATCAGCTAAAAGACTCAGTCTAGATAAGCATTTCAATAAAAACGGTGCATATGTTAGGGCATGATCAGTGAGAGTTGCAAACTACGCATTTTCATGTTTGTATTGACATTACTTATTAGCCGAACCACAATTGTACGTGCGTCATTAGAGATAAACGGAGCTTGTAGTGCTTTAAAATCACAAATTACTGTTCGAGTTATAATAGAGTGACACGCTTTCGCGTTTTCAAAATAGTGAAGCATCAAGCCAATTCCGGTAGTTTACAATAGCTAAAATCGAAATGTAATTTTTTAAATTTTTTGTATTCATTTTGAGGCTGCGATTGTAAAGATATTCAATAAATACAAAGAGATATCCCCCTTAAAAAACACTTTGTTTTTTTTTATCTCCAATTGAACTTAAATTTTTTTTTTTTTTTATTACGTAATCTTTTGTGTTTAAGTTGGTTCTTTTGGTGTTTGATATTTTTGCAAATTTTTTTGGCCAGTTTGGAGGTGCCAATAATTGAAGTGAATACAAACTTGCAATCATTAAATCCTGTGCATACCGGCGCTCTATCGTCTGTTGATTAACTGGCTGTTAATTTCATTCGTAGTGCGTTTTTATGGTAGCCGAAATGCGTGTTACACAAAACAGCTATACGATTAGCTATCGCCGCGCTGTTATGGCCTATCTAGTGTGGCGCATAGATGGAAACCGGTCGGGTCGACCGGCCGGTTGGCTTACCGGTCGGGTTAAGATTCTTCCACCATCCGATCAAGCCTGTTGAAACATCGGTCAAATTCTCCTTTCTTGCAACTAAAAGACATTTAAGCACCAACTGAAACGTATACAAATGTTTTATCATAAATAAAACTTTTTATAAAAAACTATAGGTGGGCACAAGTCCATTAATCGTTAATCCGTTAATAACGAAGCTAACTCTTTTTTGAACCCGTTAATGCGTTAAAAAGTTTTTTCATGTTAACGGACTAAAGTAACTTCCGTTAAGTTCTATTAACTTTCGCTAGGGTTGATCTCGTTAATACCTTGCACCATTCATTCATCGTACCGGTACAAACCATTTTGCTCTGGTAGCATTTGTTGCGTATTAGCTCCAGTTTTATAGAAGAAAGCGAAGAAAAGAGCTCTTTTTTGTGACAAATAATAACCTGCAGCCTCAGAAGTCTATTAATTATAGCTGTAGTACGCAATTTCCAAAGATTTTCCAATCGCAGCTTCATTAGTGCATTGGAACTTATTTTTATTTTGAAATTAGATTAGACTGTAAAATGCAACTTCCAAAAACAAAAAGACCACCATGGCAATAATTATTTCCTTACAATCTGCTCAACAGCGTCAATACGAGTTCTAGAAGCGAGTAAATAAAAAGAAATGTAGATTACGCGCAAAATGTTAACGAATTAACGGACTTTATTAACTTCCGTTAATTAAATCTAAAAATAACGGATTAACGTTAATGAAGGTGTAAAGTTTGTTAACAGACTAGTGGTTAACGAAGCTAACGTTTTGCATTAACTTGCCCACCTATGTAAAAAACAGCATTAACAAACCGCACCTTTTAAAAACACTTGTTGAAAGGTTTCAAGCTGTGACTAATATGCTGAGACCATTAAGACATGCACATCCAGGGGCGTATTTAGGGAGGGAGCATTGTGCCTTGCTCCCCCTCTTTGGGCCTCGGCACAAAGCAAAAAAGTGCAAACTATACATTAAAATCGCGTAATCAGATTACAATAAAGCATGCATGTGGAAGAAGCTTGCGCTACCTGGCATTTTAGCATCATTTAATCAGCTTGAGAGCAAAAATGGCGCAGATTTCTGATTTTTTAGTGCATGCTAAAATCTTGTCGCTTTGAAAAGCTTTTTTCAACTTGGATTTACCACACTCTACACTGAGCAAGAAAAACATAGCTCTTATTTTTTATATCTAGCTAGCCATGGCTTGTTTTGAACTAGCATTTCTACAAACTGCTGGGCCACATTATATTTCGACTGTTTTTTAGCGAATGTGGTAACCGTTTAGTGTTTGCTGCTCGGAAAATTGCAAATAATCTGTCACCAATAGCTAAAAAATCTTAGCTTCTTTTCTTGGTCTTAGGCATAAAATCATTAGAAAGAACGTCTAATAATTTAGCTTGTGCGCACCAGTTCTTTTTATGCTTATTTTGTGTTTTATTTATTTTATATGTTCTTTATATGTTTCCCGCCGCTGAGACTGCTGCGCAAAACTCGATACTAGTTTGTCAGACGGTTTTGCAAGACAGATTTTGGCGGAAGTGCAGCACGGTGAGCGAGATAAAGCGGCAGCGTTTTACAGCAAACAGTCTTTTTGATAGTATACAGTCTTTATTTTAACGCTAAGATCTTCAATGGTTGCATTGTAGTTTCAGTTTCGTTTGCATTTTATTTTCTGGCAGCTCACCCTCCTGAAGAACCGAAAGGTGAAACAGGCTGTAGAGGGTTTTAGTTTTTTCTAATTTTATTAGCGTGGTCTGTTCGAAATATATGCTTATATTGTGAATATTTTGTGCTGATCAAAATAGGTCTTTCAAACCAAAACTTAACCTAAAAAGGTCTTAAAATTGAGTTATTTTTGCAAAAACGCTAATTTTTTTTTTTTTTATAATTTACAAAATTTCCCCTAATTGATTTTTCCAATGCAACTACTTTTAATAATTTTTGGGCGATACATGCACGAAAAAAAACGAAGTGCTCAAATAGCTGGTGGGAAAATTTGCTCGCTGCAAAAAAGTTTACAAAACGCAACTATAATTTCAAAAAAAATTTTAAAGTAACTTGGCTGAGCAAAACAAAGCGTCTCTTTCCAGTCCCATATAAATGCAACACTGATTAAACAACTTAACACAATATTACAATTAATTTAGCAATAAAAGTAAGATTATCGTAGAGATGAGTGATGATAAAAAAAAGTACTAAAAGTCATCGACGATTTCATGTGGCTTCCCACATGAAGCGCTAAGAAAGATTAATTTGTTCATAGCTGCAGGGATGAGCAAACAAAAACAAAAACTAAAAGTTGAAAATATCAATCATAAATCAAATAAAGCGAAATTAGATGAAGTTGCTACCACTGAGCTGAAATTCAAAAAAATTGATTTGACAGATATTCATTTGGATGAAACTGAAAACGACCTTGTAAACGAGTTAAAAAATCTATGTGATGAAAATGGGAAGGAAACCAATGCTCCAGCCTCTGCTTTGCTGCTGCACAAACTCGGACAAGTTTATCAAAAACGTATCCCAGATATGTTTAGTTTGATTCGAAGTGCAACTCTGTACAATGCTGCTCTACTAAGAAACCCACCAAACAAACGAGACGTTGAGGATGATCTCCGAAATCTTTGCTCGCACATTTTATTCTTGGCTGGTGCAACCGACCAAACTGCTCAACTAACCCAGCAAGCTCAAACCGTTAAGCAAGCAGTGTCGGAAATGAGAGTAAAAGCAAAGCAAAAGTTAAACGAAATTAAACCAATACCAGAAAATGCCAGTGGGGAAGAATTACATTCCTTAGAAAAATCCAAAATTTCGTTTGTGCAAAACTTGCAGAATCAAATAACTGACAATTACTTGGAAATAATGCAAACGTTGGCTCGGTTTTGTGAAAAAGTGATGGGAAAAGCACCATGCAGATTTGCACTTGCTGGAATGGGTTCATTAGCTAGACGAGAGATAACACCGTTTTCGGATTTTGAAAACATCATTATACTGGATAATGCAGTACGCAAAGATGAGTCATATGAAAACACGTTGAATTACTTTCGTTGGTTTTCTGTGATATTTCAAATTGTGTTAATCAACATTCAGGAAACCATTGTTCCCAGTGTTGCGATTGTTTCATTGAGCGACTGGTTTTTCGACGACATCACTCCACGTGGCATATCGTTCGATGGGATGATGCCACACGCTTGCAAATTTCCATTGGGAAGGCAACAGCTCACAAACAAGAAACAAAGGCAAACGGAATTAATTAAGCCAGTGGAGGAAATGTTGAAGTATCTGAGTACCGAGGAAAACTTGAAAAACTGATATCATTTAAGCGACATTTTAACTAAAACTTGTTTTGTGTACAAAGACAAACACATTTTTGATGAGTTTGAGAGAAGAGTTCATGACATTATTGAAAAGCAATCGGGAAGTGTTTTAGAGGATGTGAAGAAGCAAGTAGTTGATGACCTTGAGTCGTTTGCAACGAGATTTTTACTTTCTAAACTCAAACCTAATAAACAATTCAATATAAAGAGAATCGTGTACCGAAGCACGACATTGTATATATCCGCTTTGGGAAGGCTAAGTAGCATTCCTGCTTCATCATGCTTCGATATAATCACTGAACTACATGCAAAGAATGTTATTAGCGATTATGCAATTCACAAACTGATGTACGGAGTTGCTGTGGCATGCGAAATCAGGCTCCGATGGTACATGAAATCCAACAAACAACGTGATAACATTGACTCTGCCCAGGAGCTAATTGATCTTGTTGGAAAGAAAAGCACTATTAGCTACTTCCAAATAGCGTACGCATTGCAGAGCGACATCACAAAGCAACTAAATCTAAAACGAGTTCATTTCTATTCCACTCCATTGTTAGTAAATTTAGGCCTTTTTAAATGTTTTGGAGTTCAGCTACAACTGATTAATACGACCCATGCTCTAAAGCAAGCTAATCCATCTCAAAGGTTGCAAGATTTTGATACTTGTTTAAAAATGTTAGAAAATCAAACAATTCAAAATGTCAATGAAACTGTTTCAGCATCCACAATATATGAAATGTCAAAACATTTAAACAGATTGGGTGAACATCTTTTATTGATGGGATGCTATGATGATGCAATTGAATGCTATCAAAATTCGACACAGATAATTCAACAAAGTGATTCAAAAGTCATTGAAGAACATCGACTAATGGACAGAGGGCATATAAATATGCTTAAACAAGTTTCCAAAAACTATCGAGACGTTGGACGTTCCCTTGTATATTTAGGCAAGTTTGCAGAAGCTGAAACAAATTTTAGCAAATCTATGACGGTTTTGAATAGTTTACCACCAGGCCAAAACGCTGATTTTGAGTGTGCTTTGACGCTGTCACAATATGGTCGCTGCTTGGTGTGGATGAAACAATATGTCAAAGCGAAACAAACTCTGGAAATATCACTGCAAATTTTGGAAAGAATTTCATTAAATGTTGATTTTGATCGTGATGTTGCAGAAACACTTCTTAAACTTGGCCGCTGCTTAATGGAAATGGACAAATATGATGAAGCAAAACGTTGTTTGGACAGATCATTGCAAATTGCTGAACAAATATCATCTGAAGTTGGTTCTGATGGTGGTGTTGTTGGTGCACTTCATGGGCTTGGCCGCTGCTTAATGGAAATGGACAAATACAATGAAGCAAAACTTTTGTTGGACAGATCATTGCAAATTGCTGAACGAATGTCATCTGATGTTGACTCTGATCATAATGTTGCTGTCACATTTGATTTGCTTGGTCGCTGCTTAATGGCAATGGACAAATACGATGAAGCAAAACGTTGTTTGGACAGATCATTTCAAATTAAAGAAAAAATATCATCTGATGTTGATTCCGATCGTAATGTTGCTGTCACACTGTATAATCTTGGCCACTGCTTCATGAAAATGGACAAGTTTGATGAAGAAAAACGTTGTTTGGATAGATCATTGCAAATTACTCTACGATTACCATCCGATGTTAATTCAAGTTTTGGAGTTGTTGTCACACTTTATGAGCTAGGCTGCTGCTTAATGAAAATGAGCAAACATGATGATGCAAAAAGTTGTGTCGACAGGTCATTGCAATTTCAAAAACAAATATCATATGATGTTGATTCTGATCATGCTGTTGCTTTAACACTTATCGAGCTAGGCCGCTGTTTAATGAAAATGAATAAATATGATGAAGCAAATAGTTGTTTCAGCAAATCATTGCAAATTTTCGAAAGAATATCATCTGATGTTGATTCTGATCGTAATGTCTCTGTTACGTTATTCGATCTTGGTCGTAGTTTCATGAAAATGGACAAATTTGCAGAAGCCAGGATTTATTTGGAGAAATCATTGAAAATTGACATTAAGATATCGTCCGATATTGATTCTGATTCCAACGTTGCGATTACTCGCAATGAACTTGACAAATGCTTTTCGAAGTTACAGTTGAATTGAAATATTTTGTTGATCGAGTGGTTGATATGTTCGCCGTTGATGTTGGAGTTCTGGGCTCAAATGCCGATAAGACAGATGTGACGTAGCTAATGCGGCTAACAATTCATTACCGCCGTAATTGTCTGCGGAAGTTGCTTCAGGGTTATTTGCTACTAAATGCCGAGGAGTTCAATCGGGTCGAATTTCTTTTCAGTATTGCGAAAAAGGAAAACTGGTTTTGTATTGCTTTGAAACTTATATTTTTGTGGCGATATTTAGAAATAGGCATCTCGTTTTTTTCGTTTTTTTTTTTTTTTTTGTTGTTTAGTTTTACCCAGCAGCTACAGTGAAATGCAGTTCTCTTCATTCTCTTCTCACAATTTTTTTCTTAAACAAATATCGGTACCTTAATGCGTCAAAAAATAACAAATACTTTTAATTTGTGGTTTACATTTAGTTTTTGTTTTATAATTTATGTTTTGTTGTTGTTTTTTGTAATGTGAATTTAATGTTAGCTTGCGTTTAACTGATTAATTATCATTAAAGATATTTGTGAAATTAGAACGTTTCAAAACTTGGCTTTTTTACAAATGGCAGTAGATGAAGGCATGATACTTACATAACCTTTTCCCCCATTACTTATTAACTGAATTATAAATAACCGTTTTGTACAAAATTCTCATAAGAAAAACAAGCTATCCAAGCTACTACATGTATTCAAAAGCAAACTTTAAATATGTATCATCTTCTTTAGTTTCAATCCCCAAACTTAATTTTCATGCTATTTTCGAAATATTTGTTAGCAGAAATGTAATTTTTTTTGAAGAATGATAAACATTTAGAACATGCGGATAAAAGATTTACATTGTTATTTTGTATCGAAAATTTCAAGCAAAACAATTTACTAGTTGTTTGCGTCATAAACGTCATGGTTTGCAACGCAGTTGAGTTATACGCTATTTCCACAAAAGTGGTGCGGTTTTCCTTTCATTTTGCCATGTTCTGATTCTATTTGATGCAAGATACTTTTGGAGCTAATGGTTTTGCTAGCCGAAACTGAAATGCATTTTTGAAAAGGATTTTGATTTTTAAATTGTAAGGATATGGACGATATTACAAATTAAAATGTCACCAAAATTTGTTTATGCTAAAATGATTTTTCATTTCCTCATGTTAACCTCGTGTTGTGCAAACGCATATTATTCTTCTTTTACAGATTTGAGGATTTTTGAACCCACCGTTTACCTCCATGCAACTTCGAAAATAACGATAAAATGCACATTGTACAGTGGAAGGACATTTAATCCGTGCAGCTTTAAAAGCCGTTAATATTGCGTTAAATAATGCATTGTTTATCCTGGCTGAGATGGACTTGAGCGTCGCTTTTGTTTATTTTTATTGTTTGCTGGGTATAGAGGAAATGAGCACCAACAAATAATAATAAAACAAACAACGCTCAACTCCAATAGTACATTGCTTGTTTACTTCGCTGACTTTCAGCTAAAACCAAGGTATTGTTTTTTCTCATTTGATTTGATGATTTATTCCAAGTTGTTTCAAAAAACAAAAGAGTTTTTAACAAATAACTGTTTGCAAATTATTAACAAAAACAAGCTGCTCTAATTTCTACTCATCATTGGAGGTTCACAATCAATCATCACTTGTTAACTGAGTAAAATACACCAGCACTTACGTACTGTATTTGAATCGACTTCTGTTCTAGAATAACTCAAACAAGCAAACGTGATGTATTAGTGCACAGTGTTAAATTGGTTTACAAGAACTCCGGCAACCGTATATCATGCATTTTTGTACACAACTTTCAAGTAAATTGGAGTTTTACTTTCAAGCATTTTCTTCAGATTGAACAACCAAAATGTGTAGTTTGCTTGGCCATTGTAAAAAATGAACGTGTATTGCTGTTGTTGTTGTTTTATTTTTGTATAGAAAGACAATAGACACATTCGAGAAACATAATTGCCTTCAATAAGAAAATGTAGGCAATGTCTTGCTGGTGAAAGACTGCGAAAAGACCATAGTTCAGATCCAAGGAACTGTCGCGGTCGCCCATTTTGCAGCCTCTCACCTGGCAATTACTTAAATAACATAGCAATGCAAGTCATCAAAAAATGCAGGAAGGAAAAAATAAGAACAAAACAGAATAGATAGAGAATAAAGCATAGGAACAGAGCAAAATACATGTCGTATTGATTAGAAAAAGGGTTTTAGTATCTCCACTTTAAACGTTAAAAATGAAAGAAATTAAAACTAGAGCAATACAATTAAGAGTTCAAAACAAGCATCAAAAGTGCAAGTGACAAATGATACGGATAAATTTAAACACAGTAATAAGCACCAAGTTAACTACTGACAAATACACCCTCATATTTATTGTTTGAATCAAAGGATTTGTTTAAATTTTTTTGCAAATATATTCAAATTTATTCTTGGAATGCTTTTGCGTTCAAATGGTAAATCGTTCCACATTTTGCTACCTAGGTAGCGAATCGATTTTTGCGTGATTGCTTTACTACATAACATGAGTACGAAATTTGTTTTTGAAGTAAAAAGCGTTGAATAGCTTTGGTTTTGTACGGCTCATCGAAAATAATCATCAAAACACATAGGATATAATGTGTTTTGATATTAAATATCAATTGTTTCTAAATTTAATTTAAATACGAGTATTGTAATTATTTTAAATTTTAAACGCAAATTTTAGAACTTCAAGATTAAAGATACTGTTAAGTTTTAGCAGATTTAAGTACGAATAAGCTGGTAAAAGTTTTTGTTTTGAACAAGAATATTTTTGTAAGTATTTTGATTATATACTTTTATTGAACTTGGATTTTTTGGGTGTGTTTGGATGCAGCGTTACCCCAAGTTGTTACATCATATTGCAAATAAGAATACACAATACCAAAATAAACATTTCTTATCGCTGTTGCTGGTACTGTACATATTGTCTCAATTTCGTAAGAAGTCCTCTATAGTCATACACAGTTTTGATAGAACGTATTATGTGTGTTGTTCCCAACTCAGCTTATGCTCAAAAACAACTCCTAGATATTTGATGACATTGCTATTTATTAACGGACCATTGGTGGCGTTGATAGCGAAGTTTTTAACGGAAGACTTACCTTGTGAGAATATTGCACATTCAGTTTTATTATAATTTAGAAAAATTTTTGTTGATTTTAGTCCACTCTTCCATTTTATTAAATTCATTTTCAGTTTTATTCTTAAGCCTTTGTATGTCACAATCATCACAGATCAATACGTAGTCATCGGCGAACAGCATCATTTTGGAATTACTGGCGTTTGGTAAATCATTAATGTAAAAAAGAAACAAAAAGAGTCCTAACACGCTAACACTTGTAGTAATTGGAAGATGATCAGAAAAAGTTTGATTGCTATAGAAAATGCATTGATACCTATTATTTAAGTATGACTGTAGAAGGTTAAGAGCACAGCCTCTGACTCCGTAATGTTCCAATTCGTCCAATAAAATTCTATAATTGACGCAATCAAACGTTTAGGCAAAATTAAGAAAGATTCCGGTAATGGAGTAATTGCAGTCCAAATGCTGCAATACAGTTTCGTGAAGATTGGTTATACCAAAGCTTGTGGAGATCTTTCTTCGGAAACCGAATTGCAAATTTGAGAACAAATTATATTTTTTCAATAATCAACAAGACGTTTATGTAAAATAATTTCAAATACCTTATTTAATGGAGATAAAAAGGAAATAGGTCTCTAATTGTTTAGATCCGTTTGGAATCCTCCTTTACGTAATGGTACAACCTTTGCGATTTTCAAAATTTTGGGATAAATTCCCTTTTCTAAACATTTGTTGAAAGACGTGGCGCAGAAATGTGCTATAATGAACTTGGCTTCTTTAATTAGAATTAAAGGCACGTCGAAGTAGCCTGGAGACTTATTATCTTTAAGGCCGGCAATTGCTTCAATAATTTGGTATTCGTCAGTTGATTGCAGAACTATGGAAAAACTTCTTACCGAGATGCCCAAAGTAGTTTTTGTTTTTTGGAGCAGTTGTTTTGAAACCCAGTTTTTCACCAACTGTTACAAGGCAGCAGCATGGTAAATGAATCTCTTGAATAATTTAATCAAAAACAATACAGCCAAAATACTGTAAAACATATTTATTGAGACGTTTCGGTTAATTTCTTTAAACCATTGTCAATCTGCTACATATTAAAGCGTGACGTTTTTGTACTACCCTCCATTCTATTTCCCTTAGCCCTAACCCTGCTCAAATTTAAACGGTACGAGAGAGTAAAGAATAAGGTACGAGAGAGTAAAAAATATTCATGTTACAAGATGCTCCCTTAATCTATTGCATATTTGTGTGGGATCAGTAATGGTTTTGGTGTCTGCTTTCACAGCGTTCGATATTTTAGTAGTCTTTAGTTGGCTCTTTCTAACAATTTGATAAACACTCTTCCAAGTATCCAAAGGATTGCATGGACCACAAAACACATTTTCGAAGCAATTTTGTTTTGCAGCCTCTTTTATCAATGTGTTAGTTGGTTGCGATACTTTTATAGCTAGCAAACATCTTCGGGTATTTATTTTTTAAATATTTGCTTAAAGCTTGTTTTTGTGCTTAATGGATGTCAAAATGCCCGGGGTTATTCAAGGATTTTTGGATATTTTAAATTGTCTTCTACTTAACAGTCTCTTTGGAAAATAAAGCTTTGTTAAATAATGTAAACCATTTATAAGACTGTTCAGGTTGCTATCACTTCGCATTTCTGGCAAATTAAGAGAGGCGCTTAATTTGTTTAGATACAAATCAAAATTTTCTTGGTTTATTTTGCGGCAAAAAGGTCGCCGAGTTGAAATTTTGTTCGGCGTACACTTGATATTTGCACAAAGTGTTTTTCGCAAGAGTGCAATGACACATTGCCACATATAGAATCAGATCGTCACCAGCGATCTTTGGATTACGAACCAAATCAAAATCAAATCTTTCATTATACTCGCTGTAATACGCGGAAGCGTGTAACAAGCTGGCCGGGCCATCTCCGCATCATTGCGCCCAGGCAACACAGCCCCTTTCGAAGAAATGTTGCAGTAGTGGCGAGCCGTTGGCAACACTGTGTCCGATTTGACCGGCCCAAGATTTGAACCTAAGACCTCCCGCTCCAGAGACGACCACGTTACCGCTCGACCAACTAGTCGGTAGATCACGAACCAGACACTAAAAAAAAAATTTTTTTTCCAGTCCTAAGATAAGATTAGGAGTCGAGGTTGAGATTAGGATAGAGGAGTAGGATGCATAGTAATTCTAGGATGAAAAGTTTGTGTTTGTTTGGGCAGGAGGTAATAATTTGTGGATTATGAAAATCAACTTTGTGAAAAGGTTTAGATTGGAGATGGCTACAGACTTTAGAGTTGGGGCTTGATTAGTGTTCTTCCAGGCGTTTACAAGGTTTCTCCGGGTTTGTTTGATGTAAAAAGATCCACATGAGCAGTTAAGTGGATATATACTGTATTATTTCTTGTTAGTTGTCGTTGAGAATTTTTAACCAAAATTGATATTTAAGTTTGTTGGTATTATGGATAAACCTTAACTTAGAGTCTGGTAAGTGGGTTTTTATGTACTAGTGAGCAGCGATGGCGGAACCATTTTGAAAGTGGGAGAGCCCAAAGTCTATCCAGTTTTTTCACCTACAGCGCATAACGCGCAGTTATAAGCTTACAGCGATTTTCGTTGTTTTATAGCACTAGCTACTGCAAATGCAGCATGTCGCTAACGGTTACCGAAACAACGCAGTTCGTTTTAAAAAGTGCGCCCATAAATGTTATTCCAAGCCGTAATTAATCATCAAAAACTATAGCAATAATATTAGGCCTATTCAATATCCATAACAAAACAGTTGCAAATTTAGTCACAGCAAAAATGCTACATTGTTATTTGTTAGTATACACACTGCAAATGTACACATTAAACTCGACATACAGCCCGATAAAAAGGAGGATACCTGATAAGCTAGGGCCTTGCATCAATTTTTTTCTTGAAATGTATAGGATATACTGACCAATTTTTTCCCTTTGTTTACATATTACATTGCAGGCTTTTAAACTCCCGTTATTTTTTAAAGTTCCGACTCTTTTACTCCACGAGTCCACAGTCTTGCTTAAATCTTGCTTAAATCTATATAACTTAATTTTTTTGTAGTAACGTATAGCTTAACAAAGATTTGCCAAAATCTCCAGTATTTGATCACTGTTAATTTTGCGACTGCGATTCCACTAGCTTGCCCGCTTGACTTAAAAATAAACTCAGCTTATCATATTATGGGTCTATTGCAAACTGTAAATGGTAAAAGGCAGTTTAATATTTGTATTCCAAACCAAGTCTTCAGCCCTCCGTTTAGCTAAATTTGCAAACTTACTTATCATTGTGAGAGTACCAGTACCGCTTCGACTATCATAGCTTGAACTTAAATCGCTGGCAAGGCCACTACCATTATCCGAATTTTCGTCGCTATCTTCCCCTTGGTTTATTATCGGCTGCTTAGGTGGAGGTTCTGAACTTGACTGTTTTGGTAACGAACGTGTGCTAAAAAACGATGTTATCTTTTTAGTGGTATTTCTATATTAGCAGTATAAACGTGCTAAGCTCAACAGCAACATATACAACCAACATATAACAGGCGCGTAGCCAGAAATCCGCAATGGGGGGGGCGGTTTTGGGGAAGATAGCCAATGGGGGTCTGGGAGCGAAGCCCCCAGCCGCCGGAGGCTGGGGGTTTGGGGGCAAATCTCCCAGACGCCGGAGGCACGGGGGTCTGGGGGTGGAGCCCCAGCGCTTGAAAATTTTGCATTTTTTAGCAAAAATAACTTCATTTTAAGGCTGTTTTGATTCAAAAATAATGCTTTTAAAACGTGGCTTAGAAATTGGCAGTGCAAACATGATTAAACTGGTGGCATAAATGGGCTATTTGGGAGGTGGCTAATGGTAAAATGTTTGTTCTCTTGTTTAGATGCTGGTAAATTATGAAATAGAATAGTTCAATAAAACTAACACGGAGTAATCTATATCGTATACAGTTTATAGAGAAAAAAAATTACGGGGGGGGGACTAATGAAAAGAGATTTGTGAGAAATAATTGATAATTATCTAATACTGAATAGCCCCCCTATTCCGTAGTTTATAGTATATTTGTTGATGACACCTATGTTTAGCATTTTTACACTTGCGATCAAATTTGATTGCTTGTTTTTGACAATTTTTCAAA
Source organism: Trididemnum nubilum (assembly GCA_963965965.1). Taxonomy (NCBI): domain Eukaryota; kingdom Metazoa; phylum Chordata; class Ascidiacea; order Aplousobranchia; family Didemnidae; genus Trididemnum; species Trididemnum nubilum. The sequence continues at coordinate 6,495,229 of OZ014489.1, read as the reverse complement.
GTTTTCATTTATTTGTTAGTTTTGTTTTTGACAAATTAGCCCCCCCCACCCTTAAATATATATTTCAAAAGATGTTTTAAATCACTATTTAGTCCACTCCAGTGCATAAAACAGTCTCAAAAGTGCTAAAAACGTAGTGTTTTTCCCATTTTGCGTTTTGGTCGACATGCCAATGGGGGGGCTACAGCCCCCCTGGCTACGCTACTGACATATAATGATTGCAAAGTCTCTTAAACACGCTTTTTAGAGCAAGCGTCTTTTAAGACATTCCATTTTGGCTTCCTTCCAAAAGTTACTTGAAACGCGTGCGTGTAAAATATGAAGATTGCGTCGCTTCTTCCTTTTCCAGATTCAACATGTTACTTTTTGCGTTAGTATCCATTCGCTATTTACTATTTTTGTAGTGGTCAAGAACAAAAAAATGAATGAATTATCCGAGAAAATAATGTAGCATAGTACTCATTTTTTACACCACAAATTAACCTGTAATTGTTCATCAGCTACACACACCAATCAAATTCGCTCCTATTTCGTTCGTGACGCTTATAATAACTACGTAACAATGCAAAGAATGGCGGCTGGGTACAATAACCGTGGAGAGGGGAGGTTATTTTTAGAGATTTGAAATCACTTTCAAAATAACGTAAACATCGTATAGTTGCAAAAATGACAGCCGCACAGGTGTCAAACCTAAACCGAAGGTATCGTACTCTTAACACGAGCATTACAATTGGGAATGGAATCGATCTCGTGTTAAGCTCAAGAGGAGAAATTACGCTACAAAAATTATTTTGAGTCATCGTCGTAAAAGTCAATGCATATAATCCAATGTCTTCCCACCCGGTTAGGAGTGTGAGTCTGCATTCTACGCCTTCTGGTTTCGACATCTATGATATTAAGTTGCAAAAACATTTTTCAGCAGTGTTATTTTAGAAAGAAATCACATAAATTAGGGCCCCCCAGGGCCCCTCCTGAAAAAAAAGTGGGGGGGTCGGGGCCCCCCCGGCCCCCCCGGTTCCGCCACCTATGCTAGTGAGGTTCTTTTTCATTTTGGTACGAAATGGAGTCCAGATAAGGAAGTCTAGAGAGTAGATCAGTTGAAGGTTTTGCTCGGATTTGTCTGGGTCGTTTTGGGTTGAACTTTCTGTTGAAAAATTGTCGGATGCATTTGTCTATGAAACTTAATGGGTATCCGTTTTTTAGAAGGTTGTCTTTGGTAGACTGGAATACGTAATCGATTGTGGTATAGGAATTGCAATTTACTCTTATCCACTCCGCCATTTTAATGCGTAAAAGACATAGGCCTGTTTTTATTTTTCATATTAATCATAACCAGGATGTAATTCTCTTGAGTTTTTACTGTCTGTTGAAAATGGCACCAGAAGAGGGCCGAAACGTTCGAAATAAACTTATTACAATTACATTGGCGGTAATTTTTGTGATTAAATTATTAGCCGATTGCACCGCTTAGGATTCAATTTTTGCTACGTTATGTAATGAAATATAACAGTTCTGTTATAATTCTGGAACATATTGAAGGTGAAGCTTTTTGATTTTTGCCCTGTAACCAGTAGCGTTTGCCCTCTCCCATCGGCCTGCTGAACAAAATGCAAAATAAAAATACCACGTTTTTAGCATTTCTGAGATTGTCTTTTGCACTAGAATAGACTAAAAAAAGATTTAGAGCATATCTTTAAACGCTTTTTTTAAGAGGGGGAAACTAATTTGTCAAAAATGTAACTCATAAATCAAAAAGAAAAAACTTTGAAAACTGGCCAAAAATTGTTAATCGAAATCAAATTTGATCGCTTAATAAAGAATACTTAACACAGGTTTCATCAAAAATATATATACACTAAGCTCTGGAACAGAGGGGGGGGCTATTCAAGATTAGTTAATTACCAATCACTTCTCCTTTAGCGTTTCTAATTATATCTTTTTAAAACAATATGGACAATATAGATTACTCTTTGAGAGTTTTATTGAACTGCTTATATAGGACTTTATGATTTACCAGCTTGTAAATAACAGAACTGAAATTCTAACAATAGCTACCTCCCACATAGCCTATTTATGCTACTAGCATAATCATTAGGGTGGTCCAAAAAGGCCCGAAAAAAAATTTTTTTTAAGTTGTGCTCCCAGTGCATCAACATGTTCCAAAATTCAAAAGAATACCATGTGTCAATTTTTTTTGAAAATTATTAATTTTCGGGGGTTGCTCAAGGTGATCAAAATTTGGGCCGTTTTTCAAAATTTTGTATTTTTGCGGCATAAACCACTCTTGCAATTGAAGATAATAATGTCATGCCCGTGTAAAATTAGGCAATAGAGAGTCCCCAAAATGGGAAAATGTTACCCATTTTTGAGACGTCTTTGAGTAATGTGACTTTAAGGCGAAACCACTAGGTGGCACTATTTTTCCCCAATATTTATTTCAGCCAAGTAATATAAAATCAGTGTCGATTCTACCATTTTCAAGGTCCAGAAATTCAATAAACACGTTTATTTTATGGTTTTGTCTTCAGTATTGACGATATTGGTAATACTACGTTAACAGATTATCACGCAAACGTTACAATCAGCGAATGAAATGTTCCACGAAGAAACCAATATCTTGTGCTTTTTATATTGAACGTTGTAAAGTTGCATAGTTAAGTTAATAACTCTGGGTTATCCCATTCAATGTAGGATTTCACAGATGCAATTTCGTTCATTGTTGCGCAGAAGCTAAGTGCATCTTAGAGGAGCTTGGAAAGTCTCTTCGATGTTGCTCAACAACTTACAGAAGATACTAAAGCTAGTCCTCATAGGCTGTGTGTCGGCAATTGAAGTCATGAATCAGAGAAACTCCTCTCTCCGCATGATCGTTGACAGTGGGAAGATTTTGAATCGTGGTATTTGCAACGCAAAAAAGCTTCACTTTGCTGCCAAAGCGCTGGATCTTCTTCTAAGAAGGAGTTGTCTAAATGCAGCTGATGCAACAGGTTTCGAGACACGGGAGTCGTCAAAGTATCTAAGGTTGAAAGAGTTTCTTTTTTCAGTGTAGCTTTGACTTTTCTGGGCTTGTGCTCTTCCTTCTTCTGCATCGCTTGAACCGTGGACCGCTTTGTGTTTGGTAAAACAAGGTCTTCAAATAATGCCAATAAACCCAATTCTGGTAAAAGGTTCCACATATGACATACGAGTTTAGCTGCAGCAACTCTTCCAACAGAATGATGGTATTTTCTGAGTTTCCCAAAAAAGTTAAATCTGTCCTGGGGACAAATAGAGCATTACAAGCTGTTAACCTTGGCTTCAAATAAACTTGTAAAACAAAAATACAGAGAATTTTTGCCAGTTCAATGTCAATTTGATCAAGGTCGTTTATCTGTTTACGGAACATCCATATTTTCAAGCAGTAAATTATTTTTGCCATTTAGCGAACGTAATGCATGGCTCCTGGTTGGGACAGTACCACCAAGAAAGATGATTGCCGATTCTAAATATTCTTTGTAGTCATCACGACGCTGATTTTTTGAAAGTTGGTTGTAAGCAAATTGAAGAAGATCATCCCGATCATTATGAAGCATAGATTGAATTTTCACTCAACTCCATGTAGGCTCAAAATCGCTTTTTTTAAAGGAGCTCCACTGTTTTTGAAACGACTTGAAGAGCTTTACATTAGGCTCTGTGGATGCAGAGCGGGAAGAAGCTGATAACACTGCTCCCAAAATTAAAAACCCACGATTAGAACTAATGCAGTAGCGCATGGCTGCTGCAAATCAATTACTGTTAGTCAATGCGGCAACAAAAACACTGTACCCTAAGCATTATGAAATAAAGCACGTCAATCCTGAAGAGCTGGAGAAACTATAACTGGTAACGTTATCTAAGGCATTTAGGAAAGCTTATAGATTAGGCTACTACTACAAGCTCGGTGGGTCAGAGATTATAGTTTTGATTTTGTTTATGACGTTCCTGCTAGTCTCACTCTTGAGCTTTTGCATCTGCATCTTCGATGTTTTTCGAAAATTTATCTGACTGAACTACTGGTAAATAATAAGCGTGCTGACTGGATTTCTGCTGCTGCTGCAAAACACGTTGATACCTATTCAGCTTAAATTTGGAATACTCTTCCAAAACTGGATAAAATGGCCCAAAATTAAACACCAAAGGTAACACGCAAACGAGCCAAATCAACTGACCGCGACAAACTGACCACGAACAAATTGACCGCGAACCAATGGGTTCGTTACATTAGTTTTGTCACTGATTTCGTCGCAGTGATTTTGTCACAAAGTGAGGGTTTCGGCAAGATAGCTCTGGGGATAGTAAAAACATATTTAGGATCGCCCTTCTCAGCCAATCGGCGTTGCTCGCGGTCAGTTTGTTCGCGGTCAGTTGTCGTGGACTCCAAAGCAAAAACGAGCAAAATTTACGTTAAAATCGCACCATCACATTATAATGAAGCATGCAAGTGGAAGAGGTTTACGCTATCTGGCATCTTAGCATCATTTTAATCAGCTTGAGAGTAGAAGTGGCTCAGATTTCAGAGTTTTTCAGTACAAGCTAAAATTTTGCCGCTTTGAAAAGCTTTTTTCAACTTAAATTTACCACAGTCTACTCTGGGCAAGAAAGACATAGCTCTTATTTTTTTATATCTAACTAGACATGGCTTGTTCTGAAGTAGCATTTCTACAAACTGCTGGGGCACATTATATTTCGAATATTTTTTAGCCAATGCCATAACAGTTTAGTGTTTGCTGCTCTGCAAATTGCAAATAATCTGTCACCAATCGCTAAAAAATTTTAACTTTTTTTTTTGGTGGTACGCATAATATCATTAGAAAGAACGTCTTATGCTTGTGTCCTCCAGTTCTTTTTATGCTTATTTTGTGCACGTTTTGCGCTGCTCAAAACAGGTCTTTTAAATCGAAATGTAATCTAAAAAGGTTTTGAAATTGAGTTATTTTTGCAAAAAACGCAGAAACTTTTTGCGCTTTTTGTCTGAGACCCCCGTCCAGAGTTGTAAGTCAGGCCGGGCTTTTAGGGTCGGGTTCGCGCCTAAAGTTGACAAAAACTACGGGCTTAAATCGGGCTAGGGACGTACTTTTTATCTAAGGTACACAAAAATAGAATCAAAATAACTAGGCAACATTGCTTAATTTTTCAGACCTAACTTAATTTTCGTTTTCTTTTGGGCATGATTTGGGCTTCAAATTAGTATTCGGGTTCGGGCTTATATTTTCGGGTTCGGGCCTGAAGTAGTCGGCCCGTTTACAACTCTGCCCCCGTCCGGAATCACAAATTTTAACTCCTCACTCATGCCCTACCCCTTTTGAAAATTTTTCATCACATGCATTGAAGACTGAACAAAAACCATCTGTAAAAAAACCGGTGACCGGACCGGTCAGAAACCGGTCGACCTGCCGGTCAACCGACGTAGATTTTGAAATTTACCGGTTGGGTCGAGAAAATTCTGACTGGTTCCATCTCTGCTTCAATTGTTTGATAACAAGACTGTGCCATTACGGAACATTTGATTTGAAAATCAATTGTCGCTATGGTACACGAAAGGGTTCAGAATAAGCGGAGTTTATTTAAATTGATTGAAAAAAGGCAAAGTAACTACGAGGTAGCTGAATCTAGAATAAATCAAATTCAAGAAAATGGAGAAAAAGATTATGCATTGTTGGCTGATTGGTGCTCATTTATGTTGAAGTTGAATGAAAAGTTTTACCAATATCGTCAATACTGCTAACAATACCGTAAAATAAACGTGTTTATTGAATTTCTAGACCTTGAAAATGGTAGAATTGACACTCATTTCATATTTCATATTCAAATAAAAATTGGGGAAAAACAGTGCCACTTAGTGGTTTGGCCCTAATGCCCCATAACTAAAAGACCTATAGGAAAAAATTGGTAGAATTTTTTCCCCACTTTGGGGACTATCTGTTGCCTAATTTAACATGGGCCTGACATATGATCTTCAATGGCAGAAGTGGTATATGTTGCAAAAATACAAAAATTGAAAAACGGTCCAGATTTCAACCGCCTTGAGCGACGCCCAAAAATTAATAACTTTCAAAAAAATTCACACATCGTATTTTTTTGGGTACTGGAACATTTTTATGCCCCGGAAGCAACGATTTGAAAAAGTGAGTTTTTTTGGACCACCCAAATAATTATGTTTTGGCACTGCTAATTTTTTTGCCATATTTTATTAGCATTAATTTTTATCAAAATAAATCTAAAATTCAACTATTTTTTCCCAAAAAATACAAAATTTTTGAGCGCTGGGGACTCCAACCCCAGACCCTCGTAACAACCCCCCATTGTAGATTTTTGGCTTAGCCCTTGCCTTTGGCTAGTCAGCAACACATTTCAATGCTTAGTTCACTCTGTTCCTGCCTAGTTTCGGGTATCAAAATTACAGCAAAAAATATATATTTAACAGTTGTTTTGACACATTTTTTTGGAAATTAAAATCTTGCATATTTTCATTTGGATCTAGCATTTTTGTGATTTATGATTAAATAAATCCCCTAAACTTGAAAACTCGACTTCTAATTTTTAGCATGTGTAGGTAAATTGTAAAGGTGTGAAACGTAGTTTTGGAAAAAAATGACTTTAACTGGTAGCGGCCGCTTGTCGTTTTGCGCGCGGCAGTAGTGAAAAGGTTGTGCAGTTTGTGCACCCCTGAATAAAGTGATTTCAGGTTTGATATATCATTCAGGAAAATGGAAGACATAAATTCACAAGTTGGATCATTTTCCTGTCGTACAAAAAAATGATCGCGGATTGGAATGACTGCGGTTAGATTCTCATACGTATCGTTTTTTGACGTCTGGAGACATTAGATATTATTTGTCCCTTTAGGCATACAAAAACAAAATTGAACTAAGCAAACAAAACAAATACTTGTACACAGCATAAAACGAATTCAAATATCTACCTACAACTGCCTGCTGCATTAGGATTTCTATCTTTCGCAGCAAGGAAAGACTGCGATGGAACCAAATTAGTCTTCGAGTCCGGTGATCTTCGAGTTAAACAGTTTTCGGAGACTGATCCAGTTTGTGACTTGATGTCTTCTATTTTGAAGCTTAGTGTTTGAGCTGTATCTTCATTATAGGGAGTAATATTACCTTAAACCTGCACATCCGATGGAAGTGCACTATGCAAGCACTCTTGAAATCGATGATGACATCATATAGCCTCGCGCATTTTCTTTTTTACTTTATAACTACAGTGCCAGGCTTTATAGTACAATAATGATGTTAACCGAAAACACACACTGTAAAATGAAATGCAAAAAATAAAGTGTTCGAGAAACAGTCAAAACTTGTGCAACAACCGACCCCTGGTATCGCAGCAAAAGCTTTCGAGAAATAAACGCGTTTACGATAAATCAAAATTAGCATTTCATATACTTAGGTTATTGGCAGGCGCGTAGCCCGAAATCTGCAATAGGAGGTGGGGCTGTTACGGGGGTCTAGAGGCGGATTCCCTAGCGCTCGAAAATTTTGTATTTCTTTTGGAAAAAATAACTTAATTTTAGGCCTATTTTGATAAAAATTAATGCTGTTAAAATGTGGCAAAGAAATTAGCAATGCAAAAACATGAATATACTAGTTGCATAAATGGGCTATGTGAGAGGTAGCTATTGCTAGAATTTCAGTTCTGTTATTTACAAGTTGATAAATCATAAAATCCTATACCGGTAGTTCTATACTACTCTCACGGAGTTATCTATTTCGTCTATATTGTATAGAGGAAGACATAATTAGGGAGGCTTCTGCAAGAATTTTGCGAGAAATGATTGGTAATTAACTAATTACCAATTAACTGAACAGTTCCCCTCTTCCTAATCTTATATATATTTTGGCAGGGGCGGCTCGTCTATGGAGACTGCAGGACTGCAGCCCTCCAAATAATTATGTTTTCTGTCGTTGGCATTGCAACAAAAATTTAAATCATAAATTTACGTTTACATTCAATTCTTATCGAAAAGTTTATGCGACTGCCTCATTTGATGAGCCAATTAAATACTTTGCTTCAAAATGCCATAGAAACAATTTTTGTATCGCGAGTTAAATACATCGATTTCTGTTGACACGAGTCTGTTAAAGGTTGCAGTCCAGCTCGTCAGCTTAATCGAAATATCAACCCGACTTCAACTAAAGCGAGACATATTTTCTTTTATATCACGAGTTATTCAGCCGTCTGGACTGCAGCTGTTGTAGTCCAGAAGCTATCTTTTTTCCTTCAACGAGCGAAATTGAGCTGAGCATTAATTGCTTGCAGCAAGGGTTGCTGCAAACAATCACACACATGCTGCATACAATAACGTCTCATATCCTAAGTGATATTGCACTCGTGCTGTTTATGCAGTGGACTATTTTTCAACCACAAAAAACGATAATTCAACAAGTTAAATTATTCCTGAAGTGAAATAGGCAGAATTAATTTAACAGTTCACAGAGACATCACGTCTCGTACTTCATTTGACAACACCTTAATGCTGTCTCCGCGTCGAAATGAGTAAACATTCCAACCCCTATTGACGCAGGTGAGGCGGAGCCCCCTATCGCGGGAAATTTTGAGTGCATTAGTTTAAAGAGACAAATTTTGAGTGTATTAGTTTTGCCATACAATGCAGCTGAGCAAATAACGATACAGCTACATGTAACATGTAACGAACATTAGTAGACGTTTTGGCCACAAATTTAACAAAACATTATATTGGTCTTGCTGACTAATATAAAAAATGCTGGTCAATCACAATATTGGTGTCATTGTTGCAATGATGTAATTGTTGTTTTGTGCATTTTTGCTATAAAAATCTAATCTTTCATTACACTCGCTGTAATACATCGAAGCTTGTAACGAGTTTGCGGGGCTCATTTCCGGGTCATTGCGCCCGGGCAACACAGCTTCTTTCGAAGAAATGTCGCAGCGGTGCAAGCCGTTGGCAACACTGCGTCCGATTTGACCGGCCCGATATTTGAACCCCAGACCTCCCGCTTCAAAGACAAACGCGTTACCGCTCGACCAACTATATAATTTTTATCATTGCAAAAGCTTTGTACATGATATTTCAAACGTAGCATACCAATATACTGGTATTATTTCAATACAATACCGGTATGTTTCTTTCAAAACAACTTGTGTATACTTTTTAACTAATTTAGCTCAAAAATATCATGAGCAAATAGGCTGATGCAAATGATAAAATATTGTACACGTGGGTTCATCTCCAAATGATTGCTACTATATGTCATTTGAAAGAATAAGAAACTAGCATTGCAAACTTATTTATAGTACAATTGCAATGGAATGAAGTTAAATGACCGGCCAATTGGTCGAGTGGTAACGCGTTCGTCTCTGAAGCGGCAGGTCAAATCTCGGGCCAGTCAAATTAGTCGACAGTGTTGCCAACGGCTCGCCAATGCTGCGACATTTCTTCAAAAGGAGCAGTGTTGCTTGGGCGCAGTAACGCGGAGGTGGGCCCCGCAAACTCCTTACATGCTTCAGCGTAATACAACGAGTATAAAGAAAAATTTGGTTTTGATTTGATAAAGTTAAATGACAATCAAAATCACATGCACAAAAGAACACCAAGGTCCTGGGAGAAAACAATACAACTAAGCACACTCAAAGTTACTAAACAAATGAATATTGACCTAAGTGAGTAAGCAATTCGGATGTTTGATAATATAGTATATTTTAATGATTTGTTTGTTGTAGCCTACATCTTTTTCATAATGAGAACAATTTAAACAGTTAATCTTTAGAACATTAAGATGCAAATGTTAATGGACCTTATTTATTAAATTAGTACTATCAACAGTCAAGGTTTAATAATTTTTTTCAGTTATTTGATGATTATTGCGTAATTTTTAATGAATGGCCAAAAAATTGAAAATTTTGCCCTAAAAATGACTAAAAAAATTAAAATATTTTGCATGCAAGCTCTAACATAGGCCTAATGCATGCGTAATTGGTGAGAAAGATCAAAACAACTTTGATTAATTTTAGTTAGCACTCTATATAACCTAATTTGCACAAACAATCACTAATTGATGTCATTTGGTGAAATATAGCCTAATCAAATAAAAATCATTCATGGCAACTAAACTCATTATGAAGCACTGGAGAGAATGATCTCTGATTATTGCTCAATAAGGTAAATTTCTAAATTTCTCGATTCTGATACATAGGCTAGCTATATTTTTGTTGTATAGTTATGAAACAACTGTAATTGTTTCAAAACAATCAATGTTTGTATTCATGCAGAGCAAGCAATAAATTCAAAATTTGAAAAAAACAAAGTAGGATTTTTTGGAAACAGGTTTCAAAAATGCAACATACAGTAAGTGATAAAGTCTACAATTGTCATGAAAAACGAAAAAGCAGTGAAAAATGTTGATTGTCAAGACTTTAAGGCATATTTGTTTTTTTTATTTTGCGCAATCCTTCATTTCCATTTTTGAGCCTTAACTTAGCCCCAAAATTTCAAAAAAACTTCAAATAACAGACTTTCCTAAGAAATTACTATAAAAATAACCTGAAATTCTGAATCCTTGCCTCAAAAACAGGTATTTAGACACAAAAAACAAATATATACTTTTAGTAAAAAATGTAAAATCTAAATTTCAAAATTTTCATACTCGCGTCTGCCACCCGTTGGTGACTATCATTATCTCAACAAACATTGGGCCGATTTGAAAAAAATTTTTGCAGGTTGATCAGCACGCCAGCCTCTATCTATAAAATGGTTAATTGACTCTTTTCCAGGGTTGGATATAAAAGTGCTCAAATTTTTTTTGAAATATAATGGAATGACCCAGTGGTTAAAGTCAAGCGCGCAGTTTTTTACTTGCAGATTGCTATCGCACTCAAATATTACCGTGGCCATGTTTTTGAGTGAGTAAATAGGAGCCGAAAATAAAAAGCTTTTCGACAAAATTTTTGAATAAATCGTTGGTGAACAAATTTCGAATATCGGTAGCCGACATTTTTTTCTGCAGTTTGCTTACTTTAATCTAGATTTCATTTTTGGTATTTCTTGGTTTGTGAGCTTATTCGTGGCTGGAAATTTTACCATTTAACCAAAACTATAGCTGCACACAATATGCAAAAAATTTGTTTGGTAAGGTTATTTATGGCTTTTACGCGTCGAGTAAAAATGTAACTCGAATAGCTCACGAGCTCGCCCTCGCACAGCGAGCATCAGAACCGAACTGTGACTGTTCAAGTTTAATGTGACGGTCTCAGTTTTCACATCATTTGCAAAAGTGGAAGACATTAGCCACAAGCTGGATTAACGTTCGTTCGTCCGAAAAAAAGACTCAGAATTGGAGTGAGTGCGATTCGATTTTCATTTGTAGTCATTTTTAGATGATCGGAGACATTATTTGTTTATTTTATGCATACAAAAGCAAAATAGAACCAAACAAACAAAACAAAAACGTTTGCAGTTTTTGCAGGCTATTCAAATTTCCACTTACAACTGCCTGCTGCTTTGGGATTTCCATATTTTGCTGCAAAGGGACCAATGCATTGGTCTTCGAGTCAAGCAGTCTTTGGAGACTGATCTAGTTTGTGACTTTATCTCTTTTATTTTCTAAAAGCTTAGGGTTTGAACTGTTCTTGATTACAAGAATAACATCACCTTATCTTGCTCATCTGATGTAAGTGCATGTTCATTGTTCAAACGTTCCTGAAATCGATGATGACGTCATAGTGTAGGTTTTTTGCTTTTTAATTACAGTGCCATGTTTAATGACCAAAAATGGCAGTACGGTACGTCACGCCTCAATTTTTACCAAGAAGTACGGTACGCTTGTACGGTACACTTTTTTGTGATGGTACGCGTATGGTACGTTGGTATGCTACTTAAATTTGCATACTTAAAGTACCAAACATATCGTGCCTCTTGGTATGGTACGCTTTATGTGCAACCTGCGGTCGTCAATGAAGATTCGTGCAACTGTGCTCATACAGTTAAAAGTTCACGATATAGCACCAGTTACTAGACCCGTATTTATGTTCAGACTTTATTTAATTAGGTCTACGTTGACTGGATGATGTAACACTAAAGCTTCTTCAAGCGAGTTGAAAGTGACTTCAAATGGATGATAGCCAGCAAAGGCATACCTGTCAACTCTCCCGATTTCGTCGGGAGACTCCCGATTTCGGGAATTTCTCCCGATCACCCGATCTCAACAAGAAATCTCCCGATGCACTACAACGATTTAGCTCAAGATTTTTTAAATTTAAAAATTGATCAGATTTTTGAAAAATTAATCAATTTTGTTCGCGAATCTTTTTTTTTTCTGAAAGGGAAAGAATACATTTCGATCCGTGCTTCGACGAATTTTATATTTTTCAAGAGTTTTGATTTGAAAATTAATGTGTGATCTTGCTTTCACATTACCAGGAATTCGAATTGTTAAGAATTGATGACGTAACAAATAATAATGGCATGCACAAATTGCAGTCTCTGGTACGGGTCATTGCAACTGCGAAGAGCTGAGCTGTTTTAACAGCGTATGTCGGAGAAAGTATTAGTACTAATAAACGCAACGAAAATAGTCAGCGAGATCTGCAAGAAGAAGCGGGTAAAAGTAAGAAAAGAACTATAGCTGCAAGTGCAAGCAAATTTTGGAGAAAGATTGTTCTTTCACATGTAAAAGCCATAAAGGGAATGAATATCGGTTCGCTAACGTAATTCTTGCAGCATAGACATTAGCGTGACTCGAGGAGAAAAGAATGATGTATCGAAACACGTCACCTCCGAAAATCAAAAAAGAGCATTTTAACCGAAACAAGAAATCAAAGGATAACCAGCTTATGGTAAAGGGACCTGAGGAGAGCGATAAACTTATTTATGCGGAAACGAAATTTGTATTGTTCGTGGTGAAGAACAACTTGCCGTTTAGCATTTGTGATAAATTTTCGAAAATCGCTAGCGACATGTTTCCTGACAGTCAGCTAGCAAAAAAATATGGAGCTGGAAAGCAAAAACTTCACGAATCATAAAAGGTACGCGGAGAGGCAATTTAAAAAATCATAAAAGGTAAGAGGAGAGGTGCATTTAAAAAATTCAAATTGTAGGCCTTCCAGCTGAAAAAAAAGCAACTTAAAATTTGTTGAACTAATATTATTATGGTCTAGTCCAGGCCTGCCCACCCTTATTACTGATACGGGCAACATTTACGGGAGAAAAGTTATTTGCGGGCCTTATTTACGGGAGAAAAGTTTTTGCGGGTCACATGCATTTTTACAAAGATTAAACTCCAAATAATTGCAAGTTTGTTGTACAAAATCGGTGCTCACTTCGGCCAGTATTTCAGGAATCTGTCCCCAAAAGTAGGTGAAGTCCAAAAACAAACGTCTTGGACGCAAATCGGTGCTGATTTCGACCAGTATTACGGGAATTTGTCCCCCAAAGTAGGTGAGGACCACAAAAGGTCTTCCCGCAAAACCGAACTGATTTCGGGAAAACCAAACAGAAGAAGGTGTAGGTTTAGACCGTCTTTTTGTTTGCCACAAAATGGTAAGCCTTTCCATCAAGAAATCAACCTCGCAAAAAGACCTTGCGCACCACTCAAAATAGCTTCACTGGCCACGGGTTGGGCAGTCCTGGTCTAGTCTACACAGATTAGTATTGCTGTAAAAATTTTAAATTTTTTAAAATCGGAGTAGTCTACCCAAAACTTTACATGAACAGAAAAATTATGTCTTCAGTTTATTTCTTACGTATGACATAAATTCTTTACATGACAGTTTTGAGGTTATTCCGATTATTCCCTCAACTTGGCTTGGACGTAGTTACCCTTCGTGATGAGTTTTTAGAGTACCGATTGCAGAATGACGCTGAAATGCCAAAGATCTGCAAGTGGACAGGTTTTTGGGCTTTGTGGGCGGAGAAATAGCCGATGCAGAGTTGTAAACGGGCCAAATAGTTCAGGTACGAACCCGAAAATCTAAGCCCGAACCCGAAAACTAATTTGAAGCCCAAATCAAGCCTGAAAAAAAACGAAAGTTAAGTTAGGTCTGAAAAATTTAGCAATGTTGCCAAGTTATTTTGATTATATTTTTGTGCAACCAAGACAAAAAGCACGTTTCAGGCCTGAATTAAGCCCAAACTTTTTGTCAACTTCAGGCCCGAACCTGATCCGAAAAGCCTGGCCAGACTTACCACTTTGAGTCGTTGAACGAATTTTTAGCAATCGTGCTGAATTAATGAAATCGCTCCTGTGCATACCTGACTCAAACGCATCTAGCGAAAGAACCTTTTCCATGGTGCGAAAAATTGTAACCAAAAACAGAATCAGTTTGCACAATGAGACCAAGTGCGCGCTTTTAAGTTGCAAATTAAATTGTGAACGCAGTACAGCTGGCTTTAGGCCTTCTAAAGTATAGACTTGAATGCTGCCCAAAAGCCACATACAAGTATAATCAAGCCCACAAGAGTTAAAGTCAGACCGGCTAGTAGAAGCAAATGCTTAAGATAGGCGGGAGGGGGAGCGAAAGCTAGTTAAGAGGGGGCGCTGATTAATATACCACTATGCCCGTACAACTGATTTTGTCTGGGTGTGGGGGGGGCGAAAAATGTTTCTGGGGGCTACGGGTCAGGTTAAAGTAGACGTGGTTGAATAATATTCACTTTCGTCGTTCAATATTTTTTGGAAAGTGTCTGCTGCGCTGAATGTAGCAGAACTTTATTGCCGTGTGTCAGTGAAGTGTACGAAACAGCACTGAACTACTGACGTTACCGGCTGCGTGGTACCGTATCCAAAATAAAAAGACTGCTTGATTTAAATGTGCACCAACATTAAAAAACTCAAGCAGTGGAAACAGAAGAGAGGCCTGGAGTGCGAAACTTCCCAGATATTGAATTTGCTGTGGAAAATCTCCCGATTTGGCATTTTCAAATGTTGACAGGTATGCAAAGGTCTCATAACAACTATTACAATCTAATTATGTTGACACAGTATTGTAAGCTAAAATAGGCACATATTTACAATTGCATCCTCATTCTTGATTTTTCCGAGATCTTGAAAAGAAAAATGCCGGTATCGGTACATAAAATGTACTATATTTTTTCTAATTATTTATTTGTTTAGCGGTATTGCTAGTTGTGCAGTGAACCATTTTCTGAAAACTGTAAACTTGACAGTGTCAAGTCGCAGCACTGTTATAATTCATCCCTTTCCGCCGTCTATCGAACAACTTCGAGGAGAAAATTATTAAGTGAATAAATTGCATTGCAATAACGCCTCGTGAATGGCGACCCGTGAATACTTAAACAGGTTTCCGATATATTAAAATCAATTTGACCAACTAAACAAATTCAGATATCTTTGCTTTACAAAAGTACACGAAAATACAACTATCATTGTGGTAGTAGCCTATTCGATGTCTTTGTTTTCAATAAAACTTAATTTTCTCACACAAATTGTCTTTTTTTGTCACTAAACTATCTGAAGTATAAACAATTAGATGTTGCATTATTTTTTGTTGTATGAGATTTTGATGGCCTTGAATGAAGTATTGGCATATAAAGCTCTGCTGCTTTTAAGTTCAACATGTTATTTATGTTCAAGTGCCCTTTGAGGCAAGCCTGCCTGCCCAACCTTTTAACTGGTAGGGGTCACAATTACGGGAAAAATGTTATTGCGGGCTAGATGCATTTTTACCAAGATAAACTCCAAATAATTCAAGTTTGTTGTACAAAATCGGTGCTCACTTCGACCAGTATTTTTGGAATCTGTCCCCCAAAATAGACAAAGACCAAAAAAACGTCTTTGCCGGAAATAGGTTCTGATTTCGGCCAGTATTACGAAAATCTGTTCCCAAAAGTACGTGAAGACCAAAAAAAAATTCTTCGCTGCAAATACGGTCTGATTTTGGGAAAACCAAACAGAAGAAGGTTTTGGTTTAGACCGTCTGTTTATTTGCCACAAAATAGTAAGCCTTTACATGAGGAAATCAACCTCGCAAAAAGACCTTGCAGGCCACACAAAACAGCTTCGCAGGCCAAATGTGGCCCACGGGCCACGGGTTACGTTGTGTGTTACCACAGTACAGCAAAAAGCGTGTTACCACTACTGTTACTCACATTAACTTACCAATTTTCGTTTTCTTTGGTTCACCCCTTTATGCTGGTTCATCTTCACAAAAATTTAATTCACCCTGGGTTGAATTATTCACCCTTTAAAGAAACGCTGCCTTAAGCTTATCTTCGTTATAATACGAATCAGATATAAACAAATAATACGTCAACATAGGTCGCATATGTCATTAATGGATAGTTGTTTAACCAGAATGATTGACGAAAGGGTACCCAAAAGGTGTAACGTACCATGGTACGGTACGTACGTGCGGTACGCTTCAAAAATTGAACTGAAATACAGTACGCTGGTACCAGTACTTAAATTGTAAAATTTTGCATGGCGGAACGCTTTTGCAGCTTTGGTCAGACGCATTTGGCATGCAAAAGTACTTTAGTGGAAATTATGTAATTCCGTTTCCGAAAATGAATGAAGACCAACAAAAAAAGGTCTTCGCCGAAAATCAAGTGTTTTTTGAAAAAAAAAGGTCTTCATCGCAATCTGGGACTATACTCGGCCGGAATTTGTAGGATTTATTCGTGCTGGCTGGCTCTGATCATCCAGCGCTCAAATATCGATGGAGGGGCGCCTAAATCTCGATGGGGGGACGCAAACTCTTGATGGGTTGACGCGTCCCCCCGCGTCCACTCTACGTTTTAAGTACTGACTTGTACGGTACCGTTGAAGGTGCGAGGTACGTAGTACGCAAATTCCAAACGTACCGTACGGTACTGCCATTTTTGTTTATGGCACGATAATGAAGTTTACCAAAAACACACTCTGTAGAATGAAATGCATCAAAAACAAAAGTATTAGGGAGAGAGTCAAACTTGTGCAACAGCAGACCGATGGTTTTGCAGCCGAAGCGAACAAGAAATAATCGAATGAGCGATTAATCGAAATTAGAATTTCATATGCTTAGACTATTGTGTTTACTTGCTGCTTCGAAAATAGCTTGTAACGTTTTAATAATTTTTGCATCATTTTTCATTGAAATTTGTGATTTTGCTGTAAACGCCGAGTATAGTGGCTAAATAGAAACCAATGTCTTGAAGTCCCAATTATTGCACTCGTGTACTGTATAGAGTTTATGTTGCAAATTATTAAAAGTTTATGGCACCTCTGAGTAATTCTGTGAAATGCTAAGTCATGCAATGTACGAGCACAACTAACTGCATGCACATGCCTACAATGAAAGTGCGAAGCATTTTGAGCTTGTAATGACTCGATCACGATTTGGCAGCTATTGTATTAAACTTTTTTGTTTGGACTTTTAAAGCGTATAATTTCACTAATAAAGCTTGATATTTTGCGACAAAATATTATTCGAGTTTCTCAGTCCAGAGCATTTTAATTCAATAAACAACGGTGCAAAGTTGAGGGCACGATCAGTGCGAGTTACAAACTATGCCATTCATTCCAAAATGAGCTCGTAGAATGTAGAGTTGTACCAGTTACAAATTGCTGACCAAGTTACAGTAGAGTAAGTTTATTTGCCATTTTAGAGAACATTTTATTTATTTATTTTATTTATTTTTTTGCGCTACTTACACGCCATACGTGAAAAAGATAAAACATATACTGTAAAAAAATAGAAATAGTACAAAGAAAAGTAGAAACAAAACGTTAAACGTCATGACGCACCAAATTCAGCTCTTGTAACCAGGAATGGCAATCACATTACATTGCGCAGAACACTTTTGTCCAAAAAAATCGCATTAAGTTATTGCAACGAAAGTCAAAACACTGCGATTTTTTTCGATTATCTGGCATTACTGTAATAGGGAAACTATTCCGAAGTTAAAGCTTATCTACCGCGCGTATTTTGAGAGCCGCGTTTTCCTCCAACCTCAGGACTGGAAAAATTGTTTGAAATTTTACATGAGGACCTGGCCACACTCGCCTGAGTCGTTCTACAGTGAAATGTAACTCAGGAATCTGTAGAAAGAGTGTTTTTTAGCTTGAAGTACATTATGAACGATTCTAGAATGCGCTTATCCAATGATGCTGTTGGCGCCATTTTTGTTCTTCGCGCAAACTCTGCGTAAGCTTTCAGTGAAGCAGTTTTATAAAAACTAGTTAGTGTCAAAATGAGGCTAAATTTTTAACGAGTTTTCTACCCTAATTGTTCTCAGGTTACTAGTTTGCTCTTAAAATTTTATTCTGCCTTAAATAGTTTGTACAGTACTGTACTTGAAGTTTTAGTTTAATTTGAAGGGATCACTATGTGAACGTGTAATGTCATTTGTGCATTATTTAACCACATTCATTTTGTAATTTGCAATTTTTTTTTTGCAAATTTAAGCCTCGTATTCATTTATATAAATTGGTTCTTATTAAGAGTGTACCAGTATTGTATTGTTTCACAGCTCCTTTTCCTTTAATATTGATGTGCAAATATAGTAAAATAAAAGCTTTGTTAATTTGCGAACTGAGAGCTCAATTTTGGGAAATGAACTCTAATTTCAAATTGATTGAAAAAATCGATAATCGAAAATTGTTTGCGATTTTATCGCATCAAAACTTTTTCCAAATTTTCGCAAAACAATCGCATCCATTGTTCTGCTCTGCATCGCATCGCAGTTTTCTTGCGTAACAAATATCGGAAAAAGTCATCAATGCGATGCAATTGCCATCCCTAGTTTTAACTTAACATTAAAAATTTAACGTAAGTTTAGTTGAGCTTGAGTATGGCTACAACACTAAAACAAAAAAGAAAGCAAAGCAAGAGTCATCATCCAAAAATTGGAATTTTGCTGAAACGTCGAGTTAAAATTGCTGTGGAAAACTTACAATTTTAATGCGCCTTTTGATAGTTACAAATAAATTCTCGGAAGCCCAGTTATTCGTTTTGTGCAATCCTGTTCGGTTGTTACAACGTGTTGTATGAATATCGCGCTTTTGGCTTGATTAAACTGGTGGCTAAGTTAAGGTATTTCAGCAAAATTTAAAAATATCATTCCCCAAAGCCACCAAGCGGAAATAATTATCGTAAAGCGTCTTATCCAAGGACGCAACCACGTGAACAGTCTTGTGTGAGAATGTCAACACAAATTAATATAGAATAACAAAGTTTTGAGTTGTACTCAGGCCTGCAACCAGGATTTTATTAAGAGGGGGAGGGGTCGAACAAATAGTTGAAAAAGTATTATTTTCAAAACTGTCGCGTTCAGGCCACGTGCTGAGCAAACTGGGGCATCTCAATCGTATACCACAACTTCTTGGTGATTTTTCGGAAAAAAAAATAGCCATTTGAGCGCGCTTCGGATCACATTTCGCAATTTTTTTTCGCATTTTGTCTAATTAAAAGAAATAAATTGCTAAAATTTTAAGTCATTTAAAAACATTAATTGCCCTGCGCCTTCAGCCCCCCCGCCCTTTACTTTTGAAGTTGAAGTTCAGAACTTTGAAGTTCTGAAGTTTTGGGCTTTGAAGTTTTGGGAACTTTGAAGTTTTGGGCGCATTTGAAGTTCAGAATACGTTCAAACGCTTGCATTTTGGGTTTAAATGTTCTTAGTCATTTGGCTAATGGAGACGAGGCCTCTTTCTGGTTGCGCTACTGGTCATACTGTAATATCAACTTTATTGTTCAAAACGGTTCAATTTTATATCAAAAATATTCTAAATTTAATGTCCATTACCCATAGCTTTTTAATGAACATATTTGTGCTAACAAGCAAAGAGAAAAGTCTCAAAAACAAAAGGATTTAATTCTAAGGTTTTTGCAATTCCAAATAATAACAAGTTTTTATCTCACGATCAGGCTTGGAAAAATTATAATTGTAATTGACAAAATTGTAATTAATTACACAATTTTGCTGTAATTGTAAATGAAGATTTTCAAAAGTCAATAATTGTAATTGTAATTGAAAAGTTTTCTGCCTATTTTCAATTACAATATACTCTATTATTCTCTAAAATAGATGATTATAAAATGTCTTAAACAGTATCAATTTTCCTTTGGTTTCAATTCGATATCGATATTTTCCATCGGTTGCAATTACATTTGACGTGACAAACCGAACATCAAAGTAGGTTAGGGGTAGTTAGAGTTATTTTTAGATATTGGGTTAATCATATTCAAAACCTAAACTTAGCTCCTACTCTAATCACAACTAGACCTAACTGTAAGCCAAAAATTAGCTAACATAGAATTGACGTATGACGTCAGATGTGATTCTAACCGGTGGTAAGAAACTATTGTACTTTCAATGCTAGTTGTAAAACTAAGATTTTGAGTGCTTTTTTGCTTGTTTGCGCTTTTCGTGCATGTCAAAGCGACACTAATGGTTCTACTTTGTATGATCATGCTAAATATGTGATGTTATTGGTAAAAGTTAAAATAGTGTTGATGCAGAGATGGAGTCCTCGATGACCCCCTCGGCCTCGAGGACTCATTTTAAAGTCCTTGGCCTTGGCCCCGAAGCTCAAGTCCTTGGCCTTGGCCTCTAAGCCTACAAATCCTCAAAAATGTCCTGTCCTCAGCTTGAGGACAGCATTATTTCTTGATTGGATAAAAAGAAAAATAACTAAACGAAAAATAATTTAAACTTCTGGTCTGTAAAATTTGCTTCATTTCTTTAGTAATTTAAAAAATAATATAGTGTGATAACCAAGTGATAATAAACTTTATTTTAAATGACCTTGTGTGAAAGCTCTAATCGGATAATGAGGAGGCAAACCCACAGTAGAACTTTTTTTTTCCAATGCAGGTCGTACAAACAGCAAAGCACTATAACCGCCCTGGGTCATAACAAGAGATCCGAAGGGTCCAGGCACATGCATATTTGAGTTGCTAAAGCGATAACATGACCGTGCCTATCTGAGTGCGGATTCAGAAAAAAGCATGTACGTGAAAAAGAAATGTAATATAGTAACCTCTTATACTGAATACGTTAGTATACCCCTGATATAACTAACAATACGTATTTTGAGAACGCCTTGTTCTGAAAATATGTGGAGCGAATGTTACGAAGAATTTGTTTTGAGATAAAGAGCGATTCTATAATCACTAACAAGCGGTTTGGGCGCAAAGCCACATCCGCTAAACGATTTTTGTGTTGAAAATCGCTGCTACGAATTCCATGAAACGCCGTATGAAGAGTTATTAAAAAAGCGAGTGTGAAATTAAATATAACTATAATTGTACGAATACCTGGAAAGATGCGCGCTGTCCGTAAAATCAATTTTTCACACGACGTCATGAAGATAAGGAGGCGAAGCTCCGGCAAAAATCTTGGAAAAATAGTGATTTATTATTTTTATGTTTCTACAAATTGTGGACCTTTTGAAGCGGCCCCCGGGGAAAATCGCAAAATGTCTGCAATGCCTTCCTCCTTAATACAGTCCTATTGGGATATGTTAAATTTTATGAAGTGTATTGTGGCTGGCGAAACGTGCTCTCTCATTCATTGATAGGCGATAGGCATTAGATGCGAGAATATAGAGAGACATCACATGTACTGAAGTGTAAAGAAAAGATTGGCTTAAAATGGTTTAAAATTTAAAAAGATTGGGAAAATGGAGAGAAACTTAAAGTTTTTCTCACTTAACTTTTGCATTATTTCCTTTTTTCATATTGCTTTCAAATTCTAATTGAATAATTTATTTTAAAAGTCACGAAAATTACTATTTTCTGAAAACAAATCACTAAAATTGTTTAATGGAGGTGTGGGGACTTTGTCATCTTCTCCAGAACCCCGCTATTTTTTTCGAAGGACTTAAGCCTGCAAATACCGGATACGGTACCTCAATTCATTTTAAAAACATGAATTTACAGTATTTTGCAATACTTTTAGATAATAATATCATATTCGCTAATCACTACGTAATGTTTGAAAACTATGACAATATTTTTTAAAAATTCTGTAAAAAGAAGTCGTTTACCAAACAATAAGGTTTGTGTTGGAGATACTATAAAAACGTGGAAATCTAACATCAGCAATCAGTGGATGTTTGCACTTGGGTCCTAATTGATGAAGTTAAGGCCTTAAAATTGACCGTTTGGACGTTTAGATTTTAGTTATTCCCATTCTCGAGGTACGGCCTTAATTGTTTCATTGCAGCGATACCGCTGCGAAACATATTCAACATTGCTGCTAACGCGTTAAACTTCAAAATAACATTCGTTGTTTTTAGAAACTACTATTTTCAAATTATCATTAAGAACAACGAAATGCAATTATTGCAAATACTTTCGCGTTAGAAAGTAATAAAAAATTTGCCGCCCATAATTGACAAATTTGTGTCCCCGGTCCTTGGCCTCGAAAGGGACTGTTCTCAAAAAGCCGGTCCTTGGCCTCGGACTTTTTTGAGTCCTTTGCCTTGGCCTGGAAAGTTGTTTCTTCGACTCCATCGCTGGTTAAATGTAGTTGTAACTTGAAGTTGTAACGTACACATTTTCAACTTTTTTACAAAATTTTTAATTGTGTTAAAACTTATTTCCTTTCGCACAAATAATTGCGGTGTGATACCACGGTTTAGCTAAAACCATAATGTTGCTGGAAGCGATCTGAATTCAATAACATGCTTGACAATTGCTTACAAACGAAATTATGTATAGCAAAAATTAAAGTTAAACAAAGATTGATGGAAGAATAAGGATAGAGAGAAATGGGGCTTTGATAGGTCTGGTCTAGAAATACCGAACAAATCCACAGTGTTAACATCAACAAAACTCAAGGCTTTGTATGTACGTGAATTAATTGCTATGTTTTGAGAATCTTTTCATTGTAATTGTATTGAAATTGTGATTGAATTACAATTACTTAATCTTGAATTATTGTAATTGTAATTGTAATCGAAAATTTTAGGTTGTAATTGTATTTGTAATTGTAATTAAAGCAAAACCAAGTAATTTTTCCAACCTTGCCCACAATCAATAATTACAATGATCGCAAAACTTAGCCGGGCTGTTTCTTCTTTGAATATGCGACTTGCAGCCACACGTGACTATCCACGATTAGCAGATTTTACAGTACCACACACTGCTGTTTCTAACAGATTTCAGTCGTAATTTTTATCAGTTAGTTGACAAAGAGATTGTTACTAACTTATAATATCTTTGGTTTTGAAATTTTGCGTTCGTTTTTTTTTCTAATGATTGTAAAATTTGTCTCTGTGGATTTTTTTGCGCTAATCCTTTCAATAATTTTTGGGCAATACAAACACGAATTGTGAAGACGAATTTCACGTAATGATCAAATAAAGATTCGTGATTACTAAAACAAAACGCCATTGCAATTTCAAAACAACATGATGAGAAAAAAGAAAAAGTCAACTCGTATAAACTGCGAAATATTATAGTCAATACCAAATTTTTTTATTCACTTTGTGGTCGACAGTGGATAGAGTGGCTACTGCCAAAACATGGATTTTTGTCTGCACTTTTAGCTACCGGAGACCATGAGGTCATACAATGTGTGGTAATGCGATTTCTTGGAAAAAGAGCAATTTCTGATGTCATGTAAAAAATTTCACACGTCTTCAGAGGCATTAAATAAATTTGCTACAATAAAAAGGCTTGAAAACTTTAGCCTCCTTCTACTTGGGACTTCGTGTGAGCACGTAGTATCATTGTCTTTGTTCTCGAATTTTGGCAAATGAGGATTGATATGCTTATAACTAGCAAACATTAAAACCTGGAGAGTTGAAATTTGGACTCAACATGCAAATAATAAAAGCGTCATATGTGCCAATTTTGAAGATTCTTGGTTACGTGATCGCGAATTGAGAGACAAAAAAACACCAAAAAATAGCGATTTTTGGCTTGAAAATTTATTAACTCAAAAATCATTTGGTGCGTTACTGGAATTTGTACACAATGTGCAGAGTTGGGCAAGTCCGCAAGTTAGTCCGCTAGTCCGCAAATCCGCAATTGCGGACTAACGAAAAAAGTTGCGGATATGCGGACTTACGGACTTTGGCAGTTTAAATTGCGGACTAGCGGTTGCGGACTATTTTTAATTTTAGTCCGCAATTCTGCAAGTTTTATACAAATATAGGAATTCCTTTCTATATTCGTAAAATATTTATGCTTTTACCCTGTCAAACATAAGAAATCAAGTTAATTTTTCGAGTTCAAGTTTGGCAAAAACATCAAGTTTTTCGAGTTCAGGCTGACAAAAATACTAAGACTGCTTTTCGACTTAATCTCTTTTTTTTTGTTGACATGCTGTTTTTTCGATTTCGGCAAAACAACCGACTTTTTTTGAGTTCAAGTTCGAATTTTCAGCCCTGGTTCAAAGTATGGCTTTGTTGTTTTTACCGTGAGTTCACAAAACTAGCCACTGGTTTATCATTCTTTGTACTGGTAGCCAGTGCCATCGCTACGATGGGGCCAAGGGCGCCGTACCCCCCTAACGACTGTTAAGACCGCCCCCATTTCCGTTTACTCAGAATGCTTTTTTGGAGCATCACGTAACGACAAGACAATAGCAATGGAAAAAAGAACAATAATTTTCAAACATATTGCTCGTTTGAAGTTTTCTCGATCGTTTGCAAAATTGCTGGCCACCAACTGGACTAAGCTTTACAAGCCTGACTAAGCTTTACATAAATGGGACCCAATAGTCCATCTTATCAACACGCCTTTACGGATGTGTCGCGGAATAGGGATGTATGCTTAAAAAAGCATTACCGGTATTTCGTTAGTGATTATGACCCAAAACAATACGTGAAAACATTTTTTTAAAAGACCAGCTGCTTTCTTTTTTAGAGCACACTCAAGATTTATTTTAGGTCGCAGTCGCGGAACTAGGGTGAAGGGGCGTATGGGGTATCAGCCCCCATTAGCCAATTCATTTAGAAAATATAACCAAAAAAAGAATAAGCGTTTAAACGTGTTTTGGACTTGCCTGAAGCATATGGGGGATCAAGAGTCTAGATAATTTAAATCTTTCAATGACTTTTGAATTTTAGTAATTTACTGTAATTATTGATATGGTTTTAAAACGTGCGAAATGAGATTTAAATGGCGTTAAAATCGCTATATTTCCCGCAAAAATCACCCCACATCTGGGGCTCTGCCCCCTCTGTGACGCGCTTTAGTTGCAAGGGTTCGTTCAGCATAGGACCTAAACAAGACAATTTTTGTGCAAAAATTATTTACAAAACCCCTCTCTCTTAGCAAAACCTTGGTTGCCCTTTTGGTCGCATTCACTCCTGCACACAGATTTTTCAAGCGATTAAACGAGCCGCATACGAAACGAGCTAATAAATGCTGCCGGGCTTATAAGTCTCTTTTTTCAAAGATAAATACATAACTGTAGCTTTAAAACATCAGTTTATGGTGCAAAACTTCAGTCTATTTTATAGTGCCCCCCATTTTCGACTAGTGCCCCCTCACTTCCTTTGGTCTGACAACCGCACTGCTGGTAGCGTGGTGTTATCTCGTTCCTACAGTATTTATAGAAACTAGGAACTAAAAACTTAGTAATACTATTAGTGACATGAATGTTGTTTTGCCTTCTACTGCCTTTCCCTTTCCTTGCCTTGAAAAAAAAAAGTTTTTTTAGAATATCTTGTTGTGAGCGGAAATACGGATTGTACTTAATTTGCTATTTGATAACTTCTCACTGTAATCCAATGGCTTTTAATCTTCGAATCCCTAGCTCCATTGTAGCATTTTTAAGGGCTCGTCGCAGGCTTGTGCATTTTGCTTCCATGCAGTTTAGGCACCTACTGTAAAGCAGTAGCGCAACCAGGAGGGCTGGGGGCTACAACCCCCCTTAGCCAAGTCACCTTAAAACTTTAACCAAAAATACAAGCGCTTAAATTCGTTTTGAGTTGGACCTAAAAGTAAGAGAGGCTGGGCAATTCTTAAGTTGCCATCCAAAAAAGCAGCTCAAGAACAAGTCATGCTGTTGTACATTTACTACAATCAACGATTGTGAGTAATTCCTTTTATTGCGAGAAATGTATCCACCATACGCTTGCTATACTTCCCACGAGTCACAACTTTTGTCTTTTGTTTGCTAATCAACTCTGAGCAAATCACTTCGGGACATGGTTGATTGCAAAACTCTTCTACTTGGTTTATAAAAATTTGCGGACTTGCGGTGCGGACTTCAAGAATTACAAAGTTGCGGACTTGCGGTAGCGGATTTAAAAATCCTAAAACGTCGTTGCGGACTTGCGGTTGCGGATTAAGCTTTTAAACGTTCGATTGCGGACTTGTGGTTGCGGATAAAAAAAATTGAAATTCGGTTGCGGATTTGCGGACTGCGGACTTAATAAAAAACTTGCGGCGCCCAGTACTGACAATGTGGGTGCTTATGGTTTATGCAAACCGAGTTTGAAGGCGCCCGATCACGTGATCAAAATGTTACAGGCGGAAAATGGGCAAAAAGTTAATTTTGAAACGATATATCTCGGTAAATACCAATCTTGATGGAAAATGATATGTGACTTTTAAGCACACTATCAACCGCCTTTTTTTTTTTGCTATGTTCGTTTACCCTAACCTAAACACTATTTTTCTTGTTTTGCATCTTTTTTTTTTTTTTTTTCTTGTTCTTCTCCACAGCTATCTACTTTTAAAACGCTAAATGCACTTTATTCAAAGTTTGAGCGCTTGAAGATATCAAGGAGGACTAGTGCCCGACTGAAATTGGGGGTGCCAAGTTGGGGGGATATTCCTTAATTGGGTTCTCCAAAATTTTCAACTTATAAACCACTACAACTAGATGGATCAAATTTTCGGAGTCGGTAGATAATAAAAATAAACTAAATCTACCAAAAATTGGGGCTTCCACAATGGGGGTTTTCCCCAAAATTGGCTCTCCAAAATTCAAACTTTTTGATCTTTAAAGTTAGACACATGAATTTTTGAAGTAAACAGATACAAGGATAAGAGAAATTTTGAAAAAAATCTTTAGGCTTCAAAATTAAATTATTTTTCTCTCTCAAACGTGGCTGTCGAAATTGGAACTTTTTTACTACTCACGCTAGGCACACGATATTTTCAGTGTAGGCAAATATGAAAAAAAAGATAAAATTTGACAAATTGTGAGGTTACCGAAATGGGAGTTTTCCCTGAAACGGGTTCGCCAAAATTTTTAACTTTTAAACCGTTAGAGGCAGATGTATCGAATGTTCGGAATGGCAGATATTAGAAATAAATCAAACACAACAAAGAATGAAGGTTCAAAAATCGGGGATTCCCCCCAAACGGGGCCTTCCAAAATTCAAAGTTTTTAACCTTTTACGCTGGAAACACGAAGTGTTTGAGATAAGCAAATATAAAAAAAGATAAAAATCGACCAAAATTTGGAGTACCAGAATAGGAGATTTCTCCCCAAAACCAAGCTGCCAAAATTCAAACTTTTTAACCACTGATGCCCAACACATGAATTTTTCAGCGTAGGCTATTATACGAAAGAGAAGAGATAAAAACGAAAACATTATAAAGAAGAGATAAAACACTATAAAGAAGAGATAAAATTTGACAAAATTTCAGGGTACTAAAATGGGGGCCGGCTCAAACTCTTTTTTGGTATTCCAAAATTATTTAGGCCCCGTTTTTGTTATTCCAATCACACGACTAACAAATTTTTATTTCACAATAAGTTGCAACTTTAATTATTGCGAAACGAAGCCAACTTATTTCTTTTATTGTTTAAAAATGCGTTTTGCAGCCATATGCTACTATCAACGATTATCGAATTTTACTGTTATCATACACTGTTTGTGAATTTAGATTATGACAGGTGCTTTTTTCTTGCCAATCTGTAAAATTTGTCTTTTTTGCTTTTTCAAAGCTCTTCGTTTTAGAGTAATGGTTTCTGTTCAGTGCAAATACGAATTCAAGTATGATTTATACACTTTCTAGACCCTTTAAGTGCGTTACTGATTTAAACAAATTTTATGCAACATTTTTATTTAATTTAGCAATATTAGTAACATAACGTGCAGACCACTAATGCCAAGAGTCTAAAAAA